>CM034475.1:4774793-5208838 GCA_019925255.1 Litchi chinensis | reverse complement strand
CCTTGCTTGGGCTTAATCGACACTCAGGTATACTATTTTATTCATTCCAATTGGGTTGGCATAATTTTGCCATTACGTAACATATTCCAATGGAATGCTTATTGTTATGAGTATATCTCAGATTGCGCAAATGGGTTGGTAAAAGTCTGGTAGAAGCTCAACAAGCTGAATCCAATGAAGTGACCCAGTAAACGAAGACCCGGTTCACCAATATCTGGCCCGAGTAAGCCCATCAGCTCGTGGGGACAAGCTCGCACTGCCGCTATTGTTCACAGGTCATTGGCTAATATTACTCAGCTTGCTCTATGCACGACTCGTTGCTTAAAACAACTAGCTCGAGATCACTCAAGACAGATTCTAGCTCGCACAATGAATAGCTAGTTGAGGAAATCTTTTATAAAGGTAACAACTTAAATCAACCATGATTTTGCTACTTGTTGACGTCCGGAAACGGTCAACCAGAGATTCTGGGGCTCAGACGGCGGACTTGGTAATTAATGGATGAATATACTGATTGAAGGGTAGAAAATGGTTAATTAATGAAGTTATAGGTTGGTGGTGATTAATTCAGGTGAAGGAATGTCGGACTTGGTGGTTGGTTAGACTTAATGAGGTAATTAGTAAGAAGTTAAGGAGAAAGAGAGAGTGAAAGAGAGAAGAAACACAAGAATTTTTACGTGGTTCGGTGACTGCACCTACATCCACGGTCACTCTGGAGTAATTCCGGCAGGGTGACAGTTCTTAGTATGTTAAGCTTGTTGTACAGTAAAAATGTCTCCCCTCTTTATAGAGGAAGGGAGCTCACAATAAAAAATACAAAAGAAAGTTTTACAAGTTATTGGCAACAGCTAATTCCAACTAATCCTGACATTGCCATGCTGCATTAATTGTAAAAGTAATCATGATTTTCTTTCTGCATACGTCTGCATTAATTGCATCTGAAAAGGTTTTCACTTCATTAAATACTTCTGGGTAATTGTGCAGGCAGTTTCCGGCGGAAAATCATGAGAGTTGGTAATTCTGACAGCTTGCTGCACACGATTTCTTCTGGGTAGACTTTCTGGTCAGCCAGATGTATGCTGGAGAGGAGGTGAGGTGGTCTGGAGTTCCTAGCGAGCTCGCGACCTCGCGAGCTCCGCGAGCTAGAGTCACGGGCAGGGAACATTCTGAGAACTGTTGCGAGCTCGCGACCTGGGTGGCTTCACGGGTTGAGCTTGCAATGGCTGGTTCCATCTTCGGGCCTCTTGGGCCCTTGCTTTTGTTTGAAATAAAATAGGTCTCTTGGGCCCATTTGAGCCGAACCAGAAAATGGGTATAACACTACTAGAGTTGAAAATAAATTCAAATTCAAATGTTGATAGATTTGATCCCTGATTTAGCGAAACCGACTCTTGATTTGGTGCAAATTGATTTTGGAAGGTGTAATTAATGCATTATTCTTTCCTATTTTATTTCTGCTCAAATTGTAACGTCTCTCCCTATAAATAGGGGTTGAAAATTCATTGTAAGATATACTGAAGTAATAATATACCGTTACTCTGCCAAAATTATAAAAAAAAGCAGTCGTAGACGTAAGCATCATTCTGATCGAACCACGTAAAAATATTGGTGCAGTTTGTGTTCTTCCTCTTTTTCTCTCTTTTGTTTTTCATTAATTACAGACATTGAATTTTGAACTTCGATCGATCAGATCTTACCATCGACACTTATCAAGTAATTGGTTTTCGGTACCTTCCATTTGTGTCGTCTCTTCTTGATTGCCCTTCAACCTATTGTGTTTAGAACTCTGTACATCCGTCAAAATCTCATAACTAAATTCAATAAACTACTAATCAACATTGCTTCTTTCCCCTGTTTTTTAATTTTCAAGGAGTTGATCAGATCAATGAGGTCCTCGTTAGGATCATCGTTCCTCATTAGTTGTCTTGCAACCTTGGCCGGCGTTGCATTTGCTGTCTTCTCATCCAACCTCAAACTCTTTTTCTTGGACTTTTTTTTTTGGTTGAGCCAGTACTGTAGAAATTTACCCCTACATGTGTGGCATATAAGATATCGAATTTCGTATTACGTGTATTTCAAAAATGAATTTTCATTTTTTTTTTTATGGAAGACAAATCAACAAAAAAAGCACAAATAGAATCAGACACGTGAGTATATTGATTCAACATTTAAAATCCAGACTTTGTAGACTTTGAAATGTCCATACTTAAAATTTTTTACTAACATGATAATACCTCTCTTTCTATAAGATCAACATTAAAATGTTCAACATAATCATAATTAATTTAAACCATTCATTTTTGTAAATTAATTGAGACATGAGTCAATCTTTCTAGATTTTTTTTTTTTTAAATGAGAAATCTTTCTAGATTTACATGCATAAACAATTCAATAATTGATATGAAAATAAGTTTGATATGTACTTAAAATATAGTTTATTGATATGAAATTAAGTTTGATATGTACTTAAAATATGGTTTAATTAATATCCAAGAACTTTAACAATACACGGTTTTATTAGTATTTTCTTAAGAACAATCATCCTTGGTATGAATCTAAAGAAAAAGGATTAAAAGATGAAAAAAAAGCCTAAGATATATGTATAATTAATATAAAAAAATAAAATCAAATACATGAGTGTGTTCATCCGATGTTTAAAATTTTGTAAACCTTAAATTGTCCATAATTTAAATATTTTATTTTCATGGTAATAGCTCTCTCCATCTATAAAAGGATCAACATTAGAAAGTCCATTATAATTATAATTAATTTAAATGACCATTTTTACTAATAATTTAAACTTTGAAATATTTGGACTGCTCAAATGAGGATCGATTTCAATATATATGTTCCAGCAAATTTGTTGGGGAATTTTTTTCTTTTTTTAAATCATAACTTAATATAGTTTAATTAGTGTACATAAACTTTAATAATACACGGTTTTATTATTATTTTCTCAAGAACAAACATCCCTAATACGAATGAGAAGAAATCAAAAGAAAAACAATGGAAAATGGAAAAAGAAATCAAGATTTTCATAATAAACGGTTAGGATCCCATTTAGTGCACGGAAGACGGGTCCACAAGGAACAAATGAACGCCACGTAATCCATTCTAAGACGGCGAAGCTGCATCGCGCTGTACTAGTCCAACTGGACTTCACATTGCCGGCATACGAAACAACAAGCAGGTTGGACAGTAGCGCGTTGGACTGGTGCGCGTTGTTTCCACGAAATCGGCCAACTTTTGTTTGATCACGCTATCTACAGCCACGCTCTCCAAGAAACGCGTGGCTCATGAATCTAGAAGCCTAGAATAAAAAAAAAGGAAAATTGTCGTCACAAATCACTATCTCACAAGCGCACTTGAATAAAAAAAATGTCCTTTTTTGACTTCAAACAAAAGAACCGCCAACGAGCATCTCTGATTGTCCAAGCTGTTCCTCTCTATAAAATAATTCAAATTAAGTTTCAAAAAAAAAAAAAATTAATTTCCCATACATTAAACAAATATTTAATTTCATCATTATAACGTCTCTTTGTCTGTCTCTCCATCTCTCTCTTTTTCGGTCAGTCCGTCTCTTCCATTTTTCAGTATCCACTCAGATGGCTTCTAACGAACAAAAGCAAGCCACCGGCGGCGGCGGAGGATTCTTCGCGTCCGTCGTCTCCAGTTTGTCTAATTTTGGTTCGGCGATGACCAAATCAGTCAACGGGTATGTTGATCTGATTCCTGTTCGATACACTAGCTGATTTGGTTTGATGCTAATGTAGACCTAATAAGATCTGATAAAATCACGTTGAATTACTGTGAAACACTTGTGGATTTGTAGTTTGTATTCTTCTCTACGGCGTGAATTATTTGAATTGATCTTTGCGCTGACGGATCTGTAACTGTAGTGTCAAAAACATTATTATTATTTTTTGATGTTTGAATATTCGCATGGTTACAAGTGAATAATCTGTTGTTGTTCAGATTGTTGGGCTATGAAGGACTAGAAGTCATCGATCCGGAAGGAAGCACGGAAGATGCTGAAGAAGAAGCAAAGAGAGGGAGATGGAAGCAAGAGGTATTGGATATTGGTTTTTTATTTATTTTATTTTTATTCATGATTTGTTTGTAATTTAACTTATGATTTGTTAGTTGCAGAATTGATATATGTTAATGATGATTTATCTCATTAGTTAAATTGCCGTGTTAGAAATTGAGATACGAGATGAGATATTTAGCATTATTGAAAACTAGGGCCTTGGTCATGTCAATTACTAGGGTGTCATGGTTGGGAGTCCTTTTTGTAGTGAGAGCGACGTTAATGGATTTAAGTCGGTATATCGAAGTTGTTTTCAATTAGCATGTGATGTACTGCATTTAATGATTAGTGTGATAAGATATGCCGATAAAACATGTGCTATGATGTTTCAAATGCTTCAGTCGGTGGGAATGTCTGGAACAAATTCAATTGTTGGGTATTAACAATGACACTTTAGAGTTTAGACAGACCAATATGCAAATTCCATTCTCCTTGCACTTTTGATGGGAGTATGTTTATATCAAATGATCACATAATTGCATGAGGAGGGAAGACCACGAGTGTCCAAAACTGAATACCATTAGAAACTTTAGTCAGCCTAATGTACTAAAATCATGGATTCATCACTAAACTCCCTATAAGTTTTTTGATGTTTTTGGTTTTTCAGGAACGGGATGGGTACTGGAAAATGATGCAAAAGTATATAGGATCTGATGTCCAATCCATGGTGACACTTCCTGTAATTATTTTTGAGCCAATGACAATGGTGCAGAAAGTGGCAGAGGTATATTTTATTTGTAACTCTTTGCATTTAAGTTCTTGTTTTATCTATGCTTTTCTGCATATAGAATTTACAGAGGTGTCTATTTGTGACAGTTGATGGAGTATTCCTACCTGCTAGATCTGGCAGATAAATGCGAGGATCCCTACATGAGATTGGTGTATTCTAGTAAGAAATTATTTTGCATCTCTCTCTCTCTCCCCACTTTTTAGTTTTTTATATCGTGTGGAACTCATAGTTAATGATTGCAGCATCATGGGCTATATCTGTCTACTTTGCTTATCAACGAACCTGGAAGCCATTTAATCCAATTCTTGGTGAAACTTATGAAATGGTTAACCATGGTGGCATTACATTTATAGCAGAACAAGTGAGTTTTTTGGGATATCAATCTTCAAGTTTTTTTTTTTTTATTTTTAATATTGATGCTTCTTTATGGGAATATTTAATTTTCACATATACCTTATACTTTAGTGAAGTTACTTTGAGATTTTGAAGAAGCAAGTGTCCCCATTTGGTTTACTTTTTTATTTTTATTATTTTTTTTAAAATAACCCATTTGGTTTATTTTATATGATTGCCGTTTATGAGGTATTCTTTTTTTTTTTTTTTTTTTTTGGGTACAGGTTAGTCATCATCCTCCCATGAGTGCAGCACATGCTGAAAATGAGCATTTCACTTATGATATGACTTCAAAGTTGAAAACTAAATTTTTAGGAAACTCAATCGATGTTTATCCAGTTGGAAGGTATAGTTTCCTAATCTCTAGGGCTAGATTTTTGTTGATTTCTTAGAGTATGTTGTAAAACTGAATGGAGTTCCTGGTGTTGATCTGTCTGATGTTGATGTAAGTTTTCCATTTTAAAGCTTAGAAATAATATAATAATTTATTCTTCCTCTTTAAGAAAGCTAAGAAATAAAATAACGAGTAAGAATTTTATAAATATTTCAGGATATAATGACTTGTTCCAATTTTTACATGGCTAGTGATCAGAAAAAATGTATTATATGTATTAATCAAGCTTAACTTTTCTTTTCTGAAATACTAAATCTTTTTTCTTCATACATTGCATATTTATGATCATTTTTTTCTTTTGCAGTTAGTAATCATATAAATTCATGGCTAACCATGAATTTGACTTACAAGTTACAATTCATTAGCTTTTCAGTTCATGTGGATAATTTCACATGTTATATGTTTAATTGGCCTTTCCAATAAATGTTTGTGCAGAACACGAGTGACTCTTAAACGAGATGGGGTGGTTCTTGATTTAGTGCCCCCTCCCACGAAAGTTAACAACTTAATTTTTGGACGAACTTGGGTTGATTCACCAGGGGAGATGATCATGACAAACTTGACAACTGGAGACAAAGCTGTGCTATATTTTCAACCATGCGGTGGTTTGGGTATTATTTTTTCTTTTTTTTCCCTTTCAAATAATATTGGAATCTTCTGCTGTATATTTATTGATATGCATACTTGCTGATTTAAATTAAATAGATTTTTTTTTTTTAAATGAGATAGATTTAACTTAATACCATGTTGTGGGGGAAATCTTTTCACATAAGCAAGGTCACCGAGCTGCTAAGACACTCTTTTCAAGTTATCTGTGAGGCAGTTTACTTTTATCTGCTTTATCTCTAAGAATTGTTATTTTTGCAAATTTTAGCCTCAGTAAGCATTTTTTTACTGTCTCAGTTATGACTGGATCATGCAGGTTGTCTTGTCTATATGAATAGGGAAATTAACTGTCGTTTTCCAACTTAAATTAGTTTTTCAAGAACATTAGCCTTACTTCATCACCAATATCTACATCTTTTTTTTTATTTGACTCTTCATACATTTGTAATTTGCAGCTCTGGTCGCTATGAAGTGGATGGATATGTATATAATGCTGCTGAGGAACCCAAGATTTTGATGACTGGAAAATGGAATGAGTCAATGAGTTACCAAGTTTGTGACTCAGAAGGGGAGCCCCTTCCAGGAACTGAACCGAAGGAGGTTTGTTTCATCTTCAGAAGTTTCTTTGATTTTTGTGCCTTCTTTGACCAATTTGTGGTATTAAATTACCTCAATAAAAACCTTATTCTTTCCTCAAATTAAGCTAATTGCCATTATTCTGTTGTTGCTGTTGTGCAGGTCTGGAGACTTGCTGATGTTCCAAAAAATGACAAATTCCAGTACACATATTTTGCTCACAAGATAAACAGCTTTGACACCGCCCCAAAGAAGTTGTTGGCATCTGATTCTCGTTTACGTTCTGATCGATTGGCACTAGAGAATGGTGATCTCTCCAAAGCTGGCTCAGAAAAGAGCAGGTTTCTTTCTCTCCCTTTTGCCTACACACACACAAAGTACAATGGTACATGCAATCACAATTCACAAGCAAATGCAAGCATGTGCACACATATGCACCTATCTATAATGTGTATGGATGAATAAAAGATTTGATATCAGGACTACTGGATCACAAGAATTTAGCATTGTTGGACTGTGTTGCAATGCGGAAAACACAAATTCTGTGTCAATTTTATGTGTGTTGGTTTATTTCAAAACCTGAAAACGGAGTTAATATCTTATTCTATGTACATTTGCTTTAGACTGGAGGAGAGGCAGAGAGCTGAAAAGAGAAACCGGGAGACTAAGGGTCATGAGTTCGCTCCACGATGGTTCAACCTTACGAATGAAGTTACCCCTACGCCTTGGGGTGAGCTGGAGGTGTACCAGTACAATGGCAAGTATACTGAGCATAAGGCAGCTGCCGATAGTTCAGACAGTGTTGAAGAGATCAACCCCGCAACAACCGAATTCAACCCCTGGCAATATGAAAATTTGGCTGCTGAATGAGGAATTTCATATGTCTTTTTGTATTATGTATATGTATTTTTTGATTCTTTAAGTCTTATTGTGTTAGCTAGTATTTAATCAATTGTGAGACAGCATTTTAAATCTCATATGCAGTTTGTTTTTTTGTTCACAGTGCTTTGTAACTACTCTGATTTGTATTTCTTTTTTGCATTTTCTCAAATTGGGCTGGGCTGGTGCAAGTGCCATCTCAACTCTTAACAAGACACGTGTTCTTTTCAGTATCTACACGTGTAATCGAAAAGCGAATAGAGTAGTTAAAGCCAAGCGCTTTTCGCGATTTTGGCGAAGAAAGAGAATCCGAACGCGTTCGTGAAAATGATGTTGGTGACGTAATTGTAACTTGCAACTGGTGAGCCACGTGGCTTTAAGCTATTGGCTTCGGTCCTTGAGTTTGTCTGTATCGAGGACATAACTTTGAGAGTCAATGTCTGACCACACAATGGTTAATTTTTACCCTTTGCTTAACCTGAAATCAACGTCGTACTAAGTCCCTCCGATTTGATCTTTACGAGTTGCTGTCTCATTTTAATGAACCTTTGAAAATACCTGCTTATCCACAACTCAATGGGGTCATTGTCAATATTCTTAAAGTATTGAAGTTTGAAATGTAATTCAAATTAATTCCAAGGAGTGTAGAATGCTCAGTGCACCTATCAAAAGTTAATCGAATTTGAATTTCGAATTTCGAATGCAGTGGTAGATGAATTCATCCTATGGTTCCTTTTATTAATGTTGATCGGATGTTAAAAGGGATAACCAACTTCACTACCTTAATTTATTATTGCTTTTAATTGTTGGAATCTAGTAAGTGAAATTCAAAATTAAAATTCCTTCTCAAGTTATGATTATTACTTCAAAGTTTATTTGATTTATTTCTAAAAACTATATCAGAAAACTTCAGATAATATACTAACTTTAACAAGTTATTTAAACTAATGTTTGATCTCATTTCTTTCATACTTGTCTGGCACAATTTGACATGGTCATGTGAAGAAATCATATTAGCATAAAGCATGCTTGCAAATGCAATTGACTATATATGTTTGAGATTTTTATTTTTTAAAAACATGGGAGGCATTTCACATGTTGTCTAAAACAAAACCTACCAAAACACCAAGAACAACATATTATTGGCCGAAATTCATGGCAATGTTATCCAAATTGTAAATTCGCCAGGTCATCTTTTTTTTTTTTGGTTTTGTGTGTGAATGAGATAAGATCAACCCATATCCATGGAGAGGCCACCACGTGTCCACTGTAGAACTCTTGTGTAGAGAGGAGTGGATCACCCTAATCGGAGGAACTGGTCCAAGTGTTTTCTCTGACCTCCACTATCCGGTGAAGTCACGTGACGTTACCGGTTATTCGTGTTTTCAATTTATTTTATGAGATTTTGTGGGTTTAAGAAAATATATACACACACGTTGGGTGGTTTTCGAGGGGTTTTTAGTTGATCACAATTCAGACATTAAAACATTTGCAAGGTCAGATTTTTTTTTTCTTTTTTTCGGTTTCATTTTTATGTTGTAATAATAATGCTTGCTTTTAACTGATGTCAGTTCTTTAAGTTGTCCGTTTTCAGGCCAATGTTGCAACTTTTAACTGTTTTTCTTTTTTAATTTTTTTTTTAATTCTGTGTCTGAATGGTATTATCTTGATCGAGTCATTGAATTGTTGCCTCAAATGTGAAATTTAGATTATCTTGATCAAGTTAGTGGAGGATGGATTTTGAAAAATTTGTTTACATCATTTTAAACGAAAGAGAACTCTCATTATGTTTTGCTCTTGTTTGTGAAATTTTGAGAAAGTTTTGATTTTTATTAGTGAAGGTCATGTTCAGTTGTTTGCATGAGGGTTTTGGGATCTGAAAACCCCATATGGATTGTTGTGTCTGTAAATGAATGGGATTTTATTCTGCTGTGCTTGAATGTGTTCAGGGTTTTATTATAATGGAAAAAAATTCAATTTATTTCTTCAGGGTTTTAAGTTCAAGTCTTCATTGTATTCCACCAAATATGGGGTAAATTTTCCTTAAATGTGAGTATGTTTTGGATTTTGATTTTTGATTTGTTTTTCTTAACAATCTAGTTGTATATGGTAATTTCACAAGATTGATGATCATTTTTCTACCAGTTGTTTGTCTCGTCCTGCTTGAATTATTGATTATAAGATCGTGATAATTTGGAAGAATTTAAATTCTGGCATTATGTTGAACGTCTGTTACATAGAAAAATCTTGTATTGATATGTAAAATAGATTTGCCTGGATTTAGGGAAATGTGATGTAGCAACTATTAGGACTGGTTTAGGACATCTGAGGTTGTATTTACCTCAGCCCTTCCTTTGCAGAGAACTGGTGTTTGTTAATTATATTGCGATGTTAATTACAAGACTGGAATTTCAAATTGGATGTTTTTCTTTACCATCGTGTTGTGCACTGTATAATACCACTGTCCCTGAAGATTTTTTTTTTTCCCCGAATATTGTTGTTATTAATCTACCAGTTCAGATACTTAATAATACTTAATTATTTCTTTGAAAGATGTATCTAATACTGATCTCCGCTACTGTTATGGCTCATATATTATATTCTCCATCATTTTACACAGACATGGACTTTGTGTAATTCTTTCCATGTCAATATGCCATCACAGTGTCTTTTCGGTATACTTATTTTCCTCAAGCCCACTAGTTATTATCCTTTGCTGACAGGGTATCTTCTAGGACTGTTGACTCAACAAGCTGGTCATTTTTTAATGAGTTCTACTGTCTGTGATGAACGTCTGAGATATGGTGTTGCAGAGGAGGTTGGATTATGGTTTCAGTGGCTATGAGGTCCCTGTGGTTCCACGTGCTTCAAGATCACTTAGGGTAAACAAATGCTCCTAGTAGAAGATTGCTTTTGACTTAACTTTTGTGTGTAAAGAGTCAATTTTTTGATCTTATGAATTTTTATTACTGGTTCTAGGGGAGGGTACCGATTAGGAAGAAACGTGACAACAATCGGATATGTGCAATTGAAATTTTGGCTTCTGTAGCTGGTGAACTATTGCAAGATACTGGAAATTCTTCTTTTAATACCACTTGTAGAGAGGAATGGGACAATGTCTTTGAAAATACTATCAAATGCAAACAAGGGCACCATCAAAGTTATAAAGAGCGTGAGGCTAAATTGTCAAAGACAGACCTTTGTGAGCAGGAAATTTGTGAGGAAAATTCTACTTGTGACTTTTCCCATGTGCCTGGGTTGCAAGGGCACCATCGAAGCTATAAAGCAAATGAGTTTTCTCATGCTCAGGCAAATTTTGGTTTTAAGACCAACTCAACTTCATATTTTGCTGATCAGAGAGCTTATGTCAATGAAAAAGGTGCAAGTGGAAACTGTTTTGATACAGTAGGGTGCTATTTTCCTAACTCTATGGCATTTTTTGGAGGCCATGTGGACAGTGCTATTGAGACAAAGTCTGAAGCCAAATTGTCAACTGTTTTAATTACACAGTCAGATAAGATCTCTTTTACAAAACGGCCCTATTTCAATGGAAGAAATACAAGTACGGGTCCCTTTGGCAAGGTAGTGAGAGATGCTCCTCAGACTGTGGATTTCTTCAGAGGACAAGTAGACAGTGCAACTGTGAGAACTTATGAATCGAAAACATCAATTATTCAAAGTAATAGGAGTGGATTTTTTCCAGTTAAAGGCAGCTTGGATGCAGTGGAACTGAAATTGAAACCTCCCTTATTGGTCAGGCCAGAAAGTAGTTCAAAGGCTCCTTTGTTTAGGCGCTGGAAAAGTTGTGGTTGTTTTTCCAGGCACAGTGCTAATGTAGAAGTAGGTAATAGAGATGTTGACGAAAATTCTGTTTGGTGCCTTCAACCCAGTAGGCCACCTAATAATGTAGATCAAAGTATAAGGAGTTTTTCTGCATCTAGACACTGGAGAGGAGCTCTGAATTTGAAGGGTGGGCCTTGTCATAGAACTGGTAATTGGATTCTTTATGAATTAATAAACTGGGTTGATCTTATTACGGATGTATTATAGAGGTATTATGATGTTGCCTATTAACTTTGCAATTGAAATAAGTTCTTGTTTTGCTGCATTTGTGGCAGTCTGATTTCTTTACTTAATCTTTTATTACCGTGAATTTGTATTCTTGAATTCTATAAGCTATGTAAGTTTTAAAAGTTTGTGGTTTCTTATTGATGTTTCTAGATTGGAAAAGGAAAGCTTATTGTAATGGAAGACCTTGTCATACTCATGAAAGATCTCAGAGGATTTCTCTTTACAAAAGGAGAAAGTTGTTTGAACGAATTCCTTTATCTCCTATTGATGGAAGATTTCACTGTAAACCCACATTTAATTCTCCTAACAAGAGAAGCAACAGCGACAACTGCAATGCAGGTACTACAATGTGTGCAAGCTTTTCTTTTTCTCTATTCCCTGTTTGTGTCTAGGCATAGTTTTCAGGGATATATTAAGTTTTGGCTTAATAATACTAGTTGCTACGTACAGCAAATGGAGCATCATCTTCTGTGGCTGGTCAACAAGCACTTCCTGATTCTACATCTAGAGATTGTAATGGTAAAAAAGCCATTGAAGAAGACAATCTATACGATCTGATTCTTTTTTTTTTTTTTTTTGGCTACTTATGGTATCTAATTTTATCTGATTTTACTGATTAGTCAATCTTTCATTTATCCTGGCAGGCTCTAACATGCTTTCATTTTACCATTCAGTGAAACTTAGTATCAAGTCAATCAGGGTTCCTGAGCTTTTAATCGAGATTCCTGCAAATGCAACAATTGGTTCTCTGAAGGTATCTGATATTGCCTTTCTTGCTTTATCCTTTGGTAAACAATGCTCCAATACTATTTTCTTTGAAGGAGTGAAGAGGCAAACTTGAAGGCTGAAAATTCAACACAATATAAAAGGCCTTTTTTCTCCGTCTTTACCCATGATCGAGATTTTATCTTGCAAGCTTTTCACCCATGCTTGATCTGTGATGTCTATTGCTGATATTTGACATTTAACATTTATGCAGAGGGCAGTGATGGAGGCAGTGACTGCTAATCTTGGAGATGGTCTACACGTTGGTGTCATACTTCAGGGGAAGCCAGTCAGAGATGACAGCAAGACTCTGCTTCAGACTGGGATTTGTCATGGTGATGATCATCATAGCTTGGGTCTTATATTGGAGCCCAACCATGCACCAATTAAGCCACATCCACATGCTGAAGACCCTCATTTGATACCTGGGAGCAGACCTGAGGGTCTAATGAAGTAAGGATGCAATAAATTTCTTATAAAAAGAATGATCAAGAGTTGGTCTATTATTGCCTCCTTTTCCTTTTATATTTACTGAGAGAAGGGAGGGAATGTGGGGTTCTATGGGGTTTATTTCTCATTTTTCTATAGTTGGATTTGTTTAATTGTCCTGTCATTGAATTTATGTCGGTATGTTCTATTATCAGGCGTGCTATGTCTTTGACTCTGCAACCAAAGCCTTCTGACGTCTCTTCACTTCCTACTGTGATGAATTTGGGTAGTTCTGTTGACAATAATTTTGACGTTGTTTATTCTTTTGCTGATATTTCAACCAACAATGCCATGCCAGATTCCCAAGCTCTGATTGCACTTCCAGAAATTACTATGGAGGCATTGCCTGTGGTTCCTTTGCAACAGAAATCTGGGCATCCCGAGTCTGTGCAGCGCCGGACTAGAAGACCTTTCTCTGTTTCAGAAGTAGAAGCATTAGTGCAGGCAGTTGAGAAACTTGGAACTGGAAGGTCATATTCTCATTAGTACCGTTTTGCTTTGGTTGATGAATGTTCAATTGCATCATTTAGTGCTTAAGATTATTCTTGGTTACAGGTGGCGTGATGTTAAATTACGTGCTTTTGACAGCGCAAAGCATCGAACTTATGTGGATTTGAAGGTGAGTGATCCATTTGGATCTCATTCTGGAATGTTACACCTACTAATTAGTAAAGGCAGTGTGTCTCATACCTTTTCTGAGATCCATAAAGTCATAAATTTATTTAGACCTAAGAAAGGCTTTATTGAGTTAATCAGTTGGCTTCCCTGTAGCAGTGAGAATCCAATACTCATGTGTATCAATGGGCTTCTTTTTTACCATCATATGGCATTTGAATGGTGCAGGATAAGTGGAAAACTCTGGTGCACACAGCTCGAATATCCCCTCAGCAAAGGAGGGGAGAACCTGTGCCACAGCCACTCTTAGACAGGGTTCTAGCTGCCCATGGATTCTGGTCGCATCATCAGTCCAAGCAACAGTCAAACCAGCCGTTTAAGGCTTTGCCCACTTTGTCAGGCAACATAAAGGATGCTTAGACACAGCACAAGAATGGGTTTGTGGTACATCACTACATCCCCTTGTTATTGTTCTCGTGTAAAGATTAAGTTACAGGAACTATTTTGTAAATGGAAATTATGTAACCTGTTCTGATTCCACAGTTATCTAACCCGGCTGCCTTTTAAAGTTGTTCATTGATCCGTGTATGATTGTTCTTTCTTATTTTTCAGTTCCCCTATGTATTGAAAAATCTCTGTAAATAACTCATGATATTCCATTATCTATAAGATTCTTCTCAGTAGAAATGTATCAGAAACTGATCAAATGGAAAAATATCCTATAGAAGAAGAAATTGGACTTTTTGATGCTGATGTCAATTACTATGGAAACATTCACATACATCTTTTAAAGGGTGTTTGGGAATATATTATAATTAACTACTTTGGAATAAAAATCACTTTTCATAAAAAAACGCCTAACAACATGCTCTAGAAAAGCATGTACAACTTCTCTGATTCGGGTAACAACTTTTCAGAGAAAAAGTATACAAAGTGCTTTCGGTTGCAGTGTGATTGTGGGTCTGACATGGTTTTTGTTTATACAAAGTTGTTGCCTGTTGGGTCATTACAAAGTGCGCACCATGAATTCGTGCAAGTGGTTTGTTCATGAGATGCTATTCTCATTCTCCAGAATAAACTATATTATGCTCAGTAGGGCGGCTCAAAAACCGTCCAAATACAGGTTAAAACATATATATGTATATATATATATATATAGTGATTTGAAATGGTGTATGGATCTGCCACCCACCTCCAAAAAAAAAAAAAAGTGCAACACCTCTGTCCTGATAAAACTGCAGATTGTCTGCATACCATATCAGTATCATATATTAACATTTATTAGATAACATTTCTTCTGTTTGCATTTATCAATGAATCAGAAATGAAATGGATGACTGTGTATATTTTTAATGTTTCTTTTGGTTTATGATGAAGACACTACTAAAAGTACTATTATTTTTATTAAAACAAAATCACTTTAATTTCCAACCACGCATGTGCACAAACTTTGTGCTAATGCTAGTGGTTCCGTGTTATCACCCCCACTTTAATATAAATCATCCTAGGTTCAATTGTACTTGCTCTCCTTTTAGAACATAATCTTTAATTGAATAACTTATATTTTATGATATAGATGAGATTTAAACTCTTAACTTATTAAAATTAAAGAAAGTGTTTAATCATTTTTATTAATCGGAGTATGAATTTAAATATTTCAACCAGAACTGTAGAGGTTATTTATAAGAAAAAAAGAAGGGGGGAGCTTTTTGGCATAGGAAGAGGGGACACGTAACAGGTCACCAGAATTATCGGGTCAACCTACGATGGACACGCACTTGCAGCTTTCAAAAGCAACGGCCTTCCACTAGTTTCTTGTCTCAATTCAAATTAAAATTTCGTCTTCACTTTAACGTCCGTTAATGCCTCCTCAAATACGCCAGTCTTTTCAAATGTGCGCCCACATCGTTATCTCCATGGACCACCAACCAACGGCGATGGCACTCGCATCCTCGAGGGCATAATCGTAATTGACTACTCCAAGAAAATGCGAAAGCAAGAGTGCTTTCCGCCAGTCGTGACAGCGACTGCAACAAGTGAGAAAATAAGCACGAAACGTAATTCTCGGACTGCCACATGTCGATAATTAAATGGGTAAAATACAATAGGTCCATGTCTTTTAATACAGAGGAAGACAACATAGGATCTGTGTCTCCGAAGATCAACGGCTATGATTGACCTGGGAGACCCCCGTAGTCACTCTCTCTTCTTAAGGGAACAGAACATAACGACCTGGAAGAACTTCTCTCACTCTCTCTCACACTCCCAGCTTTCATCTCTCTCTCTCTCTCTCTCTCTCTCTCTCTCTCTCTCTCTCTCTGTGCTAGGGTTTCCATTGAGGTACGCATTTTGCTCTACTTGTTTGTCATTTCAAGGGTTAAATTTATCAGAATTTGATCCACTTGTAGACTTTTTGTGTTCTGGGGTGTTGACTACGCTGTTCAAAATACTTACTTTTGTTTTGTATCATAGATTTTAATGGTGAATTTGTCTATATATTACTCTATGCTCTTTGTTTTTTTTTTTATTTTATTGTAGACAAATTTAGACTGTAGGAGTCCTCAAAGTTTAGTCCTTGTTGTTGACTCCATTTTGGCACTTGATATATATATGTTTATTTTAATGTCTATTTAGGGTCTAGAATTTGAGTTTTTTGAAAGCAAGAAACTTAGCTGTGGAATTGGATTGTTGTTGTTTGAGTTCAAGTTTTTTGTTGGGGTTGTTGGCAATATAGATAGATGACTATGGATCCCAGGTTGAGGGGGTTTTCTGGTTCGCTTAATGGGGTCCAATTGAGTAATAAGCCGAATTCAGTCTTTCCAAATCAGAACATTGTTGCTGGAAGAATCGATAATGTCTTTCTAGATCACAATTTTAGGGACGATCGTTACCTTCAGTCTGATCCAACTCCCAGTAGTGTTGCCTCATGTCCAAGTGTGAACCATGAGGAAGATTCTCCAGAAGACTGTGATTTCTCGGATGCAGTTTTGAGATACATAAACCAGATGCTTATGGAAGAAGATATAGAGGATAAGACTTTCATGCTTCAGGAGTCGTTGGACCTTCAAGCCGCTGAGAAGTCATTTTATGATGTTCTTGGCAAGAAGTATCCACCTTCCCCTGAACCGAATTTGAGTTATACTGATCAAAATGGTGGGTACCTAGATGGTAATACCTCTAGAAATTCTGGAAACTGCAACACTAGTGGTTTTGATGTGGGTGGTTACTTGACTGATAATCAATGGATTCAAAATCTTGGTGAAGATTATACCTCTCAATTACAAACTCTTCCTCTTTCTAGCATATCGCAGTCATCTTATAGCTCTTTGAATAGTGTAATCACAAGTGTGGATGGGCTGGTGGACTCTCCAAGCAGTACTGTTCAGCTCCCTGATTGGAATGATGAGAGCCAATCTATATGGCAGTTCAGGAAGGGGGTTGAGGAGGCTAGTAAATTTCTGCCTAGTGGAAATGAGTTGCTTGTTAATATGGAGATGAATCGATTGCTATCTCAGGATTCAAAGGGAGGGACTACTGAGGTGGCTGTGAAGGTGGAAAAAAAAGATGGGGGGGAAGATTGCTTGCCTAATGGATCAAGAGGAAGGAAGAATCCTTACAGGGAGGAAGAAGATTTAGAAGAAGAGAGAAGTAGCAAGCAGGCAGCCATTTTTCAAGAATCCACTGTGCGATCAGAGATGTTTGATAATGTTTTGCTTTGCTTTTTAGGAAAAGGTCAATCTCCTGTTGCAGCTCTTCGTGATGCCTTAAAGGATGGAACGAGCAAGCGTGTGCAGCAGAACGGACAGTCAAAAGGCTCTAATGCTGGAAAGGGTCGTGGTAAGAAACAAAGTGGTAAAAAAGAGGTTGTGGATTTAAGAACTCTTCTGATTCATTGTGCACAAGCTATTGCTGCTGATGATCGTAGGAGTGCAAATGAATTGCTAAAGCAGATTAGGCGGTATTCTTCCCCTTTTGGGGATGGAAGCCAAAGATTGGCTTATTGCTTTGCTGATGGCCTTGAGGCACGCTTGGCAGGTACTGGTAGCCAGATTTACAAAGGCCTCATTAGTAAGAGGACATCGGCTGCTGATATCTTGAAAGCTTATCACTTATATCTTGCTGCATGCCCTTTCAGAAAGATCTCCAATTTTACTGCGAAGCAAACAATAAAGATCTCAGCACAAAATTCCATGAGAGTTCATATCATAGACTTCGGTATCCTTTATGGTTTTCAGTGGCCTCCATTTATTCAAAGTCTTTCATTGAGACCTGGTGGACCTCCAAAGCTTCGAATCACTGGAATAGAATTTCCCTTACCTGGCTTCCGGCCAGCAGAGGGAGTTGAGGAAACAGGACGTCGCTTAGCAGATTATGCAAAGGAATTTGATGTGCCTTTCGAGTACAATGCCATAGCGAAAAGATGGGACACAGTTCAACTTGAGGAGCTCAAAATTGATAGGGATGAGTTTCTTGTTGTTAACTGTTTGTATCGAGCTAAGAACTTACTTGATGAAACTGTTGCAGTGGACAGCCCGAGAAACATATTTCTCAATTCGATAAGGAAGATTAATCCAGATATTTTTATTCATGGGATTGTCAATGGTGCTTTCAATGCTCCCTTCTTTGTCACCCGGTTCCGAGAAGCTCTGTTTCACTTCTCTGCAATGTTTGATATGCTTGAAACTATAGTACCCCGTGAAGATCCTGAGAGGATGCTCATTGAGAAAGAGATCTTTGGCAGGGAAGCCTTAAATATTATAGCCTGTGAGGGCTGGGAGAGAGTGGAGAGACCAGAGACTTACAAGCAGTGGCAAATCCGTAACCTAAGGGCAGGGTTTGTTCAAATTCCTTTGGACCGGGATATAGTGAAGAGGGTAACTGATAGAGTGAGGTCAAGTTACCACAAGGATTTTGTAATTGATGAAGATAGCCAGTGGCTATTGCAAGGATGGAAGGGGCGAATCATTTATGCCCTTTCAGCTTGGAAGCCTGCATAAAGATTTGAAAGCAGTGCTTATGAAAGTCTGAATTCTGCCTCTTGCCTGGAGATCTTGTGGCAGAGATATGTATATGACAACCTTAGGTAAGGCTTTTCTTTGGTTTTTATTTATGGTCTTTCAGTTCCTCTTGACTGAAACTTATTTGCTATTTGGCAAGTAAATGTCATAGACTAATGCTGACCAAGTAGAAGTCATGATAACAAGTTCATGGGAAATTGGAAGTTTTCCAGGTTCTCTCCTACAACACTTGCAGAAACAATATGTACACTTTTCTTGCAGATAATGTTTGATGTTGGCTGAGCATTGATTGTCCCTTTTGTAACTTGCTAAGCTGAAATGTTAAACACCAACATTATCATGTTCACAAATGACATGTAGAGGAAATTGTATGATGTGATTTAACAGGAATCTGTGTC
Organism: Litchi chinensis; assembly: GCA_019925255.1. NCBI lineage: Eukaryota > Viridiplantae > Streptophyta > Magnoliopsida > Sapindales > Sapindaceae > Litchi > Litchi chinensis. The sequence continues at coordinate 5,189,814 of CM034475.1, read as the reverse complement.
CTTGACCACCTCTGAGTTCAACATATGCCACAGCATCATCAAGGCATTGCAAATATAAAGTTTTGGCTTTGCTTCCCACCTGCACTATATTGGTTGATGTTCAATTCTGGTCCTTCAATTTTAATTCAACTTTGGTTTTCCATTAGTTCATTTTGATTTATTTTTTCAGCTAAAGTTCAAAATACATATTAATTTTATTCACTAGCAAGATTTGTGGCAGGGAAGAGATAAAATGAGCTTTCAAAACATGTAAAACAGTTTATATTAGAAGCCAAGAGCACTAAAGAGACAACTCACAGAACTTTCAATTAGCATCAACCTCAAAATTTAATGAACAGCTTCTGCTTTGACGCATATAAAAGCCTTCACTGTAAACTATCCACCTACAATGTTGCTACCTTCTGGCCGTAGCGGGGTCCCCGAAACCGACATATCCCATTGTAATCGTGCGGGGACCCTTCATTACCCTATAAGAAAACAGATTTTTTTTTTATGTCAAAACTTGTTAGTACTGATCATTTAGGTCTTTATACTTGCAGTTTGATATTTTTGGTAAAATACTTCAAAAACTTGAATTCGTCACAAAGATTTTACTTGCATTAGCATATACTGTAGAAAAGAGAATTTTTATTAATACATTAATAGGATATAGAAAATTTTTGTTAATGCTCAGAATGTGTTATGATTCAGTGTCTCAAGCAAAGCACCACCAAACACCAATCACATACCAGAAATTGAGAACCGGTACACGACTCCCATTATTAGAAAAGTTGGGTTGCTCAATAAAAAAAGAAGTGCCAAGTTCCAGAGACGTCTGTAATTGGGCTTGGAGCTGATAGTGGTGGTCCTGGGTGTTATTGAAGTAGAGTAGCACCATCTAAATGAATTGATTCCTCAACCTAAAACAAGCCAGTCACATGGACCCTTGGCTGGTATGCTTTTCAAGTGGGGACCAACCAACTAATCTGTACAAACAAGTTGTACTGATTTTACATATTCTCTTTATAAAATTGGCACTGCATTAGAAAATACCATAAAAAGATGAGATGATATGATGGATGATACAACTATGATTAGGACATCCTGTGTGGTAGATAACAGAGCAGGATTCCAAGTGGAATTACTGGTTTATGAATGTGCCACTGTTGATGATGATACTCTTCCTGGACAAATGTTTAGGAATTTTTGTTGGTTGAGAATGCATTTGTAACCTGATTACATAAATGGTGTAATTCCTTCTAATTGGAAAGATATTCGATTCATCTACTGATTCTGAAAGAAAAGTCTCTTGACTGTTTCGAATCAATAACAATCTATTGGTGTCCAATTTCTTATTATATGAGTTGATTGACAGGAATCTCCAAAGAAGAATGAAGGCATACTAAGATATCAATCCATTGCATGAAGACTTGATACAAAATAAGATACAAAGATGCCAAATGCATAATCTCTCATTTGGTAAAAGATAATCTCAGTATAGATTGGGAGGACCTACAGATAATGAAAGAAATGAGGTTGACAAAGAATTTTAAACAAAGTAGTGCTGGCAAAATCTTCTGATTCGCCAAATTAGCATGAATTCTACCCCACAAACTATTATGCTTGGCAGTCGCGATGTGCATGATCTAATTGACAGGCACCCCAAAACCTAACCAAACTGAACGATAGGTGGAGAATAATTGAAACTATTGAAATAATATAATGCTGGAATAAGGCACAATAGTTTATTCATCCCTTTGACAAATAAATAAATGCTATCATAATCTAGACTGGAATAAATTGTTGTAATAAAACTCTTTAATTAACAACATAATTATGCATGAAAGTTTTCAATGGCTACCATGGAAGATGCATCTGAAAGACAGATGATTCACTAGAATAGTTAATTACACTTATGGCACTTTGGCACACCATGTAATATGATGATAACAAGCAAAAATAGTTTATCTTCATCTCTGTTTTACCCTTAGGCAAAGTCTGAAAGAGGTCCAAATATAAGTTCCTCAATATGCAAGCCAGACAATGTTTATTGCTCGATCATTATACATATAAAACTAAGAAGAAACAATAGGCATATGATTGTAAGACACAAATCAAATTCAAAGCCAGCTTTAATCATCTCTTTTACTAAAGTATAGTTACAGACCAATGCATAAACTGGGACGAAAGTTCAGTTCGACAACCTCTCCAGCTTCCATCAAAGTTATGTATCTTGCACCATAGGCACTGACTATGGTGTAGAAAATGGCTTCTCCTACTGATGTGAATCACATATTGGTATTATTGCACATAGTTGATGTGTGGATAAATACCTATAAGCCTCCAGTCTGTGACAATCAAATTACCAGTCAACTTGCTGAGCGCTATCCTCTGCAATAAAATTGAGAAAGTAGACACTTGTTCCAACTGCACTATCTTGACAATAGGTTCATGATCCCGAGTTTATGAGTTATGGGGTTAAATTGATAGACTCTCATGTCACACAAGATCAAACAATTTTGCTTTCAACTTGTAAAGTGTCGTCCATCTGAGGAGAATGCTGGATAGAAGTATGTAAGAGATCTTAGCACATTCCCTGTCACATTTGATTTTTACTAGAAGATGATAACACTTAATCTGACACCAGTAACACCAACATTGCTGTCAAAATCATTGGCCTTCATTAGGAGCTACGACTCCTTATCGATCCTTTACCTTGCAATATCAGAACTCTTCCATGAAAAAGCAATTTCATTTTTTATTGTTTCTCCTTTGCAAAGTGGAGAATTGTGACAATACAGTTAAGACAGTTCAAAATAGAGCTCCAAATTCCGACAAACCAACACCATTGAAGCCAGAAGCCTAGAAATTATGTCATCCATCATAAAGGTTACAAAACTTGTTATGTACTCTACGACATACAAACACTTCCATGTCAAAAAAAGAGAATCACATGTCCATATCAATACATTTTCTAGTTAATTCAACCCTTGGTAGGGCAGTGGATTGGGATTGAAGAGTTAATACATTTGCAACAACACACTGATAGACCATAACTCTTCAAGCCAAAATGCCCACAAAATTTATCACAATATCGACTACTGTATTCTACCCATGTCTCAAGCATAAATCATTGGATAAAATAAAAAAGCCACTTTATGCGCATACTGGCCAATCATTCACCTAAAGTAACAAATATAAATCTAGAACCCGAACGATAAGAACTACCTTTTTATGTTGGCATCGCATATCACATTTCAGGTGGACTTTCCTCATCAAACCACCGTGGAGGATCAAATCCAGACCCACCTAAAGATGCACAAAGTATTTCATAAAAAAACCTCACACTATAATCACAAAATTGCACACACTCACACACTAACTTTTCATTTAACAAGATTTATCATTTTTTCCTAAACAAAAATGTGAATTGAAAAAAAAAAAAAAAAGTTGAATACCAAGAGGATTGCAACGACAAATTCGCCAAGCGGTCAAGATGGTGCCCTTGATAACTCCATACTTCTTGTAAGCTTCCATTGAATATTCACTACATGTTGGTACATATCTACAACTTTTTGGCAGGATTGGTGATATTTCTCCTGTTTCCACCAACACCCAATTCATTTATTTTCATAATCTTCAATCAAATTCATGCTATTAAAACCAACAAAAAGAACAAAAGAAACTTACTTTTATAAAATCTAAGCATAGAAAGAGCAGCTTTAACTCCTACACTATCCACCTGGTCATCTGATTCAACATTCAAATTAAATCCATCAAAATTTCACAGTCTAACAACTTAGAAACATACAGAGAGTGCAGAGTGAGATAGAGAGGGACCTTGTGGAGTAATTGGGTCAGAATCCGGCCCCGATTTAGAGAGGATTAAGGTATGGTGTCTTTTGGATTTGGAGATGGACATAGCGTAAGAAGAGTTAGGATTCTGGGTAAACAAGGGTTTATGACAGTTGGGATAAATCACCGCCATTCCAACTGTCAAACTGAGTACTCTACCCATTCCCGCTACCATATGTATATTCAAGTCGGATTTCACTTGCATCTCGTTTGTTTTTCCGTGGCCTATTCACTGCCTACGTGGCATGAGATTATTATTATTATTATTATTATTATTTTTAACTTTAGAAATCTTTCATACCCACTTAACAAATTTAAGTTCGTAACTAATGCCTTCGAATTTGGCTATGTAAATGTACCCTTGGAGGTTTGAAACTTACATTTGATGAGAGTAGATCATAAGTTTAACTATTTTTGTGACCCCATCTGGATTATGTGAATGAGGATTTAAGTATGTTGAAAGATTTTAGAATTTTATATTTGATTATATAACAAAGCTTTCATCTTTAATGTTATTATGCATTTTTCAGTTTCTATTTATGATAAATTAACATTTTTTTTTTTAAATATAGAACCATTTTGACAATAAAATCATAAAAAAATATATTTTCTTCTCCAATGTAATTAATAAAAGAAAAATATGTATTAATATTTAATCAATTAAAATAAAATATCTGTTTTCTCTTTAACACCCCAATTTGATATAAAAACCAATATAATGAAATGTTCAATCAATTACTTAATCTCCAAAACTAAAACACAATTAAAAAATAATTTCATAAAACATTTAATTCAATAACATAAATCTGTCTCAATGCTTAATAAAAGTCTTATACAACTCAAACTCACAATCCTTCAAAATCACATACAAATTCATAAACATATTCACAATTAACATTTAGCTTTTAAAACCTTTATAAGGAAAGGTTTAAACCTTTAAATTGACCAATATATCATTTAACAAATAAATTTCCTTCTTTATCACTCTTTTTTATATTTTATAGTTATGAGAAGAGAGATTGAGATAAATTTTCATATCTTTTCATTAATTAGAAAAAGTTAGAAATTCTAATCAACATTTCTATTGGAGTTTCTCAATTGAGAAACTTATCTTTATATTCTCTTAAAAAAATTTTGCCACATTATCTCTATATTTAGATTAGATGATTGCATTAGAGAAATTTTTTTTTTACTTTCATTATCTATCCATCCTAGGTGACAAAAAATTCAACTAAATAAAAACTTACATTGAAGATGCACTTACTTTGGTGGTGTTTATATCCCACTCTCAATTATAAAAAAGATCACCAATATCCAATATGATTCAATAACAAATTGCCTTCATTTAACATAACAATATCCAAAGTTAAAAGAATCATAAATGATTGATTTCATCAAATTCTTTTAATTTCTAATCCTATTAGTATCAACTTTAAAGCAAACATAACATTAACACCACATATCAATTTTATAAAACCAAATACTTCAGACCTTAGATACATTTAATAACATTTGCTCGGCCGCCCATGATTAGCTATGACTACCTTTTGAGTTTTATATGATAGCATCTTTATAGCTGGTTCTTTCCCGCCATCTCTCTTTTTCCTATTAGTATATTTTTGAAAACTCTTTGGTCCTAAAATTTTGTTTGTTCCTGCGTCAGAACTTGCCTAAAGACCATCAAAATGTTTCTAGGCATTTGATTTGAGATTTTGGCTCAGCCAATCCATATTTGATGTGAAAAAAAACAAACCAAAAATAAAATAATTCAATAATTCCGTCTAAATGCTTCATTGTGTTAGAGTTCTCTAGTGTCTCGATCATAAAGTGCTGCATGCCAAAGTTTGAAAGCTTTTGAAAAACATAAAGATGCACATGAATGAACCATGAGAAGATATCAACAGCCAACAATATAAGAAGGCAAATATTAGTTAGATCATTGTATACAAACTCCATGAAAATCTTTATTTTAGAGCTGTTTCACGTTACCTTTAGAAATTATGAGCATTCAACCAGATATAGTTTTAATACTTTGAGTTACTTCCCTATTCAATAATACTAATTCCAAAGGCAAACAACTGGATCTTATAAAACAACAGCAGCTACAGAGAATCAGAAACGAGTTGTGATTTGTGAAAAGAGAGCCTTGAAATCCTTTGTTGGAGTTCCTGCTCTCTCAGGCTTTGAGGCCAGATCAAACGCCTTGAATTTGGCCTCCTCAAACTGCAGTGCCTGTTGAAAGGAACAAAAGGTTTATGCAAATCCACGGTTAATAAATGAATGATTCAGGGAATTTGCATTTCTGCATAAGCAAAATCTTTATAAAAGAGTACCTGAATGCAGACTTCAGCAGCATCAGGTCTGGCAATAGTTCTTGTTTCTGTCTGAAGAAGCTCATCATCCTTACCAACAAGTAATTCTCGGATACCGCCTTCTCTATCTTGAAGGCCTCCAGCCCTAATCAAGCAAGAAAAAACAATATCCAGGGCTAATAAGAAATTATAATATTAATAGGAGGCTGACTGATCTGTTACTTCAAAAATTATCTCCAAATGTGAAAGCATCAACTAACTAATCTACCCTCTTTCCATGGGTTGGCTCTGGTTGGAGGTCAACCTGAACCAAACATGGTTGCATGTCTAGTTTCAAGTGCATGTGTGTGACATAGAGAGAGAGATCTATTGATCATCTATGTAGTTGGCGTGCACCTAACACTAAAGTTGGGATCTGGCATCATCAAATGGTCTAATATTAATTTTCACTGCATAAATCATGAGCAGCCTTGTAATGGCAAAGCAACAATTCAGTTACTGAACTGAAACATCTGAAGACAGATTGAATGCAAGCCTCTTTATTAATATTTGCAAACAAATTGTGGAAAAACTTTAGCTCAAATTACAGAACAGAGTTATCAGAATGCAGTACTATCTTAGTAAATTGTAATTGAGATCAGTGTAGCTCCAATTTCCAAATGAAACGGCAATTGGTACTTCAAAAGTAAAAGATAAAAGCCTTCAGCAACAAAATCGCACACATAAATTATATTCTTCTTCCTATAGTAATCACAAGAAAAACAAAAGTGGACATCAATCAACTGATTCATAAGATTCAAGTAATCAAAAAGACAAAAACTAAATGAAAGAAACAGTTATTCTCATTACCGTATGATAGTGTATGGGATACCGGAGTCAGCCAAATACTGCTCAGCCTTTCTCTTCCAAACCTGCACCGTGGTGTACATAATAAGTGAGCTTATAATATACTCGCTCACTGAAATAAGTCAGTAACATTAAACAAATAAGAAAAAGAAACAGAAGGAAGAGTCCTGAGAATCAATTAAATCCTGAAAATAAGATGCAAAATCATCCCATAACGGAAAGAGAGAGAGAGAGAGAGAGAAGCATGAAAGGGAGTCTATGAAGCAAATCATAAAGTGATATTAGAAAAGATTACAGACCAGTATATTCCCGTTACCCAAACTGTTTAAGGGATGATTAAGATTTGTTCCCCCCATAGATCCAACCAGCACAATTTGCTTCACTCCAGCGGCCTTGGCTGTTCACAAGGATTATCTATTTCAGCAACATGGACGGATATCTTTTACTTTGAATTAATGCAGAAAGCAATTACATAGATACTTACCAGCATCTATTTGATTTTTCTGACCAATCCAGTCAACCTATGATGCAAAAAAGCATTCCATTAAACTACAGAAAGAAGCAAAAGTTGTAAAGTATCAAGATCCTCTAACTAAATTGTATTTTAATATTACCTGTTCAGGATATGCTCCATCTTCAAAATAGAACTCAGGCCTTCCACCTTGGCTCGGATCAAAATCAGGCTTCATCTTTGGTACAGCACTGGTGAGAATTATGAGAGCATCGATTCCCTGGATCACGGGGACGATGCTATTAGCTTCCCTTATATCCCCAACAAAAACATCATCTGCTCCGCCAATTTTCGCCTTGCTCTCTTCAGTTCTGACCAGACCTCTTGCCACATATTGATCAGACCTCTCCTTCAGTTTCTTGTAAACTATCTGACCTGTCAAAGTCAAGCAACAAAACAATGTCAACAACGAAAAGTACAAAAAGAAAACAACTCATATCATAAACAGAATTTAAACAAAAAAACAAAAAACCCATTTCTTCTATCCTTTTCACTTTTGTATACTATTCTTAATATTTGAAACTTGCATTCCAATTAAGGCGATCCAAGAACATACAGCAATGTGACAGTAAACTAGTGTGTAAAAACACAACGTAACTCGGGGCATGCCATTAACAACTTGATACATAAGCAGTAACAGGTAAAAGCCATTCATAGAAAACACATTTAAACACCTCATCAAAATCGAATGGCTGCATTGTTACTCATATTGTGGGTAAAAGCCTTCAAATTAAAACCAATTCACAGTTTACAAGTCCAATAAATCTTTTAAATTCTCACAGTAACAGTTTTCTTACCAGGGAACAAAAAAATTCATTCTTGACGCCAATATCTAACTAAGATTGCAAAATGACTACCCACATAAACCCAGGTAGGGGTGACAATCCGGGTTGACGGGTTGGGTTGGACATGACCCGACCCCGACCCCGACCCCGACCCGATAAGGAAACGAGTTGAACCCCCTCAACCCGAATACGATACGGTTACTAACAGGTCAACCCGTTAATGACCCGTTTAACTGATACGTTAATAACCCGTTTAACCGACATGAATAATAACCTGTTTAATCGATCCGTTTATGAACCATTTAATGATAGTTAATACATTTAAATTTTAATATAGATATAATAAAAAACAAAATTAAAATAAAGATACATAAGACCTAAAAAATACAATCATCCATAAATACAATCTAAATCATAAAAATACAAATGTTTACAAAAATGATTATAAAAATATCTCTGCAAATATAGTCCTTCATATTAAAAAATAATAATAATAACATAAAATTTTTTTTGATGTAGTCTTTTGTAATAGAAAAACAACATCAAACGTTGATTACATCCGTCAAACTAAACTTGTTAAAAAATAATAATTAAAAATTAACTAATTATGAAATTATACATTTATACATGAAAAAAATAGTTTAACAAATATTTTATCAAAACCAATAAAATTTTACCACTACATGATAATTTGTGATGGGATGAAGTATAGAGATGAAGTTTAGAGACTTGTGTTTAGGTTATGTTTGAACTTTGAAGGGTATATATATCTACCACTAAAATTACATGACTATCCCTCTAAAATAAAATTATTTTTTTACCCTTATTTAATGGATCAATCCGTAACCCGTTAAATAGAACTCGAACCCGATCCGATAATTAAATGGATTAGACGGGTTGACCCGTTTATTTATCCAATCCGTTAATACTCAACCCTAACCCGTAATAATCGTGTCGGTTTCATGTCGACCCGTCGTGTCGGGTTCTAAATTACAAGCCCTAAACACAGGTCCCAAAACCCTAAAACAAAAATATCCCAGATTGCATATCCACACAACTACTACTAAACTATTATAAAAAAAAAAAAAAAAGATAAAAGGATTCACTATCAGGATCGCATTTTACTTGAACATATGATGAAATAAACCATAGAAAATATGAAATTAAGTAAAACGAATTGTAGAGATACAAAGAGAGAGAGAAGTACCGGTTCTACCACCAGCGCCAGTGACAAGAACAGTACTCTTAGAGAAATCAGCCATTGAAGATACCTTGACAACTCTACTCGTTCTTCTAAAACAAGACTGTGTGTGTGTTTTGGTGAGAAATGAAAATGATGAATTAAAAGAGGCGTGAAAGGCGTGACAAGAAGGCTCTGGAAGGCGATTAAGGAATGGCATTGATGACGCCACCTGACTAAATTTAATGGGACGTAGATGTGTACCAACACGTTTTGACGAAGATGAGGAGATGAATGGGACACGTGTAATTGAAGACATTGATCTCACACTAGATAGTTGGTTGGAAGTTGTTCACATCCTCTCTCGCTTTAATGCCAAATTTGTCCGAATAACGTTGGAACTGATTTGGTTCTCCGCCGTTAATCGAGTTTGGTTGTTTTTTTGTGGATTTTTCTTATCTTTTTTTTGTCGGCGGTCACCTTATCCAATTCCATCATTTCCTCCTTTTCTTTTCAATTATTTTATTAAATTTTTTCAGTAATTTATTCCTTAAATTATTATTATTTTTTTAAAAGAATAAATTATTATTATTTTACTTACAACATTGCCATAGTATTTGAGGATTGATTGTGGCGACACCAATATATATATATATATATATCAATTGGTAACCATTTGTTGAGATCTAATGAAATAAATACCCGCAAGCAAGGTTCGAAATATAACCTTCACCGTACGAAGGATATCCCCACAATTTAAGATTTAATAGATAATATTTAAAGGTTACAAAATTAAAGGGGAAGGGCTTTGTGAAGGGTGAATATACACCAAGCCACCCAGATTTTTTCTTACTAAACCCATTTACTTGCTACACTCATATTAAAAAAGTAAAATTAATCTTAAAAATCCAACATAGAGATAACTCCAATTTTCTTTTTTTTCTAAACTGAAGATCAAATCCAACATAGAGGTATAAAAAAAAAAAAAAAAAAGGGAAAAAAATCCAACATAGAGGAAAACGGTTGGAAAAAAAAAAAGGGGAGGTGCATAAAGGATGGGGATGATAAAGAGTAAAAAGGCTAAAACGAATTTATGAAACCCCAGAAATAGAAATGGTATCAAATTGCAACTTTCTGTACTCCCTGAAAAACCATGGCAAAATCCAAGCTGAAAAGTTATGATACTGGTATGCACTAGAAATACAAAATCAACCAAGATAACTCACAAATCCATAAACAATCATACAAGGCTAAAGGGACGAACGTAAGCTATCTGAAATTTTGACAGACTAATGTATACTTCAACTACAGATTGCGGTGCAAATATAGTTTAAAATCAAAGTACCTTCATTTGTTTCTGAATCCAGCAAGAAACAACCGCTAACCAATACAACTGAAACATTCAAAACAAAAATCTGAACATAGTTGTAAGAAGGACTAATTCAAGTAAGGACAAACTAGAATGACTGTGAGTGGAGAAAACGGAACACCTTACTTCTATGGCTCGATTACAGTCACTTGCTGCCACTGTCCATCAATCGCTTCTTTCCACAATGTTACATTGTTATTTCCATCAGCCACAGCCAACAAATTCCCAGTAAGTGACCATGAGACACTCCAGACTGGGGTCTTAAAATCCTTCAAAACCTTACCTTCCCATTGCTCTCCTTCCTTGGCACAAGTCCATATAACAACTGTGCCATCCTGTGAAGCACTTGCAATTGTGGAATTCGGAAGCCCCAGGTTGGGTGCCCATGCCACACTCCTCACCCAATCACTGTGCATTTGGAGGGCAGGAAAGCAATCCATTTTCCAAGTCCCATTATAGAGCTTCCAAACCTTCACAGTATTATCACAGCCACAAGAAGCAAGTTTCTGAACAGGGTCTAGCAAACCAGATCCAACTAAAGCACCAGGAGCCATTGCTGGCGCCCATGTAACTGATGTTACTCCAACTGAGTGAGCCTGGTCTATCCTGGTAGTGTCCCAGCCACCATCAGCCGTAGCAGTAAAGACTGAAATGTTCCCATCCGAAGATCCACATGCTAAACACAGACCAAGTTCATGAGGCGCCCAGGCAATGGAGTTGACAGATGACTTGTGATCATTAAAAACATGAGCCTGTAACCACTCATTTTGATTACCTTCCTTCCAGATAATCACTTGACCATCATATGAACAAGAAGCAAGTATTGATCCAAACTTAGGATGTGCCCAAGAAACCTGCCAAACAGGACCTTTATGACCCTTCAATGCAGCAAGGTGCTGGGAACCAGAGTTGTTGTTCACACCGATTATCTTTATGGTGGCATCAGACGAAGCTGTTGCAACACGCTTTCCATAGTAATCCATAGCTACATCATGCACGGTGTCTTCATGACCTGTTTCAATCGTCTGAGCAGGCATCTTTCCAGAATCTTCTTGTTATTTCCCTTGACTTCCAATTCCTTTAAATGCGAAGGGGTTAGTTCTTTACATCTCATCTAATTATAAGGCTTTTTCTACATTCAACTCACATTGAACTATCAATATAATAGGCGAAAATCGTTCAAAAATATATGAGAATCAAAAGACCATAAATTAATAGGTCAAATATCATTCAAAAGACCAATTATTCCCAAACCTTTCCACATACAATTTATACTATTAACAGGAATGACAAGATATATCAATCATTTACAATGCGGCCAATCTATCAAATCTGGAATATAAAACAAATCACATACAGTGAACACATTAAAAATGGAAATATAAATCAATCCCCATCTAAAATATCCAGCTAAATATTGAGAGAGTAAGCAAACAGAGCCATCCATCCAATTTCAAGTAATAAATTCTAACTAAAATGGCCACAATCAGCAATAAGTCTAGATTTCAACATTTAAAACTCGTAGCCTATTGACCAGAGATCGTACCTGAAGTGGGCAGATCGGAGACTAATAAGGTGTTGTAATTGTTTTGGAGAACTAATAACCCAGAAGTGAGATCGGAGACACGGAGTCTAGCGAGAGAGATCGGGCTGGTTTGGATTTCAAAGCTGCTCGGCTTTGGAGAAAACTTAATCAAAATTAAACTAGATATATAGGGATAATCCCAATTTCCCCCCTGTAGTTTGAGAAAATACCTAAAATCTCTCTATTATTCATTAATTTTTTCAAATAAAAAAAAGATTTTAGCTATTTTCTTAAACTACAGGGAGGAAATTAGGATTCCCCCTAGATATATATATACTTCGGGTTCTCTCTAACTTGACCTAATATGAACCGAATACATACCAAAACCGAACCGAATACCCATTTCGTTGTTTTATTTTACTTTTTACCTCTTTCTAGCTATGCACACTTCTAGTATTGACTATTTACCTTTTGTCTTTGTAGTTTTTGCGGTGGTGTGAGGTAGGAATTGGAATGATTAGGTCTTTGAAATTACTTTGATGCGCTTTTGACTACTAAGATTGACTGTCTGGTGTGTGAGTAATTGGACTTATTACGGTATCTCTAATGCTATTATGTATTTTTTAGTTTATATTTGCAACACATTGACAATTTTTTTTCTTTAATGTGGATCTATTTTGACAAAAAAATTATAAAAAGGCATATTCGCTGTTCAAATGCAATTATTAAAAACAATATATACATTAATATTTAACCAATCAAAATAAAATACATGTCTTTCTTTATCTCCATTTATATTTATAATTAAAAGAAGAAGAGTGAGATAAATCTCCATATATTTAAATTGACTAGGAAAAAATAGAAATTCTAGTTAGCATTTCTAGGTTAGTTTCTCAATTGAGAAACCCATCTCTATATCCTCTAAAAAAATTTGCCACATTAGCGCTATATTTAGATTAAATAATTGCAATAGAGAAGGTTTTTTAACCTTATTATTTACGTATCCTATGTGACAATAAATTCAACCTAAATAAATAGTTGCATTGGGGATGCTCCTATGCTATTTTCATGGTAGTGTAAGGTTGGACCTATTGTAAATATGTTTTTGAAATTAAAGTGATGCCTTTTTGATAATTAAGGTTCAAGGGTATACGAGTGAACTGAGGAAAATAAAAGATGAGACTTCGTGGCAACTCAACCTAGGTCTTTTAATACCATTTGAACCTGTTGTCTAATTCCATCAATTGTAAACTAGTCGCCTTGATTGTTGGCCAAAAACCAGGTTTTCTTTCACTCTTTGATTGAAGTTCAACGCCTGATAATTAATGGCACCCAATCCTTTTTCTCCCAGACGACGAGGGAGAACCACTCTTTCGCTCTGGTTTGTGGCCAAAGGTTATAAAAGAGCTTTAGTTCTTCGTAGGTGGGTTTATAATCTCTGAAGGTGGTCATCCATACCCGAAACCTACCATCTGTTTATATTTAGTTAGGCTGGCATGATTCACATGCAGCTTGACATCTTCAAGATAAAGCCTTGGAATGGAATTCGAAAGTCGACATTCAAAGATATTAGATGAATCACGACGTAACTTGGAATTGGCCCACTTGTAAGCTTATCTTCAAACAACCTACAAAGTTCACGGTCATGAATAGAGAACTTCTTTCTTATTTCTTCAAGGTTCTCAGATGTTATCTTATTTGGAACTTTGTGAATGGAAAAATCAATTGTTCGACAATCAATCTCTTCAAAGTTATACTCGGGCTCAATGGCGAATTCAGAATCTTTTCCGCTACTTGAACGTGTGTATCCCTTTTTTTAGTGTAAGACTCTAATCTCTCATTGAAACCAACGGATTCAAGATCCCTCATAAACATGGGTTTGGTGGCATCCATGGTAAGTTGTAAGCACTTTGAAGGTGGAGACATTTTGGAAAAAGGGTAAAAGAGATTTATTAAGAAAAAAGAAGTTGACTAAGAGTTAAAGAAAAATGCAAGTCAAAAAGGTGAAAGTGGGAAAAAGTTACTCACTATTTATAGATTTTGAAGATTAATTTTAACATTGAGATGGATTGAAGATCAACAGTTGAAATACAAAGAAGCATCAAAACAGTTGGACGCATATCTCTTCGTAATCACCATAACACGTCAATCGCAGAGATGTAATTAATTAATATTGTATTGTATTCGAAGTTAGCATTTAATACACCATCAAATGTTGAATACCAAACCAATATAACCCTAGTTAGGGCATCAGCACCCGGTTCAAGCCAACATAACCCCATCGAATAACTTCGAGTTGACTCATTGCAATACACAATAGGAAGTGTATAGGTGCAAAAAAGATTGAATGGGAAGAAGACTTTAGCTAAGTTTTTCTATGCAACGCCATTTTATAATAGGTTGTATGCTTAATTATATTGTTAATCAAAGAGTAGTATTACAACAATTTATTCTATTCTAGGTTATAATAGCATTTATTTATTTGTCGTAATTATATTGTTAATTAACTATTGTACATTATTCCAACATTATATTATTCCTTGATGTTTTTTATTTTTTAGCTACTAGGAGTTGCCAAGCCATTTCTAGCTTAGGAAATCACTTGGCTCATATACTAGCAGCCCTTGTTGTTCATTCCTCACAAGAGATATTGTGAGAATTTGTAAATGTCTTTGATATTTTCCCAAGCCTTTTGGGCTGTTAATGATAGTTTCTTTATTTTCACATATATATATATATATTATTTGTTAGATCTATACACGTGTGTGTACACACACACATATGATTTTTTTTTTTTAGATACAATACGCATGTTGTTACATTGATTTTTAATCATATGTATGTTATCAATCCTTTAAATATGTACATTACATAATAAAATTATTATTATTATTCTCAAGAGATACTATAGGAATTTGTAAATGTCTTTCCTTTTCACTTCTTTTGTTCATTTTGCTCCTCCTTTACTCATTGACAATGTAAATTGAAAAAGGTTTGTTTCAATTTTGGTGTACATAACCGTTTTTTACCAGAGACTCCATTTTTATTCCAATGATTGTGCGAGCTTTGAAAATGTCTAAGACTGCCACATTGGCTACGTATCAAACAATTCTCTTATGGCTTTTTGTTTGCAACTAAATTGTGTGTTTTTGTTCACGCTTTTGGTTTCATTTTGGTCTTATTGTTGTTGTTGGGATTTCTTATACTTTTTTTTTTCCCATTATGGTTATTGGAAGTTTCGCTTGTTTTTATAGATTTGCATAAAAAGGACTAGTAAAATGAAAGGAAACAAAGGAAAGTTTTGCAATCAACGGAGATCAAGGTGTTTAAGTTGGATTATTTGTTGCATATGAGTTGGTGGATATAATTTTGGTTCTAGTGTGATGAGAGTGTGTTATTTTCATTTGTTTTTATGATTTGGCAATGTATATTGCTGTTTTGAATATTGGTTTTTTAGGCAACGAGTGGATGAGTTTAAATGGAGTCCCGATGGAAATAGATTTAATTGTAATGAGTAATGTTTTGGATTTTCTTAATGACCTTTATTGCGTATTAGCTGAGATATCGCTTTTTCTATTGTTTATATATTGATTTATTTTGCATAATAATGAGATCATAAATCATGAAAAAGTGTGAAAAGAAAAGAAAATAAAGGGATGGGTGGGAGGGTCCACGTTTGCTTGGAGTCTCTTTTGAGAAGTCTGTTTGAATTTGTAAGTAAGGCCTCGTTTGGTACGCGGGATTGGATTGGATTATTTTCATAGGATTGGATTGGATTGGGTCGGGTCGGATCGGATCGGATCGGATAAATTAATACTGTATATATATTTGGGATAGTATGAGATTGGATAAATTAATATTACGATGTGTTTGGTTCAATATAGGATTGGATAAAATTAAATTAAATTAATTAAATTATTTTTAAAAATATATAAATAGCTGTTTAAAAAAAAAAAAATTACTGAAGATTGGCCCCCAGTTCGTCGCCACCAATCCGCCGCTGCGTCCACCTCCACCGCTCCACGTCTCACCAGCGCCGCCGCCGATCTATTCTTCTTCACCAGCGTCGTCGATGGGTTCTTCTTCATCAGCGCCGATTGATTCTCCACCATCATCAATCGTCCAGTGTCGCCGGTGTATTCCTCTTCATCATCGCCGATCAATTCTGCAGCCCCGTCGATCGTCCAGCACCGCCGACCGATTCCCCACGTTAACTGTACACACCGCCTCCATTCTCTCTCCTTCTTCTTCTCCTTCTTCTTCTGGTTCTTCTTCCATGGCAGCAGTTCTTCTGGTTCTTCTTCCATGGCAGCAGAAAGAAGTTTCAAAAATTACAAAAAAAAAAAAAAAAAAAACGATTGAAGAAGATGGGATTCATTTATCCCGGCTGAACAAGTGGGTTTCATTTAACCCACCTCAGTGGGTTAAAAATTTTAGATGGGATTGATTTTTCCAATCCCATTCTCTTACCAAACATGGGGTTTGGATTGAATCTTTTCCAAACCCAATCCAAACTCAGGTAACAAACGTGGCCTAAGAGTTGAAGCAATAAATAAAAGAGTTAAATGGTTGTGTGTGTGGTCTAGTTGTGCCTATTTTTTTATGACAATGGACCCATTTGGTTCACATTAGGGATCCGACTCCAATACTCTATGCCCCATGGATATATCATTTTGTAGTTTGCTTCATTCTTTTGTTAAAGTTATCTTTAATTTATATAAAAATATTGAAGGAGAGTTTTCATGTAGATATCATAGGTATCTTTTGCTTTGTTAAAATTTGGATATTTTTAATCATATTTAGGCAACAATAGTGGAGATTGAAAGGAATTTTTATTGTTTTTGTGTAACACCCTCCACCCGATTCTCATTCGGATGGAAACCCGAGTCGGAGGATGCTACCTTAATCGGTTATTCGTTATTAATTTACATGTATGCACTACAAATTTTTTTTTTTTTCTCGAAAATCCGGCAGAATTTTTTCTATTTTTCTGAAAAACTCAAAATTATAAAAACCTGCATGTTTCAAAAGCAAACACTTCTAAAATACATTCATTTTCTCAACTTCCATTTCGGACTCTCCGTCTGACTCCAAAATCACTTCAGCACACAAACATTTATAATCACAACATTTAATAAAAATCATATTCATCAAAATTAAAAACAAATCAAATGATAAGTAAAGATTTTCTTTACAAGATTATTTTACAAATTGAAAACCTTCTTTGACACAACTTATACACATTATTATTTATTAACTCTCATAATTCCATATACATGTACCTACATTTTCATGTACTTAAACACCACCGTACAATACTAAAAGTAAAACTATCAAGGATGGAGGGATGTGACTTCCAGAAAGCGCGACAACCATCTTCTCGTCTATCCTTATTTGCAACGTCCAAATTTAACTTACGCGTGGAAAATC
The DNA here is from genome assembly GCA_019925255.1 of Litchi chinensis. Taxonomy (NCBI): domain Eukaryota; kingdom Viridiplantae; phylum Streptophyta; class Magnoliopsida; order Sapindales; family Sapindaceae; genus Litchi; species Litchi chinensis. The sequence goes on along the minus strand of CM034475.1, from coordinate 5,172,022 downwards.
CAACGCGCTAAGTATTTCTACTTAGTGGGTGTACACTAAATTTAAATTTCATCAATTTCAGAGATACAAGATTTTTAAAACAAGATTTTACAATAATCAATTTTTTACAATAAATCATAAAGAAATCAATTTACTAATAAACATATACATATGAAATGCCTAAAAGTCATTTTTCAAATATAACCTTGCAAAACCAAAATTTCACTATTTTCAAATGTTTGTAAGAAATCATAATAGAATTTGTAAATACCTTTTTCATTAAAAATTATCGTATTGTCAAACAAAATTTTCCTAAACCTCAAACTTTTATCAAACTTCACAAATACGTCCATCCACCCGTAATTGCACATATAACACAATGAATTTAACTTCTTCATTTTTTTTACAAAACACCATAAAGTAACGCACTCTTTGCACGCATTCTCAAAATATTATAGTATTTTATAAAGAAATCACTTTATTAATAAAGCTCACACATAAAAATGTTTTCAAGCATACTCACACGATTTCTTCGAATTTTTATAATAAATCATAATAGAAACACGTTATTAACAATTACCCATATATAATACATAAAACTTATTTTCCAAACATATCTCTACGATTTCACTTAATATTTTTCAAAATTTGCTATCACACAATCAGATAAACTCAAAATTCCAACATTTCCAAAATTTATAGTATAACACTATTAAAATTTAAATACCATTTCATTAAAAATCAACGTATTGTCAAACAGAATTCCACAAGTATCAAACTTTCATTATTTTATGAAAATTATGTTATTGTAACACAAAATTTCACAATTTTCAAGTTTTTATCAAAATTCATAAATAACTTCATTCATCAATAATTGTATGTATAAAACACATGAAATTTGTTTTCATGCATATTAAGAATCAAACTTTTAAAATGCTTAAACTTTTATTAAAATTCACAAATAAGTCATTTTATCAACAATTGCATATATAAATATATATATTTTAAATTTCTCATTTCACCAAAATGTTTTAGGTTATCATAATCTTTTTACATTTTTTTAAAATACTAAAATAATATGTAAGGAATTTATTTTATTAATAAAAGCACATATAGTTCATAAAAAAAAAACCTTTCCAAACACATCAAAACGATACCTTCAAACTTGTATATTAAATCACAACGAAAGCCCATTATTAATAAATACATATATATACACATAAAAATCATTTTCGAATATAGTTATACGATTTTCATTTAATAATTTTCTCAGTGCCCTTCGTAAACTCTGACACGATACCATGGACTGAAAATCGGGTTTCACGTATCCCCCGGCATCGGACACTCGGTGACATATCACATAAATTCTAGGACCGAACACTCGGTGCCTCGCAAGGTCCATGAATTTCGTATCAACATATATAAGCAAATCGGTGCAGTACTGCTATAATCACCCTATTGGCATGCCAACTACCAATCCACACCTACCAATGTTCAAGTTTACTCGGGCCCTTATAATTTCATTTATTATCAAAAAGTTCATATTTTCACAACTTTCATTTCTTAATAAAAATTCTCATTCGGAAAAACTCAGAACACTTTTTCAATCAAAATATATATAATTCTTATTTATTCAAAGCATCATAACACATCATTTCTCATTCAAAAGTGACTCATCAATCTCATCAAAATCGTTGTGCCCTTCTTCTGATATACATTCGGTCAAGGCACTAACATATTCGTTTCTTTCCGTTTCTTTTTCGTTTTCATTCGAAAGTTATTAAAAATCATAATCCAATACCATTTGATAATAAATTATCAAAATAATTTCACAAATCCTTTAAATTCCCCATTCAGTCAATACTTTTTCTTTCACAAAATTTTCCAAATTTTTCATTATTCAATGCCACAAAATTCATCATAATATCACTTACACATAAAATGTCACAAAATCAATCATACTAAAATTCACACATAGTCACGAAATAGATTTAATTAAAATTGAACAAAAACACATACTTTTCTCAAACTTTTCCAAATTTAGTTATCAAATCCTAAAGAAAAACTCATTCGTAATATAATTCATACATATTTATGGAATTTATTTAATTAAAATATAATAAAATCATATACTGAATTAAACAAAATCTCCACAAATAAAAATCAGTTTTTAAGATAAGTGTACACCAACCTTTTGGACGCTTTCTGAAGCATATCTACTCATCTAACTCCTTTGATTTTCTTATCATCCTAGATCCACCCTAAAATCACACATAACTTAATCTATAACTCATAGAAAAATAAATTAATTCTCTGAAATCTAAATTTTATTAAAAATAAACTTACATATTTGAATAAATTGAGCAGCAAAAAAAAAAAAAAAAATTCTTCTTTCTTCTTTCTTTTCTTCTTCCCGGCTTCTCCTTCTCTCTAAATTTTTTTTTTTTTTTGGCCGAATGGCCTCTCGCTCTCTCTCTTTTTTTTTTTCTTTTCTTTTCTGATGCTGCTTGCCGTATAGCTTCTGTGTTTGTTTTGTTTGTGACGAGCTCTATATATATACACTCACCCATCACCGCCTCAGGCATTTACTTCTTCTCTTTATTTTATTTTATTTTATTTTATTATTATTATTTCTTTCTTTTCTCAACCGGCGCCTATATATAATATATATATATATATTTTCACACGGCAGCCTTTGCTGCCGTTTTTTTTTCTTCTTTTTTCTTTTTTTTTATTATTTTATTTTTATTTTCTCAAATGGTCCCACCATAAATTAATTATATATTATATATATTATTTATTTTTCTCCAACGGGGCCCACAACATTTATTATTATTATTATTTTATTATTATGAAAAATAATCTCACCGACCCTCTTTATTTCTAATATATGCAAATTTTCAATTTAAACCCTATGACATTTTTCTTTTTAATCAAATCTTCTTAATTTCTTTTAAAAATATCCTTCAATAGGATATTTATCCACAAACTTTTATACTTCTAAAATTAAAATCAAACTCAATTAATAACAATAAATTGAATCTCAAGCAATCGCTTAGGTCCAATTAGATCGGAGAGTTACAGAAATGTCATTGTACATATATTTTACAATTAAATATAATCATGTCATTTTTTAACATCTCATTCCTTTTTTTTTTTTTAATCACTTAAAAGTCACTATTTAAATCTTAAAATTTACCACACTACCTTTTTAATTTATACTCAATTTATAATTCTCTTATGCCACATGTTTATCATTTCTTATCTCTTTTGATTTGACTTTTGCCAGGATATTCGGATTCAGCTTTTCTGGAAGTTTCTCAAAATCCTTTCAAAATTCACTGGGACCTATATTCAGACTGCCTACATACTCCTGGTAATCTCAGTTACTCTTAAAAGTCATTCCATACTCTTTTTGAGCTCTCCGTAAATTCATTAAATCGTATTCAGCGATTTCTGAATTGATTCTATTTCCATCCGAATCACCTTCGAAAGTGTCATTAGAGTTTCTAAAATATTTCATGAGCATTTTAATACTCATTCCGATACTTTCCTAAATTTTTGGAATTTTTCGAAAATCTTTCCGGGTTCCTAATCAAATCCGAAACCTGCTCCATTTTGCCTCAAACGAACTCATTTTTAATCAGTTTAAGTTTCCTTAGACTCCATTACTTATTTCGGAGCTTTTCGATTTCGAGGTCCACTTTCTGAAAAATTCACTATTCATCAAATACTATTCCGTCCGAAAATACTATTCATCCAAAAATCACTATTCATCCTAAAAAATGTTATTCATCCTGATATATTTTCATTTCTCTTAAATAGAGAAAATTCGGGATGTTACATTTTGAAGTACATTAGAAATTGATATTGTAAAATTTATTCCCCGCCCAAAAGAAAAAAAAAAAAAAAAAAAAAAAAAAAAAAAAGCTAACACATATTGCGTAGCACCCAATAGCATTATACAAAATTGTTTTCCAAACAATAAGTCTTATAAACCATGCACCTCACTACATTTTCAATCGCTTCCACACAGTCCATATTTTAATGGCATATATAAATACAATGTTTAATGAGGTATTAGAAACCCTACCCTACACTTGCTGCTACAACTCAAAGAAATAGAAACCCTAACCTCTTAATTTGGTATAACCTCTTAATTTGGTATTTCCAAATTCCAGAGTTTCAAGAGTTAAATTTTAGGGTGCTGAATAGTCTCAATATTGAGTAGAACAATAGTCGCCTTGAATCTGATCAGAACTGCTGTAGTGGTTGAATTTTACAATATGTTAACTTTGAGCAAGCCTTGTTGGTCAACTTTCTTAAGACGTAGCAACTTGTGTTCTACACAAATCAATCAAAGAGAACGCAAATGAACTTGACACCGGTAGGGTGTCGGTCGAAGACACATTGACACTTAAGTTAGTAAACTGATTGTAAAGTACAAAAGTGTAGTAAAAATAAAGTGTCGTAAGATTAAAGGGAGTGTGTCAAAAAAGGAGAAGGATGGAAGACTATCGAAGTCTTGACCATCTTGATCTGAAGACTGGACAGAATAAGAACACTAAGATATTAAGTGTCAGTGGCAAAATCCCATATAATAGAACAATTAAGGGTGGGCATCTCCAACCCAACCCAACAGACCCAACCCAATCCGACTATTTTTTATTAGGTCAGGTTGGGTTACATCTTAAAAAAAGATTAATGAGTTGGGTTGGGTTGGGTTGAAAATTAAATCGGATTGAGTTAGGTTAAAAAATTTGCAACCCAACCCAACCCGAACCCGATAAAAGCCTATCCGTAATTCTAAATCCAGGATTTTCTTCCCCCTCTAGAAGACCATTTGTTTAGGATAAAGATCAAGAATAACTTTTATGTTGAATGTATTCTTTTATTTATAATAATTGAATATTTATTTGTATTTATTTTATCTGTAATCAAATTACTAAGACTAAGAAAGTTATCAATTAGATCATTTATGTCTTTGTGGTAAATTAAATCTAACTCAATCAACCCAACCTAACCCAACTTGACTATTATTGAGTTGAGTTGGGTTGGATGGAAGAATTTATTGGGTTAAATTGAGTTAAAAAATTTTCAATCCAGCCCACGTTGGGTTGAGAGATTTTCAATCCAACCCAACCCAATCCAAACCCGAAAATACCCACCTTTAAGAACAGTGCAAGTAAATTGTGAATAGTACCAGGTAAATTCCCAAGAAAGAAAGGTCGATCACAATGGACACAGTTAAATACCAAATCCTTCCTAGCCAGAATTTGTCCTAGACATACATTTCCATACCACAATATTGAATCTATCACAGAGGAATTTTAAGTCTAAATTAGAAAAATGAAAACATAAGAGAGAAAAAGGAGAAACCTTAAGTGATTTGCAAGAGATGAACAAAATAAGTGAAATGTCTCTTCCTCTTGATGAAATCTCTATTTATAGCTAGAAAAGATGTCATGGAAACTTATTACAAAGTAAATCTCATGTTTAATGACATGTTGGTTACGGGGTTTAATGTCATGGTTTATGACATATTAGTTACAGGGTTTAATGTTATGGTACTTATTACAGAGTAAATCTCATGGTTTACGACATGTCGGTTATGAGATTTAATGTCATGGTTTACGATATATCAGTTATGGGGTTCAATATCATGGTTTACGATATATCAGTTATGGGGTTCAATATCATGGTTTACAACATCTCGGTTACAGAGTTTAATTTCAAGGTTTATGACATGTCGGTTACGATATTTAATGCTATGGTTTAGGACATGTCAGTTATGAGGTCGGTTATAGGGTTTAATACCATAGTTTAGGACATGTCGATTATAGAGTTAAATGTCATGGTTTATGATATGTCAGGTATAGAGTTTAATATCATGGTTAATGACATGTCAGTTACAAATTTTAATGCATTTTTTGTTATAATTTATTTAAATTTCATGCATTAAGAGCAATCGATCATCACTTAAAAAATTCGACCTTATTTGAGCCGGATCAACCGAGTTTATGGGCTATCCACTTGTAACATGCATTGGGCCATTAGCTTGAGCCAATTGACATGTTAGGCCAATCGATCACAATAAGTTTTGAGTTAAATGTCATGGTTTATGATATGTCAGGTATAGAGTTTAATGTCATGGTTAATGACATGTCAATTACAAATTTTAATGCATTTTTCGTTATAATTTATTTAAATTTCATGCATTAAGAGCAATCGATCATCACTTAAAAAATTCAACCTTATTTGAGCTAGATCAACCAAGTTTCTGGGCTATCCACTTGTAACATGCATTGGGTCATTAGCTTGAGCTAATCGACGTGTTAAGCCAATCGACCACAATAAGTTTTGAGTTTTCATTTTGGGCCTAAAAATTTTTAACTGCTACAACTGCCACTGCAGATCTAGGGCAGCTATTGTTTTCTCAATATTAAGCATAGATTCGGGGGATATGAAGGACGATCATTCACTAAGAAGGTACAATGCTGATGGTGTCAGTCACTGGTGGTGTTATGATTTGAAATCTAACACTCTTTGTTTTAAAGGTGACAACAAACGTCGATTAAACTTCTACGAATCTCTGGTAAGTCTTTTCCATTAAACTATTATGATGGTTCTCATTGTTTTATAATATTTTAAGGATAAATGTTTTATTTCGTTCGACGTATATAAATTCATTCAATAGAACCATGTCATGCGCACAGTTTATTCATGATATTTTCATTGGATATATGTATACACCTGTAATACTATCAGATTTTATCAAATGAATTTACATACATGAGATTATCCTCTATCAGACATATTGTTACTACTAACTATATTTCAAACTTAATTCACTTTTCTCACTTGTGTCCATGTCTATTGAAATCTCGTGCTCATAAATTTATCTCAACACTAGGGTAGTAACAGTACATCATCGTGGGTTTGGACATGAAAGCCCAAACCATTCCCTCAGCTTATACCCATGTTACAAGATATGTTGTAAGTAGGCTAACACTTTACCTATATTTCAACTAAATTTCTCACATTTTAGTTGACGAGAGTGACATTGTTAATAGCAGTGGCGGACCCAGAAAATTTGTTTAGAGGGAACATATGAATTGTCAATTGATTTTGTATAGCATGTAAAAAGTAGAAGTAAATAGAACTTATATAGGAGAGTACTAAAAAAATAAAATTAAAAAAAAAAACTATTAATAAATTAGAAGTAGCAAAAATATTAGAAGTAGGAAAAGTCTAATAGAAATAATATAAAAGAAAGGAAGTTAATTCTATTAGAAATAGGAAAAATAAGTAATTGAATAAAAAATAATAAACAATTAAAAAAAAAAGAAAGAAATAAGGCACGGAATTTGAACAACATATGGGTATGGCAGAAAAAAATTGTAACATATAAATCAATTTTTAAATAAAATAATAAAAGATAAATAATAATAATAATAATTAAAAATAGAAAAATCAATTGAAATTGACAACTGTGGCATTCATTGCACAACATCTACAAACTACACGCCCTATTGCACGTCTGCAGTTTGCAGGCTGTAACAGTTAAGTTTAGTTTAGTTTTTTTTTTTTTATTATTGTGAAGTAAATTAAACAATTTTTTTTCAAATTTCAGAGGGGGTTATATGACTAATGATGATGCTATTGCTACTGTCATCATGGACAGCCTTGAAGGTTATATGACTAATGATGATACTTTTTCCAAAAAGTAGCAATGCACCATGGTTTGAAAAATGAACTTCGAAGAAATTCTCTTATTTGTCTTTTTTTTTTCCTTGGATTGTTAGATCAATTAATTGTTAGAAGGTATGTTCAATCCACACCAACTGAACAAACTCATTCACAAGCTTCACAAGCAACACAAACACATGTGCTAGATTGATCAAAATAGTAGCATCAAATGGAGGCTTCAGGGCAGCTTGGATGTATCAACCTCAGTTGATTATCAACTGACTTTTGTGGGAAAATTAGTTGATACAGGATAGCTCAATATCTCTTCAACTAATCATATACAAGAATTAGTTTTGTACAGATTTAAGTAGTTATAACTTGTAAAATGTGTGAAACAATTAGATTCGTTATATAAAAGGTTTTAAGCTATATTATCTGATTATATTATACAATCCATTTCAGAGTATTCAATCAACTCTTTCCTATATTGTTTTTCTCTCATTTCATTCTGATTAAAAAGGATAAAAGATTCTTTCATGGTATTAGAGCACTCACAATACACCATGTCTTCTACTTTAACAACTAGTTCAGTTAATGTATCACATGAAGGTTCGAAGCTTCTTTCACCAATAAAGCTGAAATTAACAGTGAAACTCGACTACAACAACTATCTCCTATGGAGGCAGCAGATCTTTGTAGGAATCAAAGGCAATCGCCTTGGTACCTATATTGATCGAAGCGTTATTCCACCAAATAGATTGAATGATGATGGCACTATCGATGAAATTTTTCTGGATTGGGAACAAGATCAGATCTTGTTGTGTTGGATGCTTTCTTCAATTAGTCAAGAGATTTTGCCTCATTAATTTGGTTGGTTGTGCAACATCTTGTCAAGCCTGGTTGGGTATTGAATGGTTGTTGTAATCTCAATCCAAGGCAAATATGATGAAATTAAAGCTACAATTGTAAACTTTGAAGAAAGAAGGTCACTATATGACCAAGTATCTAACCAAGAAAAAGAGTATCATTGAAGCTCTTTCTTAACGTCTTACATTAACGGAACCCATGTTTGGAGACATCAACAAAGTTTAAACCAATCTTAGTCATCATCATACTTAATTTTGATGTCTTATCTATAGTTCTTTTGAATTCAATACTACTTTACTTTTTTTTTCCCCTACTGGATGTCCCATGTTGAATTGCATCCAACAACCACTACTAAAAAATGTTGTATGTTATTTTACACCTTACGCAAAAATCAAAGATTCTCTACCGTTATTTTTATTAATCTTTTTATAATCTAATGATACATCAGCATTTAAAAAAATGGATAATCAATATTGTTAAATTTTTTTTCTTTCATACATCATTTGAACTTAAATTTCTTTTATAAAATGATTAGCAACATATCAACATTAATAAAGAATGCTTGCTCGAAAGGAAAAATGCTGACATTTTTTTACTTCTACATGCCCTTGAGAATTTTCATTTAATTTAATTAGTTCAATATTTTTCTATGCATTCGAAATTGACATAGTTGGCCTACTGTTAATTCTTAGAGTTATTGTTAAATCAATAACTATATATATGTCTTTCAATAAAATAACTATATATATGTAAAAGTGACTTATGTCCGTTAAATTATAATTCAATCATTAAAAAAAATAGAAAAATTAAATAAATGTTGTAAATGTAAATAGAAATTGGATAGAGAAATATAAACAACCATGAATTAAATTAAGTAAGAATATAAACGAGAGAAGAGAGAATTAAACCACGAAGAGAGAGGGAGAGAGAGAGTACGAAAGTGAAGAGGAGAGAAAATGAAATTGTCCATTCATTCTTTCCATATATAACTTCAATGAGGTACAAATATTTATAGGAGTCTTGCCTAGGTTGAAGTGTAAGTCGGTTAAGTGCATGTAGCCAAGCCAACAAGTAGTCATCAAGTGTAAGGGTTCATTTAGGATAGCTTTTACTTTTGGTTTTTGACAGTAGAAGTAGATAAGTAGAAGCCCAAGTCTTTTAGGTTCTGTTTGAATTATACATTTCAGAAGAGTTTTTAAATTTAGAAGAGCTTTTGTGACTGTTTAGTTGGTATATTGCTGAAATCTATTTTAATGATGATATGACTTTTATACCATTCTAGAAGAGCTTTTGAATGTGTTTGATTAAAATATTTCGAATTATCACTACATATTATTTATATATATGCTCTTTCTAAATAATTTACTACAAGACATGTATGTAATATATTTTTTCAATTATATTTACCTAAACTTTGATTATGAAAATAAATTAAATAATAAAAATTAAATTAAAATTACACATACATTCATGCATAATAATACGTGCAAATTATGTCAATAGTTTTACATAAATTTGTAATGATAAAAATAAAAAGGTAATTTATCTATGCATTAATTCTCTTGCAATTCTATCACGAACGACACCCGTCTCACTTTCATCTATTGTTAAAGTAATAGTTAATTCTTCATCTTCTGGCACATAATCTTGATTTTCATCATATAATTCAAACTCAGCATCTGCAATAGCCTCCCTTCTTATGAAATTATGTAAAGCCATCGAAGCCGTAACAATAGCTACTTGCTTGTCAAACTTATAATTAGGCATGTGATGCAAAATTTTCCATCAAGCTTTCCACACACCAAAACTACGTTCAATTACACTACGCAATGATGAATGCACATAGTTAAATGTTTCTTGACTGCCTCTTGGTTGACCATTACTATGAAATTCTGGAAGATGCTAACGTTGTCTTTTATATGGAGCCAAATAACCCTTCATGTTTGGATATCCTGAGTCAATTAAGTAGTATTTATCTGCAATTTAAATTTCAACAATGAAACAATATTATTCAAAGTAAAAATACAATATAATTAAATGTATTACTAATAAAAATAACATATCATTAGGTGGTTTTGGAAAATTTAACTCAATGTCTCTCAATATCTCTAAAAATATTCGTATGTCATACGCAGATCCCTCCCATCCAGACCATACAAATGTGAAAAGCATGTCAAATTCACATACTGCCATAATATTTTAAGTAGGAAATCCTTTCCTACCAATATATGGAATCTGTTCATCCGTAGGAAATGATGCACGAATATGTGTTCTATCTATAGCTCCAATGCAATCCTATCAATAACCAAAAAAAAAAAAAAATTGTAGTCTAATTTACTTATAAATAAATTGACATGTATGTATTTATAGTTTACAAATTAAATATACATAACATTACCTTAAAATATGGTCAATATTTACAATTACTTCAAATGTAATGTGGAACTTGATTATAATCTTCAGGTGGCTTAATTTCATCAAAAGCAAGCTGAATCATTTTGTTGAGTACATTTTCAAATTGTCTACTCACAGTTTCACCTGAATGTTGAAATTGTTCTTGAATAATTCTATTTCCAACTCCATGCCCTAAAGTCATAAAAAACATACCTACTGTCTCCTCAAGCCTAACTCCTTTAGTAGAAGTTAATCCATAACTTCTTAATCTATCACATAATTTAGCAAAGACATGTTTCTCCATTCGAAATTGCTCATGACAACGTCGATCATTTCCCTCAAGTATTTCTGTTATGAACATTCATCCTGTATGAGGAGAATTTCTACATGGCTCTTTTACTAAAAAGTTATTATGATGATACACAATTGTTCTTGTTGTTGCAAGAACAAATTCATCATACTCTGCACTATATCTTATAACTTCATCAAATACTTCTTCCATATCTTCCTCTGAATCTGTATCCATTCTAAATTTTTTTTTTCAAGAAATACCAAATAATATTTATGAGTTCAAGCTTTAACCAATAAGTTTTGTTTATATCACAATGAATTGGAATCAACAAGTTTATAGCAACAACATGTTCCACACCAATATTATTTCTAACATGTGAAAAATTTCATAGAATTTATGATCAAACAAATCATCGAAACCTACACTTTACTCAACAATACAAAGCCATAATGGAATTAATAACATTATATTTTAATATGATTTGTTTTTACATATACAAAAAATGTCATATCTCTTCTAAAGAGAAATTTTTTCATGTATGTCAACATACAAAAAAAGTGATATTTTTTTTTTCATATATGTCAACATACAAAAAGTGATAATTTTCTTCACAAAAATGTGTTAGTATACAAAAAAGTGACATACAAAAAAGATAACCTATACTTGATTCTTCACAAAAGTATGTCAATATACAAAAAAAAAAAAGACATTTTTTTTAACCATTCATTGTCTCTCTATCAAAGATTGTTGATCTTTCAACCATTGAACTTGGTATTTAGGTTCTTCCAATGCCACAAACATCTCTCTATGTGCTTTCCTTATAAACAAGGTAGTACCTACCTTTAAAAGAGGACTCATTGGTTGACATTCCGAAAGGGTTTTCAATCTAGCAACAACGTCTTGAACACTACATCTAGGTGGATCAGTACGAATGTATGAACCCCTATTGTTCATATTTTCACAAAGTGCATCAAGTTGTTTGGATAATTTTGATGTCATAGAATTTCTTTTCTTCAATTTTTTGAATTTCTTTTTGTTCGGTTCAAGTGATGTTTTGTTGCGGTTGCTACATTCTTCTTCCTCATCATGATTACCCTCATCAGAATCTAAACTAGTAGTTATATCATCGATGTGATCATTTATCGTAGGTGCTTCTGTATACAAAGGAGGCAACAAACCAGAAGTTGGTGCCCAAGCTCTAGCTCCTGTTGTTGTAACATCTTGAAACAATTCATCTAACTTGAAGACATGCTCCAAACCTTTTGTTCGAAATTTTGATACTTCCAAATATTTCTATTATAATTTTTGAGTTAGTATACGAATTATAATCATATAATTAGATTAGACACATATACAAATTATAATTAAAGAATGTATCTACTGATACCGAATATATCTACTGATACCTACTTGTAACTTAGCTGTCCACCATTCATCTAAAGTCTCAACGGTTTGTCTTTCCATATCCCAACCAATTCCAGTTTCTCCTCTCGATAAAGAGTCTCATAATTACCAATCTTTTTTCACATTATCCCAATGATTCTTAAGTTTCTTTCTATCATATTGTCTACCGGTTTTCTTATTAAAATTTTCAATGAAATTCTTCCATCCTTGTTTGTTCAAATGTGTCCCATTTCTATTACCTGCTCGAACTTGTTCAACAACTAAATCAACTCAAATCTCATGTGTTCTTGAATCCCATATTGCTTTTGTTTTTCCTTGTGTTCCATCATTTGCCATCTAATAAAAAATGATAAAACAACACACAAATATGACACTTAAATACATCTATTACTTAAAAAAAGAACTAAATTAACATTTCGTTAAAAGAAGACATTTTGATGAACACACCTAAAACATGTAGAACTAAATTTAATACTAGGTGAAATTGTATCTTAAAATGTTAAAAATTAAAACTATATTATTATTAGTATCCCTTAATATAATTTGAATTTATAATTTTATTGACATAGCCGAGAAAACTCAAGACAATTATAAGAAGATATGTTTTTTTTAATATATAAGCAAACATCTTTATATATGCGAAAACATATGTATAAACATATAGGATTACAATATCATGGAAGGTTTCTCATCCATGTTTTAGGATTAGCTCTATACATACATATATATATATTCAGTTCACAGGCTGCTAAGTGGCAGCAACCTATGTACAATAAGTTGCACAGCCATTCGACGCCCTGTTGCACAGCAACATTTCACAGGCTACTAAGTGGCAGCAGCCTATGTGCAATAGGTTGCACAGCCATTCAACGCCCTGTTGCACATAGGCTGCTGCCTTGTGTACAATTTTCATGCACATATGTGCATGTAAGGAACACCGGGTTTGTGTAAAAAACACAGACCTGTTCGGTTCTTAAAATCACCATTTCTTTTGTCTCTTTTCGCAGTCAAACGCACAACCAAACTGGTTAAAAAAAAAAAAAAAACAGTTTGAACAGCCACTTAGTTGCAACACCACACAGCTTGCAACAACCTACTCGTTTATGCACTGCTGAACTGGACTACGCATCAAGCTATCGCACAGCCATTCGATGCAGCAGAGCATACCAAACGCACCAGTCATTCAATGTAGAAGCATCGCATTGATATGCTAGAACGCTCGTACGCAACTGCACATAAAATCGTTTATGCATTGCTGAACTGGACTGCTGTTGCACAGCCTTTTGCACAACCATTTAATGCAGTAGAGCACACCAGACGCACCAGCCATTCAATGCAGAAGCATCGCATTGATCTGTTATAACGCTCGTACGCAACTGCACGCAAAACTGATTATGAACTGCTGAACTGGACTGCTGTCGTACAACGTTTTGCATAACCATTTGACGCAGCAGAGCACACCAGACGCACCAGTCATTCAATGCAGAAACATCGCATTGATCTCCTACAACGCTCGTACGCCACTACACAACCTACCCATTTATGCACTGCTGAACTGGATTGTGCATCAAGCTGTCGCACAGCCCTTTGCATAGCAGAGCACATCAGGCATTCAATGCAGAAGCATCGCATTCTTCTGCTACAACACCCGTACATAATTGCACGCAAAACCGTTTATGCACTGTTGAACTAGACTGCGCATCAAGTTGTTACACAACCCTTTACACAGCCATTCGACACACCAGACACGCCAACCATTCAATGCAGAAGCATCGCATTGATCTGCTACAATGCCCATATGCAACTAGACGCAAAACCGTTTATGCACTGCTGAACTGGATTGCGTATTAAGCTGTCGCATAGCCCTTTGCACAACCATTCGATGCAACAAAGCACACCAGACGCACCAGCCATTCAATGTAGAAGCATCGCATTGATCGCTACAATGCTTGTACGCAACTAGACGCAAAACCAGTTGTGTTTAACTGGTGCATCAAACCCGGTGTTCAATTGGCTCAAAACCAGTTCGCATCCTACCCAGAAAAACCGGTTCAAAATGAAATTTCCTAAACACAGTCTTGTAACACTGCCACTGACAACAAATTATCATTTTGAGGCAAACCTTTTGTTATCAAATTGGAATCAGCTGAAGACAGTTCAGATTCGTATATTTACAAATTTTCATCCCCTTCACTAACATTAAAACTTCTTCTACATCACCCAAGTATAGATTTGCATATATATACCACAAACACAATTATAAGAGGATATTAATACTGAAACCAATGTGACATTGTAAGGTGAAAACAATGAAATCTTGGCCTTTATACAATTAGAACAAATATCAATCACAACCCAACAAAAGCTATCCCAAATCAAACAACAAATCATGACAGACCCACATGAGCAACAACATCAAACATGGTATTACAATAATAAAAGCTTGAATAATTTTTGAAGAAAAATTGTACCTTGCTTACTTTTCACAAGAAGAAGATCAAGTGAAAATGTTGATGTTGATGCCTGGAGACCTCTCGAGATGTTAAAACTTCTGAAGAAAAATGGTAGAAGATGATTATGTTGAAGAGCTTTTAAGAAGATAAAGAAGAACAAAGAAATCACACATTAATAAATGATGAGTAGAGAAAGATTTTACCTTGTATCATACAGATTATAAATCACAAACTAAAGACACCAATTTCTTCTACTTTTTGAGTGAATCCATGTCATCAACTCATGCTGGATAGGGTTCTAATTTTTTGTTTCAGAAACGTAAAATGAGTATAGATGGATGAATGAGAGGATATGGATGAAATAGTTTATTTGTTGTTCAATCCAGTAAGGGTAAAATTGGAATTATAAAAGATTCATTAACTCAAAAATGGCTTCGCGTGTTTATGGTTGGAAGCCCTTTGTGTCAAAGCTAGAAATTGTGACTTGTTTAGGAAGGGTTTTTCAAAGCCAAAAGCTGTTTTGAGATCCAATCCAAACACTTGAACAAAATGACTTCTGACTTATAAAAGCCAAAATAAGCACTTCTATCCATTTTCCAAACAGACCCTAAGTCAGCTAAAGAATGACCTGCATAAGTTATAACTTGTCATCATGACTTGCCGATCCATTGTCAAATAAGAATAGCCTACGTATGGACCAATCAAAATTAAAATTGTTAATAAAATAATGGTGAAAATCCAATTGTTTCATAACAATAAATATTTAATATAGGCAATTACCCAAGTTCAAAAAAAAAAATTGAATAAACAATTACCCTGTGGAGTATAGAATTCGTATACTAGTCAAATTTGAACACCTTTAATTGGGTTGGGCACAGCCGTGAGTAGAAACCCATAAATCATGCATGGAAGAAAATCACATGCAAATCACAACACGTACGTAAGACAAATTCAAATTGCAAGATCGACTCGATGGGCACGTTCACATGTCTGCACCCTATGCATTGGTTTTGGTTGGTGTTGTGTGGGTGAAGATCTCTTGAATACTCTACGTGACGTGGCAGGTTCGCTAGATTGGTTGGCCGGTGAGTGGGACTCCATTTCAGCTTTACCATAAACTTATCAGCACCTGACTGACTAGATGACCCCCTAACCACTTGCAACTGAATCATCGCCTTTCATTTTAATGATCAACCGCGAAAACAAGCGGTGGTGAGACTGATCAACGACTCAACATGCAATGTATATGAGAATGTTAGCGTAGGATTGATGCCGACAGAAAACAAAACATACGTTTGCCACCTGTCTTCTTTGATTGAGAATCCATGACCTTTCAATTATGGTTGGTGATATATTATGTTTTAATCTAATACCAAACAAATAAGCAGTTTAACTATCGAGATCCAACTCACGTAATTTAATTGATGGAGAAAATTTTTCACACGTGTTTATATATATATATATATATATATATATATAGTGTAGGATGGAAGTAGGTAAGAAGAGATGCACATGTAATTAGTTAATATAAGCATTGTCACTTTCAATTAATTTTTTACGAAGTCCTTACATGAGAAACGTTTTTATTTTATAATGCTCATTCGAAAGTACGTATATATATATATATACACGTAAGTTTCATGAACGTTTTATTTTATCAAAGAGTGAATTGACTCTTTTACATGTTATTTTTCTGGAAAAATAAAAACGTGCGCCCTTTTGATTGTTTTGATAATAAAAGAATCCATCAATCTCTATCTCTTCCACCAAAATCACAAAATCTCAATTGTAGCTCCAAATAAAAGATAATATAAAAATTCCCACAAGTTTCATTGGTAAAGAAATTTAAACAAAGATTGAAAAATAAAATAAAAACATTATCCATGAAACATAAGACAACTGAAAGGTATCTTATTTTAAGGACCTAATTTGATACTTATATGATAATGCATATATTATATAAAAAAATAATGGTAGGAGGGAAAAAATGCAAATAAGAAAACAAAAAGAAGAAAAGCAATAAGTGAAGGCACATGGTTGTGGGTTATAGATTGTGATGGAGAAGAAGCAACCAAAACAATAATTCGAATCACATGTAATGCAATGCAACTGCGCGCACATCAGCACATAGTTGGAGTTGGGCCTATTTTATTTATTTTTTTCTTTTTATTTTGCGGCTAGGGGCTATGAATCTGACAGTAAAAAATCTCAAGTTGGATGACGGCCCTTATTTTTGACTCATTTGGCGACTGGTTATCAGCGACCGAGGGAAAACCACAGCATGGTTGATGGCCCTCGTTTTTGTTTGCTGTGATGTGAATTGCCTCTTCTCAATCCAGTACTTGTCACCTAGCTATATCTAATTCTCTATCTTTATTTATTGCGTTGCTATTCACAAAATATATACTGTTTTAATATATATATATATATATCAAAATCAGGTCAAGAGTTTGTACATGTTTATTTATGTCAAATATCATTAGTGTAGTTCAAATTATAATCATTTTAAGGTTCGAGCCAAAAATGACATTTATAAAATAGATTTTGACAATGTTACAATTGTATTATGTGAACACTGAGAGTAATTATTGAAAAAAAAATGTTTATTATCATATCTTAAAAGATTTATTATCTCAAATAATTATTTTATTAATTTTGAGTTGGATATTATAATTTTGATAAAAATATGTTACTAAAATATGTTTATACTATGAAAATAATAGTTTGATGATTAAAAAAAATCGTTTCATTGGCTTGTAATATATATATATATATATATAGAGAGAGAGAGAGAGAGAGAGAGAGAGAGAACTGCAGTTTTATTGGATTTGGATTTCACAATTCTATGTGTCCATTTGAGGGGAAGTTGCGATGGGAAAGGAATTGCCATCCAAAAAGAGAAAGTCAATATCATGCATAAAAATCTCGTTTGCAAATGCAGGTATACAGCTATGAGAAATTAACTTTTTCAAAATAAAAAAAAAAAACAATTATTTTTTTAAAAAAAAAAAAAACCAATTATGAAAAATCAACCTTTTATGTATTAAAGCAATAAAATATGACTCAATGAATGTCAGTAAAATCAATCTTATCACCACCCTCACAAATCATATTTTTAAAGAAATAAGTTTCGTACAAATTAGATGGTTGTCTTGTCTTCAAAAAACCCAAAAAAGAAAAATCACTTTCCTCGTCTCCCTCCTTCTAATGTCCAACACCAATCAAAGTCACTACTAAATTTCTGTCCTCGTTGATATTCAATAATATAAACTACCCTTATAAATAGGGAATTATTGCTTCTGATTGACATTTATTAATTAATCAAGGACTTTCCCTATTCTAACTAATTAATATTATATCTCCTACATTCATAAATTTTATTCATCTTTTAATGCTATTTTTATATTTTCACAACACAGAATAATAGCCATAAAGTTGTTGTAAACCCACCTTTATTTTAGGGATAATCCCAATTTTTCCCCTATAATTTGATGCAATAGTTAATTTTTTTTTTAATATTTATTTTTTTAATGATATTTTTAAATATGGGGAGATTTTAGCTATTTTGTTAAACTACATGAAAAAAATTAGAATTATCTCTTGATTTTACTAATCACAAAAATCTTACTGTAAATTTAAAAATAAAAGTAAAAATTACGTGGCTCCGCGGTATCCTCTACTTCGAGAATTACAGGGCATTGACATAATTGCTCCTTGCATTTAGTTACTACGTTAATTGTAGAAGTCAGCTAACATACAACAGGGAAAAAAAAATACGTTTCTTCATGATCGGAGAAAATCTCAGTTGTTTTTATGACAATGCTCTGCTTTCAATTAATTTGCCACTTTATGTAAGCCAGATTTTATCACTAAATTTCACCAATTAAATTAAGTAGTCACTATCTTATTTATTCCTTTGAAATTGAAAGAAAAAAAATATAAATTGAATCCGAAATTTTGCTAATGTGAATGTAAGAATTTACTAGTAAGTCAGAGTAAGTTTTACTATTTCTTCTATTTATTATAATCAAAATAAACCTTATATAACATATATTGCTTAAATAAAAACAACTATCAATTCCTCCCATTTGGTATTTATTCTTGTTGGTTTAGTTTGTTAGAGAGAATGGTATAGTATGTATACCAATGGATGCTGTGATCCAATAATTTAACTGTTTTTTTTTTTCATTTTTTTAAGAAAATTCCAGCAAATAGAGTCACAAGTTTGAAAAATAGCACTAAAAACCTAAATTGAATTTGTTTAACACTCTCACAAACCATTTTCACGAACTAATAGTTCATATAAGCCACAAACTATTGTTTCTTTATTAACTATTATTAGTTCACGGAAATGAGAAAAAAAAAATTAATCCAGATTTTTATTGCTATTTTTTAAACTCGCTCTTTTTTTTATGCTAGAAGAAAAAATCTTTTATATATATATATATTTATAAAACTATTGTCCAATGTATGTAGTACTTTTTACAATACATACAAATTATAAATTATTAAAAAATTAACAGAGTTGTTTATTGCTTGATCAACAAACAATCCTATTTCTACTCATGAAAAAAAATAGTATACAGTTTGAAACTACAACTTCATTAATGTATATACATATAGAAGTAAGAAATATACTATTAAGTACCATAACTTTTATCACGTACTATTTCATGATAATCAAATTAAACTTTGTATTACATATTTAGCTTAAATATGATGTTTTACATTGTGTGAAATTAGACATAAAATGACTACAACTCAGTGCTGTATCATTTTTGTCATTTTCACTTTTTTATCAACAAACAATACTACTTTTGTTCACGGGGGCCCCCTTTTGGAAGCGAGGGCAGACCTTTCGAGACATAAAATGTTCATGTTTTATAGCTAAATTAAGTATATATATATTTTGAAGTAGCTAAATTAAGTATTTAATTTAGAAATATAATATGTTATTATATCCAATAAAGTTAAATTTGTATTTCAATAAAATTGTTTATAAATAATTTAATTTATTTTAATAGTAACTACAAATGTTTTATTTTTCTAATTTCACATCAAAACTAGAACAAGTAGGTCTAACCTAAACATTAGATCGTACTCCTCCTTAAACATGAGACACCCATCTCTCATCAAAATTTAGGGCCATTTTCTTTTTATCTCGATTTTTTCGTTTTAGCTACAGTTTGTCTCTACTTCTTAGTGCTTGTTGGTTTTCTATGAATAATTTGTTTTGAGCTTCTTAAGGAAGGATCAAGATTAGTTTGGTCATAGTAAAAACATACAAAAGCTAAATCAAGTTTCAAGTTTATCAAATAATATCCTTCTTTCTATTATTTCTCTCATATAATATAAACCCTTATCATTTATTAGAGTGCGTTTTAGATTCCTTTAACGTATGACATAAATGACTATTTTATAAATTTAAAATTAAAAAAATTCGGTAAACATTCCATAATGAACTTATTTCACAATACATTTCTTCAATATTTGGCTTTTGAGAAGTTAATAAGGTTAATTATTTGAGAAGCTAGCTTATTACCTATGAAATGTCTATACTATCCTCGCTAATTTATAAAATGACAACAATGCCCAAATATTTAGTATTTGATTTTTTTAAAAATAAAATATAAAGTGTGGTGACAATTGTTAAAGAGACTTAGCCTCCTTCTCCAACATCATCGTCATCGATGGAAGCTGGTTCCCCTCCAACAAGTGAGAAGGCAACCGCTCTCACAATCAGAATAGTAAGAATGGGGTAAGCTTCCTCATTCTCTATAATCAGAAAAAACTAATCATTCTAATGGTGGAGAAATTGATTCAATCCGGCAATAGAGTAATGTATATGAAATTTGTTATTGTTAAAATAAAACATTAAAATCATAATGTATATTTATCGAACAGACAATATATATTGAATACACAATGCATATCTACGGAACACATAATATATATCAAACAAATTGTTATGCTAAAATCAACAGCAACTTGATATTAAAAACATAATATAATATATAATAGAACAGAAGATTATAGAATTAAAAACCAAGCCAAAAAAAAAAAAAAAATCAGTAGAAAGAGAATAACAAATCGATGCTTAATAAATGAATGATTATAAATTTAATTTAATAATTGATATAATCTACCTTTTATTTGATACGTCGAGGTAGTTATGTGCTCAAGTTATCAAATCTAATCTAACATAAGATAGATTATTAATTTCTTCCTCATAGTAAATACCCAAACATTTAACTTATTTACTAATTTACAAAAACAAAATAAGCTTTTTTTGTGGCAAACAAATAATTTAATGCATTCTATCTTAATAATATTGCTAAATTTTTGAAGAATGACGATATTTATATATGTGGAAAATTGTACATGCACCCCTATTTGTTTATATGAAGACCTTGTTAACATTTTTAAAATGTTATAATTTATATATACATCTAAACATAATTAAAAATGTCATTTCATTTAGTTTTGGTTGTATATTGCAAGCTAATATCTATAAATTATTTAAAGATAAAAGGTAAAAACAAAACGAAAATGACCTCCTGCACCTCCTTACCTTTTCTTGTTTAATTTAATTTTTATATTAACTTTTTTAATTAAATTTATTTTTTTTTTTTCTTAAAAATAGTTATAATAATGGCTTATATTATATATTTTTATTTTAAAATAATTAAGATTTTGATAAAAATATAGAATAAATGTTTAAGATAATAAATATTATATTAATATGATATATGAAGTGTGAATGTAATTAGTTTGATCCTTTTGATAGTTTCATTTAAGGATAATACTAGGATTTTTTTAAAAAAATTTATAATCTAGGGTATAAAATACAATTTCTTAGGGGTGTAATTGTGTATGTAATACTGCTAGAAATCTCGCCTCTTGCATCTCACGGATAAATTATGAATGAATACGTTAATGATCTTTTATTTTACCTTAAAATATATCAATTCACAATTTATCACATCATGTATTGGAAGCAAACAGGATATAAGGGGTGGGACATTTAGCATTACCATTGTGCACATATCCCACTCATTTTGAAATTAAATTTGCCGTCATCAAGTGATGAGAGATAAGATCACGCACTCAAAGAGCCCATAAAATGCCCACAACAAAGGGCCTATAAACAAGCTGCCTGTGGTTGAGGCCCATTATTAGTAATTAATCAAACTCAATATCTACTTGAGAAAAGCAAATCTTGATCCAAATTTTAGTTAATAGTTCAATTAAAAGTTATACGAAACAAATCTCGATCTTTTCAAAAAAAACAGAAAAGAAAAGAAAAGAAACAAATCTCGATCAAGTAATTTTTTTATACAGTTTCAAAAGAAAAAAGTAATATTTTTATACTTGAGACGAAAAGGAAATGCATAAATTTGTTGTCTAGTCTCTCAAAAAGTAGGAAACCAGCAAAAAGATAGGGTCACACAAGATACTAATTTGATATCTTATTGCTCCGGATTTGAAAAGATCTTGTAACAACTATAATAATTTTCGTAAAAAGAGACAAAGTGACAGCTGTGTTACACAGGACAAGAATATATATTTAGCATGGTTTTTAATCACGTTCAAAATGTTTGTGAGGACTCGAAAGTCAACTAAAGCATCCCAGTTTACCACGTGCACAGATGTGTTAATCGAGGTCAAAACACAAGTTCAAGTACATGTACAGAGCAGAGCTGGTAAATTAAGCCTCCATTATTGGCTATTTTGCTTAAATTCTTGGGAACACTAAGCGATTTGACAAATCACAAGGATTTGTTAACGCGGGGCATTTTATTAATGTTTAATGTGAGATTTAGTCAAAAATAAATTTGTCATCATGTTAATTATGTTTACTGATTTGTCACTAAATAAATTGATTTGTGTCCATATGTGTCAATGATCATTATAAGACAGGTGGTGGTAAGGGGAGAAGTCAATTTTTGATGAAAATTAACAAACGATAAAATAATTATCCAGCTTGACAAATGGAGCTTTTTTTTTTTTTTTATATCACTTTAACTACATAAATCATAATTTAACTTTACATATAAAGAATTTAAGTTCAAATTCAATAAGTTAATATAATAGATAATAAATATCTTTCATAGAACTATATCACAGGTGATAAGATAAAACAGATAAATAAAAAAATATCATTTTTTTCTTATATTTTTTATTGATTTTTTTTATATTTTTTATTAATCTATCTCATCACATCAGTTACGATACAGTTATATAAAAAAAAAAAATTTGTTAGGTGTTACACCATAAACTCTTTCTCAAAAGCCAGGCAGAGTTATAGTGCTCTCGTCAATGCACGCACAACTTTGACTGCCAAACGGAGGCAAGCAAAAATCACAAATTGACAACTAGTATACTAGTTATAAAAGCAATTCTTCCTCAGAAACTAGGCAAGTCATAGCGCTTATACTTGTCAAACACAGTAACGACTTTGAGTGCAAGATGGAGGCTAGCAAAAAAGACACATAAGCAAATAGCAATGAGTACACTTGTCATTATGAGATGATCAATTCTTCCTCAAAAACTAGACAGAGCCATAGTGCTCATACTTGTCAATGCGCGAGTACACTTGTCACAGATGCGTACACTTGTCACATATGCTTGTCAACAAAATATGACAATCACTCTCCAGTTGGTAGCATGCTTGAGATACAAATTACGTAGCCTGTTACGTGCTTCAGATACAAATTATGTGACGGCGTCCTCTCATAGCATGCATGCAGCTCCTTAGAGTAACAACACGCAGACAAGAAAGCATGCGTGTAAATTCAAAATTCCTCAAAACAAGGTATCGAAAGATGGAAGTAAGCAAGAAAGATAAACTGGCAATGAGTACGCTTGTCACATGGAGTTGTGCTACCTCAACAAATTATGACAACTACTCTCCACGTAGCAGCATGCATGAGGTACAAATAACATGGCCTCTTATGTGTCCGAGAAACTGCTCAAAACGAGGTAACATGGTCTCTTTTGTGTCCGAGAAACTGCTCAAACCAACTTATGTATGAGAAAAACACCTATGAGGCTATATAATATGCAGTACACATTGCCCAAAAAACAAAAGCTCTTGTTAATATTCTCTTTAGAAACCAGAAACTCATTAAGGATTCAAGTTTGATTTAAGCGTCGGTGCGTTTTCTTGTTTCCTTCATCTATGTTTATTTTGCAAGAAGAGTTGAGCTATTGGGAGAAAATATTAAGCTGTGAGTATTCACAATGAAACTCAAGCTCTTCAGGCTAGCCAATTCAAATATTTTGCATCAATAATACACATCACGAAATTAGTATTCAAATTTACGAATTTATATAACGTGAGTGCAGATTTTTTAACACAACTGTAACAAGAACTTATGTGATGCTGATGAAAATATAACAAATAATTTAAGATAATTGTCCGACTTGACAAATGTAGCTTTTATATTTTATTATGTAAATTTAATTACACAAGTCACAATTCGACTTTTATATAGGACTTGAAGTTAAAATTCAACCATGTTTCTTAACCAACAATAAAAATTTGGTGCTCTTGGATTCATGAATCTTGTCGTGATGAGTACTGGTCCCCTAACACAACTGTACTGATCAGTATATAATTGTCCTTTGTATACAGCTAATGGATGGAGTTGGGATATTTTGTTGTGTGTTCAAATTCCATGATCTCATGTAATCCCCACAACTCCATCTTAGGTTGTGGCTGTGGTTGTGCACGTGCAGTTGGTAGTGGATGCAACAACTGTATGTTACATTAATTATTAGAACTGTACCATCAAATTTGATCTCATATATAATATCTAACTGTACATTGCATTATTGTACCTTCAAATTTTAAGTAATATCTAGCAGACTATGAAGAGCAACGTCGCTTGGACAGTAGCGTCGTTGATTCAATCTACCTGTAGGATTCATGTGAGATCATGGTTTGACACCCATCCATCCCGTCCCAAGTCGGTGTTTCTCTCACCTATATGTGAGCCGTCTCTCCATTTTTGTATGAGTTATTTCCCATTTATGTTTGAGTCGTTTCCTTTCGTATAGGAACCGTTTTTTAGACCGTGCCACCAATGTCTGATTTCATTCGATTTCGATTATTTTCTGGGTCAGTCCCATTAAATAAAAAATAAAAAATGAAACTTTGAGAAGCAGCCAAGCCACAATAAGTGATTCGCCAAGGTACTTTACTAGAGGCATAAGAAATGCTAATGTGCATGAATGTATTGATGCCTTTTAGTACCAAAAATTGGAAGTGGCCTCAGACTTAGTTGCTTTCAACCTAAATTTCTTTTTGGCAGCATGCAAAATCCACATGCATAGAGACAGAGTGATGCAAAACGGTAGGGACTCAAAACTCAAAAAAGAAAAAAAAGGCCTAAGCTGGCTTCACCTAATGACTTATAATGTCAATCTTCTTGTTAAGCATGTAAAATATAATCCACTTGTAGTCACTCAATCATAGATTATAATAAATGTTATTTTCTAAGCTGGCTTCACCTAATGACTTATAATGTCTTCTTTTTGAGTTTTGAAATATAATCCACCTATAGTCACTCAATCATAGATTATAATAATATATGTTATTTTCTTGCATTTTCTCATGCACCAAATCTGCTCCCATATCTGGAATATATATTATATACAATACCTCCATTATTTGATAATGGACTGAATTATAACCTAATGAAATATTATTTATATCTTAAACCGTGATTAGCACGGTCTTCTAGACCTCCTTATATGATTGCAATTGAGATTGTGACACTACTGATATAGGTATCCCAGAAATTCTCAGCAGCTGATAAACGTTGCAGCATATGTAACATCAAATCGAACCCAAAAAAAGAGAATAAGTTTTTTATTTTTTTTTTACTAATAACTTTTTTTATTAAATTAATGAACAGAACAAGACATCTACATTATATAAACATAATGATAGATCATGGGGAGAAAAGCATGGGGCCCCAAAACATGACTGATTGATTTCATGTTACTAGTGATTACATGAACCTAGGCTGTCACAGATGTTTCCACAGCAACTTTGCCGGAATATCCCACCTCTGACTTCATGTCAGCCTTCCAAAGCTCTGGTATTGCTTCCCTGATGTTGTGGATACTTTCTAATGCATAATCTGCCCCTTTAACTCTCTGAGAATTGCCAACCTGAAAACAATATTTTAAGGGCATCAATTATCATGAAATTATATAATATTTTAGTTACATGGACTAGAAAAAACAATGCGGTGTAATTATATTCTTCTGTTGCATAATATATATAACTGTTTAGTCTGAAAATGTTTCATAGGACTTACCAGCACAGTGTCAAGCCCCACACGCTTCCCAGCCTGTATGTTGCGGACACTATCTTCAAAGAACAACTGCAACAACAAAATGCAATCAGCTAACTTACTAAAACACCAATACATTTTCAAAAGATATGGTCATCAAATTCTAAAGTAACATACGGTTCTCTGAGGGTTAAGGTTTGCAATCTTGAGAGCGCGTTCTATGGCAGATTCGGATGGTTTGCATACAATGGGAGTCTTGGGTAAGATAGCCAAATCGGGGTTAGGCCGAGCGAAATGGCCAATGATGTCAAAAATTTCAGGGTTAGTTGTGGTACTGGTGGTATTAGTAGTTGATCCCACAAACTCAATGTCATCCTCGTCATCAGAGGCAGTGTTCTTGTGGGTTGGATTCAGGGTCTCAAAACATATAATCCCTTCAAAACAGTCCTCCAATCCAAGCCTGCTGAGAACTTTAAGTGCATGGACCTTGTCTGCATTGGTGAAAATCTGTTCCCACATGGAAAACAAAGTCATATTGTGAGTATTCTTCATGTCAAAATTCATGGTCATTTGTAGGAAATTATTGGTTGTTGAATAATGCTTACGATTTTCCTGAGAGGCAGGCCTAGTAGAAGACTTCTCAATACAGGATCTGGTTTCAGATTCTCATAAGGTAATCTTCCATGAACATAACTGTTACATAAAGAAAAATGAAAAGTAAATTTACAATCACAAAAGCGGACAAAGGTCAAAAGAGCAAAAATAAAAAGTTTAAGAGGAAAAAAAATAATACCTGTGGTACTCATCATAGTCAAAGTCATAGCCAATTGCCTGCACATGAACCCCATCAAACACAAATTAATCAACATGTTGCTATGACCATATTACAAAAATTTGGAAAAAAAAAACAAAAGAAAGCAGAACCATTCATACCCTGAGTCCAGCCATTGTTGTTCCGTAATTCTTGTACAGTAAATTACCCAGCTCAATGATTTTGTTCTCGTCAATTCCAAGTTTTTCAACCATGTAATCTACAAAAAGCCATTCATTTTAGTAGAAAAACAAAATGTCTAGAACATGACAAAAACGTAGGACTTAAATATAACAACCATAAGATATATGATTGATTATTACCTTTGATATTCTGTCCAACAGCTGTTGCAAGACCAGAGCTATAAGGATAAAGGGTGTCATCTAGATCTGCATATACAAAATCAGAAGTAAAAGGTTGTTATTTTTATGTGCTCTAACAAGAAACTTGAGTTTCCAGCCAAATGTCCTGTAAAGGAATAACTTACCAAATAAAAGACAATCATATTTTAAGCTCTGAGGAAGCCTGTAGCGGTCGTCGAATTCCATTTTGATTCAAAAGACCTTCAACAGATAATTAAAACATGTTAAAACTAACAATCCACTACATATTTCTTCTCATGGTTAATTTCTAAGATCATTGTAGCCAACATGACTAGAATTTGTTGTAATGGTCTAAATGAAAGGACAGTCTGTGGCCAATCCAAGTAGTTGGAAAGCAAAGCTGGTTAAGTTCATGAGCTGATAAATCACAACCACATGTACTCAAAATAAAAACAGGTAGACCAAATTGGACACTTAAAAGTTGCACTTAATTACGAGCAAAAATTAGCTGTCATGAGAACAAAATAAAGATGAACTATATAAATAATGCAAAACAAAAAACACTTAAAAATCGATTCATATAACTTGCTTCTATAGTTATATTAGCTGTCATGCACTCATCAACTAGAAATAAAAAAACCCCAGAAAAAGTTCATTAAGATGGATGCATTTCGTGACCAAATCAAGTTCAAAGCTTCAATCTTTTCATGGTCACAAACATCAAGTCATGAAGGTGATCACTGATCAAAACAACAAGAATGCAAAACAAAGAATGCAAAAAAGAGCAAGAAAATAAGACCACCCACCACTATATAAATGGAAGAGAGAGGTTTTAGAGGGAGAAAGCAACGG
This sequence comes from Litchi chinensis, assembly GCA_019925255.1. Lineage (NCBI taxonomy): Eukaryota > Viridiplantae > Streptophyta > Magnoliopsida > Sapindales > Sapindaceae > Litchi > Litchi chinensis. The sequence continues at coordinate 5,143,652 of CM034475.1, read as the reverse complement.
AAATGTACTATAGGAGGAAAGAGAAGCGAGAGAGGGGGAGGAACGAGAGAGGCAGAGGGGGTGCTTATATAGGCAAACCGTTGCCTCAATTTTTTTTTTTTTTAATGATTTTGAAGACTTAATCAAAATTAGAGTAATATAACAATTTTTATAAAGTCGTTGAGAAAGCAACAGGAAGCAACGGAAATTATAAATAAATAAAAACAAACACATATGTGTAAATTTCAATAATAATGAAACCGAGTAGTAACGTTGTACGTGTAGGACTGGACTCTTATGTTTAAACTTTCATTTTTGTACGCTATATCATACTCTTACCGCCCAACTTACCCTTCTGTCTTTTACTACTTTTCCAGAATTGACCAGAACCCACCAAAATATAGAGTAAATCCACTTTATGTTAAATTAAATTACAGCTGTTGAAGATCAAATTAGGATACAATATTTGCCGGTTGTGACCAATCAGATAGTTGTTTAAAAAAGAAATTTCAGTTTCAGAAATAAGATAAGAATATTATGGAGAATATTTTATTTTAACAAATTTCACTACTGTTTCAAAAAAAAAAAAAACTAATTTCATTACATTAGAATTCTCAAAAAGGATTTTAGTTTTAGAGATAAGAATATTGTGGAGGATATTTGAGTCATAATTAATTTCTTTTAATTAAATTCATCAAAGACCATCAATTTTTCTATATTTGACCAAAACAGATTTGTAGGAAAATCAAAGAGCTTTGTAAATGAAGACCCGCAACTAATGATTTGAAAAACAGCAGTTGTTTATCACTTTATTGATAAGTTTCAATTAGAAACTAATGGCTCATAAGTTGCTTGATGCAGTGATCAAGCTTTTCTTATAAAGTAAGACCGCGGTCAAAATAGTATTGTGCACAATGTAAATAATTTTAGTTTGATCCATTTATCTATCAATAAATTACATTTATATCCCTTTAATTGGATAATGGTTTTTTCATTTCAGTGTAAACTCCTTTCTTCATTCTAGTTGAGAGTAAAGTTAATTAATGTTACATTTCGGACCTTTCTTGAAGTTATGATTTTAGAAATCTCGATGAGATTATTGTGTATTTGTGATCTAAAAAAAAAAAAAAAAAACTGATGGTTTCTTGAAAAATGTAAATTTGCAACAAACTTCTCAATTTTACTAATGTGTACTATTAAAATTCCCAGAACCACCTAGAATCCACCAGTGGAATTGAAAACACAAACCTCAAAGTTGAGACTGTATTTATTGATAATTTTTACTTGTTTAATCAGATCAAATAAAGCGTTAACAAGTTGGACAGAAAATTAGATGAAATGGGAATTCCCAATTAATCCAAGCTTTGGAATCCTAGATGCTAATTATTGGTTGCACAAAATGATCCTGTCCATACCTAATATATCTGGACACTTCTGGACACGTGAAGCATCCAAGTACTTCAGATCTGTTAAAAAGCCATTACATATTTTTAACATATGAGTTGGGTCACATGAAAAGCACATTTTTTTCAAAAAAAGGGCTTTCTCTCCTCTAATGGGTAGGTAGCGCTCTTTACAACACATCGGACTCTGCAAAGTGCTTTTCATTTACAGGCAAGTTTGTTTTTTCGTTTAACTTTCACTGCTCCTGAATAAGGAAGCTAAATGGATTTTTTTCACTCTTAGAAATTATGATTTTGATGTAAACATAAGTGGAGTAGATAATTGTGGGCTTATTTATTTACTTTTTGAAATTAATTGTGGGCTTGTTTGTTAAGCACTTTTAAACGTATTATCTACGACCTCTATTATTGAAGGAGAAGACAAAATACCCACGTCTGTTTTTAAATTAGATAATTAAAAATCTTTGATATCATCATCTGAAATTAGATCAATAATTGATAGATTCTTAAACAACACGTATCAGTACAGTTCTGCAAAGTGCATAGCATATATTTATATATATCTATAGAAGTTAGCTATAGGTTGCCAATGTGAGATTTAGATACCAATATTGTTGTCGTTTTGATATGCAATCCAGCAATAGAATATATGATTTGTGACAACCCTAAACATACTTCCTAAGTAGGGTTGTTGCAAAAAATTTGTTTGTGGTGTATAGTATATAATATATGTATATATATATATATTGTCATGGACATGCAAATATCTTGATTTTTATTTCCTATCTACCTGTCAAACCTAAACCAATTTCAATTAAGTCAAGAATTCAGGTTTGGATTAATGTTAAATCTGATAATTCGTTTCAACAGAATTGCTGTTACAGTGTGTGTAACCTAAATTGAATATTAGGGGAGACTAATTAGAGGTGGTGTTGCCATTTTTTGATAATTGAAAATGACTAACCTAATGCAGATGAGGAGAGAAAATTCAAGGTAATTTAATGAGCTAGATGGAAATAATTGGAGGCCTAAGATTTGATGGTGAGGAAAAGTACAAGAGGAAGGGGTTTTTAAAGGAAAAATGAGGAGATCTTTGTTTTGTTTAGTAATTCTTTCTCATTCAATTAACTTTAAAATATTGTTTAGATGGTTACGTATTTGATGTAAAAAATATACATATTTATGATTTTGTAGTGGTGGACTACTGGCTCCTTTGAAAGCACCATTCCTAACTCTTTCCTCTCAATAATTTTAATTTTCAACCACCTGAACTGGGTTGGCTGTGACTATGACTTGCATGTTATTATTCTTGCTGCAAGTATAATTATTAACATTATTATTGTTGTTTTATTATTATTGGAGGGGGGTCTTAGATTCCAGTAGGTGAGGTGGGTTGCCTGCGAAAGATACATCAATGGAGACTAGTGTTGAACATGTGTAATTAATCAATCAATGATTGGAAGCTAAGAAAATTTTCACATTTCATAATATTTTAGTTGCTTTTATGTAGTATCCAGAACATTTCAGAGTTAATATTTGATTTTTGTTGTTGCTTGTGTTCTTTTATAATCTATTTGTTCTTTTTTACAAAAAGTTTAAGTTAGTTTTTTGATTGATTGATGAGTACTTGTCAGACAGAGCAATGCCAATAATGCAAGCATCCTACTAATAAATATGATAGATGCATACATAGGTGTTCAATAATTTGGACTTTGATTTAAGTTAGTCTTTATCCACTACTTTTTCATTAATATTTGCTTTATAATTTTAAGACATTAAAATATTGAATAATACTATACTATTTAAAAATTTATCCAAATTTCGCTCAAATGATATGATAAGTTTATATGTAATTATCATATTATCAATATATCGTCTAAAATTAATTAGTAGTTATAAATCAATTTATTATATCATTTGGGTAAAATTTTTAAAAAATGTAATATTATTCTAAAATATTATATAGATTTATGATCGGTAGTTAAAAATAAAATGTAACAAAGAAACATATCTTATTAACGTATTAATGGTAATAATCATTTAATGTGGGAGATATCTTTAAGTTTTTATCTCGCATCTAATCGTGTCAAACTCGTGCAAAAAGGCGAAATAACTTTGAACCAAATTGAAAGTCATCACAAGACCGTTTATCTACGCTTGATGAAGTATTCATCAGCAGCACTCAAAGCATCCTTACTTTTTGGCCACAACCCAGTTGACCCACTGTAAAGTTTAATGTGATTGTATCAGTTACCATCAAATAGGCTTTATCTTACAAATCTTACCCTCTGCTAGAGGGTATATTTGAGGTTTTTTTGAGCAATATACATCAGAAAAAAGAAAGTATTATTCTTGAAGTTACTGTGGAGGATGACAACAACAAGGAATGACATGTGATTTTTGGCTGAGTAAGAGTTGAGGAATATTAAATATTAATGTTATTTTTAGGGTGGAGTAGAGGGTTGGCTGTTCTTTTGTATTGTTTATAAGTAAAATGAGCACATTCTGTACTTAGTGCTTTATGTGATGCTAAGCTAGTATTCAACTGTGTCATGTGCACATTTCACTAAGCATTTAAAATTGATACTTTGATTAAACAATTAGAGGGAAGTATAAAATTAATACTTGATTAAACAAATAGAGGGAGGTGCCTCCTGACAAAAGATCCTTCAAGGGTGGACAACAATTGCACTATTTAAATCCACCCAATCGTGATTAAGAAAAGTCCCCCAACTTTCAAGGATTGGGTTTAATTATAATTTAATATAAAATTACAACCACATTGTGCTTTTGTTTGGTTTATTGGTGGCACAATTTTGTAATCAGCCGCAAACTACAGAATGGGAAAGGGGATCTCAGCATTTCAAACCATTCAAATTCTCTCCCCCACACCATCATTATATCTTTTAAAACAATGAGCTTGGATTTTGTAACTTAATTAAAAAGATATACTAATCGGATCAAATAATGTTGCTACCAAAAACCCCAGAAATGATTGGTGATGAATTATTACTCGTCCATGTGTTTGCTTTCCAACAAGGAGGTCATTATGTTTGGAATTATGGGCAGGAATTTTATGCTCAAAAGCAACAATTGTTTGTCTAGCATGGCTTCCAGGTTTCCCACTGAAAACCATTGTCAATCAACACAAAGTTACGGAACAATATATCTAATCACAAATAACTTATCTTAGAGGGGAATCTCTCTAGTCCATCCAAGTGAAATTCAAAAGCCAAATTTATTCTTCATCACTTGAATTATTATGGTTCAGGTTATCCACCAATTTCGCAAACAATTGCCCCTTCTTGTGACATTTGTCGTCTAATTGGGGTAAACTTAACTGAGAGGATAATGTGCTACATCAGTCATATCAATTTATGTGGTTGAAAACATTATTGGTTGATTTTTACTTATTAAGCTACAATGTTTCCTATCACAAGGCCACATCATTTCCCACTCAGGTATAGATTATCTTGGAGCCATGAAAAAACGTTCCATGCAAAAAACATGGTTTATAAAACACCATCCATGTTTTCCAATTTTTCAACGCCATAAAATTAAAATGAGGTTAGGACACTAATGTACAGTGCATTTGTTGTGATCCTCACATGAGAACAAAAGGCTTTCATCAACTAGTAGAACTCCCTGACTTGGTAAGTAAATGCATACCACACATTGATTGATTTCATGTCTTTCCTTGATTTTTCCAGCTGGTCTGAAGTGCTTTATCGGCCACTTGTTTATAATTTAAGCACCCACATCACATCACAATCACCTAGGGTTGTAAATTCCAGAGCAATGAAAGAGTCGGTGGCTGTGGTTCCTCCGTTGCTTTAACCTTAGCTACGTTACAATCGAACTTGTTAAAAGATACTAAAAAGGGGATTTCTTGTGAGCAGTCAATATACCAGTAATAGTTGAATTACTCATATGTCCTTTTCCTATCATTTACTTGAATCGTGTATGGATAAAAGCAATGCCACAAAATCTACCCCATGTACAACCTTAGACAAGAAGCAGACCAGATATTGCACAAATTTGGCACCACCGTTCACTTCACATCAGCTCTATCCATTGCTGTGCTGATAAAGGTTTCCGATAGAATACACAATCACGGTTCAAAGAAAGCGGTTTTAAACCAGAGTTTCGTAAAAGAATCTTGATTAGCTCATTCCATAATTTTACATTTGACAATTCAGTTCGAATGAAATGTACGTGAAGTGAATAAACAAAATTAAAGTAAGTTCCATTTACAAATCATTATGGCCTATTCAAATCCTAGGCAGGCACAACCTCGGGTTCCAAGGGTGTTGACCCATCATCTTCCACAGTTCCACCCTCTCCAGTATCTTTAGACGCTTTGTCGTCCTCTACAAACCCTTGCTTAAACCTATCATAATTTGTAGGTTCAGCTGACTTGAATGGACGTTCTCCCAATACTCGAACTAAGTCCTCTTGATGTAGCACCTCCTTCTCGAGTAACAACTCTGCTATCTGTGCTACTTGCTCTTTGTGCTCCTCTATCAGCTTTACCGTGTGGTCATACGCCTTAGCTACCAATTCTCTTACTTCATTGTCAATAATTGCACCAGTTTTGCTGCTGTAAGGTTTGGTCATCTCAAATGCATCATCTCTTTGAGGGAAGGAAAGGAGACCCACCTTATCACTGAAACCATACACTGCCACCTGCGCATAGGTCATCTTGGTCACTTTCTCCAAGTCATTCTGGGCTCCAGTTGATATCTTCCCCAGCAAAACCTACTCCAAAAGAAAATCACAATAGCATAATAGCAATAAGCAATGGAGTATTTCGTAGGCATACATAAGAGGTATTATGTAGCTGTCCAAGAAATTTATATTTATGTGTAAAACACAAGATAGAATAAGCAATTAATAGCAGTTGAAGCTGGGGATGTCAATATCAAACAAGCCAGCTTCTCTTTACACCAAAAACAAATCCGTCCTTCAACATGGTAGCATGTACATACTTTCCACACCAAAAAAAAATGGTAGCATGCTTACACATCTCACCTTAACTGCTTGTCACAATAACTATGGTGACCAGGAATTGCATTTAATATATCATGTATCATCTATTATTTCATGCAAATGTAAACACTGACTTTAGACAGTTCCTTCCTAAACAAGATGCATGATTTAATTAAGGAAGATCTAAATAACCAAAAATAAAAATGCGCAGACTGAATTTTGGACCTTGGGAAAAATACTTCCAAGACGAGGAAATGCAAATTTTTACATTTTAGAAAATAACATTTTATCACCACAGCAGGCTTTGTTTTACAGGTTAATAGACAAGCAAAGAGCAAAGTTTCAATGCACACCTCAAGGATCAAGTCTTAAACCTCATAATATCTAGTTTTCAGATTGAAAAATGAGTAAGAATATATATATGATAAAAATGCTTTGTGTCAGTACTCAACAAAACTTTTAACTACCTCCTATCAACTAGTATTAATGAATCAAAAAATAGAAGTGCCTAAAAACATGGATCAAGCTTGTCCATGAAAGAATATGTCAGCACGTTCCAGAGCTGAGCCTCAAGCTATATATGACAGGCCTCTTATTTCCAACAAGTCTATATTCATTCATTCAAGAAGATATAGAAAGAAACAAGAAACAAGGGAGGAGTGGAGAGGATGTGGTCCCTATATTACCTGCTCAGAAGCTCGACCACCTAATGTCATGCAAGTCATATCAAACAGCTGCTCCTTGGTCATCAGAAGATTTTCGTTGGGGACATACTGAGCAAATCCAAGAGCAGCAGTACCACGAGGAACAATTGTTACCTTAAGCAAGGGTTCTGCGTGTTCTAAGAACCACCCAGCAACAGCATGACCTGATTCATGGTAGGCAACAGTCCGCCGTTCCAGCTTGCTTATAACCTGATGCGAACACAGACAAAGATTTCAATCCCAAATTTTCACAAAGAAAAATAACTGAATAAAGAAGAGTCAACGATGTTCAAGCAAAAGTTTCCAACACCACTCAGGTCCATCAATCAAGTGATACCATAAACAGAATATTTACACGTCTGTTGTTCAAAATCAATGGAAAATATTTTCTAAGACTCAGCTGTCACTATAATCTCTGGCGTTGAGATAAAAGCAAAACATCAAATGATGCTTGAAAAAAATAATAACATAGAAAACTAGAATTCAAAAATTTAAATATTTTTCTATACATCTATCTATTATTAAGCAGCTCAAGTATCTACTCTAGGAACTTCAAGTGAGTTGGAGTTACAGCATATATAATAGTGAGCAGTCATAGACTATAGGATTTACATAGAAGGTATTGAGCAATTTGTGTTCTTCATTCTCTAGCTTGTATGAAAACACAACGAAAAGAAAAATAGAAACATTTCACTCATCCTTAATAGCTAATATCTGTTTCTACATTTTCTACATTTTGAATATAAACTGTTAGAAGTACACTAATGTTAGGTTTAAAGCTCTTCATATGCCATATGTGAACTACACCGTTAATAAATCATAACAAGTAGAACAGTTAAAAGGCCAAGCAGTGACACGCCATACTAAATTACATGACAAGGAACAAATCAATAAATAACAAAAGGCTATAACATGAAAAAAAAAAAAAAAAAGGGCTTTCAGGAGGAGTATTTACATAGAACCTATAGGCTCTAAAGACTTCAATTTTTCACTAAGCACTCTACCTTTAACCTTAGAAATTCTGATTTGACAGTTACATTTTTATAAACATTTTACAAGTTAAAAATTCAATAGAAGTAATAATGAAAAATAAAATTAATATGTTCTTGATACAGTAAACATTAGAACACATAGGAACACTTCCAAATGGTTTGACATATTATTCTAACAGCAAAATCAACAGACTCTGAAAAAGAGAGAGAGAGAGAGAGAGAGTATAGTAAGTAAAAGACAAATTCAAAGATAAGTAACATCATAGCATAGATTAAAATCAACAAAGCCTGATATGGGCAAGAGGCACTCTCACATCCTAAAGCAGATACTATATCTCACATGAAAATGTGATGACTATTTACCATTCACATGCATAAAAAATATTACACAAGATAATGAAAGTTAATATGTAAAGTTGCCGGAGTTATCTAATTACTGTGTACCATGCTTGCTACCCTCTGTGGAGTAGAAACATGCTCATGGATCATATTGAGATATGAAGTTAACATAATGAAGTATTAGTATGGCACAACATGTTAAAAAAAAAAAAAAATGGAACCTTATTCTTCTTCTCCAACCCACCAATGACCCTGTCAATAGCTGCCTCAAAATGTTCCATAGTGATCTGGGCACTCTCTTTCCTTGCTGCAATCAAAGCAGCTTCATTGCAAACATTTGCAATGTCAGCTCCAGCAAATCCAGGAGTAAGTGCAGCAACTCTCTGAGAGTAATATGATGGCTCTTTGTCCAGTTTTAGTTTCTTCAAATAGATTTCAAAAATCTGAATACGACCTTTGATGTCAGGTTTATCAATTGTTACTTGACGATCAAACCGACCAGGTCTCAACAGTGCTTTGTCTAAAATATCGGGCCTATTAGTGCCAGCAAGTACAACTACTCCAGAGGTCGTTCCAAATCCATCCATCTCTACAAGCAACTGATTAAGAGTACTTTCACGTTCATCATTGCCACCAGAAAAGCCTCCACGACCCCTTGCTCGACCAATTGCATCTATCTCATCAATAAATATAATACTAGGCGCACATTGTCTTGCTTCTTGAAACAAGCTTCTGACTCGAGAGGGCCCAACTCCAACAAACATTTCCATGAAATCGGACCCAGACATACTGAGGAAAGGAACATCTGATTCACCAGCAGTTGCCTTGGCAAGTAGTGTCTTCCCCGTGCCAGGTGGGCCCACAAGAAGGGCACCTTTCGGAATTTTTGCCCCCAACTCCTCATATTTTTTTGGGTTCTTGAGGAAGTGTACAAACTCCATGATTTCTTGCTTTGCCTCATCACAACCAGCTACATCTTTAAAAAATACCTGAATTTCCAAATGTAACATCAAAGTGCTTGTTATGCCATGGCATTGTTATGTATTTTATTGATTGCTCCCATGCGAAATTCAATGAAACAGCATCACCGTGACAGAACAAAAAAAGGAGCAAAGGTGTAGCGAGCACTAACCTTATCTTTGGCATTCTTGTCCATCTTTGTAATAGTGGCTTTTCCTATATTAAATATTCCACGACCACCTCGGCCACCAGGGCCTCCAACACCAAATCCACTCTGCATTCTTCGTCCCATGAACCAGAGGGTTCCAAAAATCAAGGCTGTTGGTGCAAACCTCATCAATTCTTGGTACCAGTTCACTTCATTAACATAAGTTACTGGAACATGATCATGGGGATCTATCCCCAATGCTTCCTGGGCTTCCTCCAGTTTCTCCTCAAAAGATTCAACACTACCTATGTTGAAGTAGAACTTGTACTGGCTTGAGTTTCCTCTCCCAGGGCTACCATTAATGGGAACCTGTCTAATATCATCATTGCTTTCACCTGCACCGTTTGCAGTGCTCTTCACATACACTTTGGCAACTGATTTGTTTGACACAACAATTCGATCCACTAAACCAGGTTCAAGTAGCTTGTTTTTGAATTCTTGGAAGCTTATCTGAAAAGCAATCATGCAGCATATAAAATTACTCTAAAATATAAGACAGGAAAAACGTACATATGCACCAGGAAATGTTTGGCAAAACTGCAGCAGAATCAATAACACAAAGCCACCAATCATAATAAACACCAAATTTCTTTTCCATGAAATCGCAAATAAGAGAAAATATTTACTGTAAATTGATGAGCCAGAACTTCTCCAGCATAGTGCTCAAATGCATCAATTTATGCTTCATTAATTGCCATTTAGACTCTCAACAGGCTGCTCCATTTTCTTAATACACAGAGAATAAGATTAAAGTACAATTGAACGTGAAGGAGTTCAATTGTTGCATAATTGCAACAAAACTACTTATAAATCTACTTATAAGTAAACTACTTGCATAAACAGTTCAATATTCATTATAAAATTTGCATTAGCAGCACATTTTGTTTAAACTATTGCACACCACCAAAGCTGACTGAAAGGAATCCATATTTCTTCATAAAACAAGTGAACTGATTGTGTGAAGCATGGGAGGGAGAAAAAAGTGCTACCTCCTTCTGCTGCTGTGGAGAAAATGCAGTTGATGATAACACAAATCCAAGAAACAATAAAGGAGTAATTATATTCTGAAACTGCCTAATAAAGTTCTGGAAATTCCCTTGATCACCAGTACCCGACTCCCCTAGAAAGACACAAGAAAGTTATCAGTGTAAGGTCCTCAATAATTTCATAACATTAGAAACAATGAAATTCAGAAGAATAGAGACAGATACAGAAACGTATGCTTCAGTCAACGAAATGAATAATTATAAAAAATTGAACATGATGCATTCAAACAATCATGAAAAATATATAACAAAACCGATACACCAAATTTCCCATAAAATGAAACAAGTACGAAAATTTTCTAGATGGCTTTTTCCTCCGTACCCCACAATAGTTCAGCATAGCAAGGATACAAGCTTAGCAAATCAAAACATATCCATTTGACTTGACATTTATTCATACTATGAGCCATTTTGAAAATTCTAAGACAGAGATAACCAATTAAGCAACTTAAAGTACTACAAAAATCAAATGGTATATCATCAACAGACCATAAAATCGATCGTACCAGAACAAAACACCATAAAAGCAATCAACTTATGATCAAACTGACATACCTTTTGACCCGGATTTCTGTTCATTTGATTTCGGGATTTCCTTCTTGTTCTTGGGGTAATAATTCTCATATTCTACATTAACCAAGAAAATAAAATAAAATTTCACAAAATATATTTTAAAAAAAATGAATAAATAGGAATAATAAACATCATAAAAGAGCAAACCTTTTTCACTTACTGTTCTTCTTCTTAGGTGCTTCGCTTGAGAAAAGTCGGCGAAGTCTAGGGTTTCCAAAAATGAACCAGTTGGCATTAGAACTGAGCTGCTTCCCAGCTCCAGCAGGCGCCAAATAGCCTCTCACAAGACCCAACCCTCCATCTAAGCATGAGATGCACGCGTCTCCGAGAGGAGCCGGCGGCAAAATTGATTCTTTTGACAACGCAATCCTTGCATTATAATTGACTGATTGTACATTCTACGCAACAATAATAAACAAAACGCAAATGCGTAAACAATAAAATATTAAACACATATCTTCAAAATCAATTAATTTGAAAAATAAATAAATAAGCGATAATAATACATAGAGAGAGAGAGAGAGAGAGTTACTGCGCGGGAAGCAGAGCGAGAGGAGCGAGCGATCCTTGAGAGAATCATGTTATTGGAGATGGTGACATGAAAGAGGTCCGATGACCTTCAAATACCTCTAAAGCTTCTGGTTTTGTTTGGTCGATCACAAAATTGATCAGCTTGACAGACGGAGAGAAAAAGATGGATTTTTTTTTCATGGAAGGGGAGGAATTAGACACAGGCCAGACTCCAAACCTCCTTATTGTTTTTTGAAATTACATTTGTACCCGTAGGTGATTTGGGTTACGCTGGGCTTCAGTTGAGGTTAGTTTGGTCATTATGAATTTTCCATTTTAATTTCTGAGTGAAATTTTTTTTATTATCTTATTCGTTTAATTACGTTCCAAATTCAACCCTTGGGTTTTTGGAGGCGTGCCGTTGGTTGAATTTGATTTATTTGTCACCCGACTTGTAATGTTGTAACTGCTATTTAATTAATAATTGTTGTTGGTTAATTTCTTTTTAGAATTTCACTTACCATGAGTTTGGACATTATTAAGTTAAAAGAACCATCTTTGTCATAAAGTATACCTATATTGACCGATTAATACTGTTGGTTGAAGTTGAATCATTAATGATGTAAAAATCATTGGATAATACGTGTATTTATAAAGTTGGTCATACATGTATATGAAAACAATTTTTACTTAAATTAGTTGTCCATCATCTCTTCCATTTTATGTCTTATTTGGTATATGAGATTGGATTGAATTATTTTTATGTGATTAGATGAGATAGAATAAGATTGAATAAATTAGTGTTGTGATGTGTTTAGTGCATTACAGGATTTGATAAATTAGTGTTACGATATGTTTGGTGTAATATTAGATTAGATAAAATATATTTTAAATAATTAAAAAAAAAAAAACCTTTGATAGCAACTTGAAGAAAAACAAACCCATTACCTACCAAGTCTTTGCCAAATTGCAGCGCTGGACGACGAAGATGGTGGAGGAAGCACCAAACGAAAAAGAAGGTAGAGGAAGCAGCGTCGTCGACCATAACTGATGGAGTCCCGTGGTACAGCTAAAGGGAAGAAGAAAGCAGTGTTGTTGCCACCTTCACTTTGTTCAAACCTAACCACGCCGACAACTAGCTTACCTCGTCAATTAATTTGCTCACGTCGAAAGATCAGAAGCCACCTAACTCTCTCTCCTCTCTCTTTCTCTCTCTCTCCCCCCTTCACTATCGTGTCTTACTATCTTATTCTCTTGCTCCTCCCTCGCCCTGCCTCGCCGATTTGGGGTTCGAATTTCACGTGGAATAAAATATATTGGTAGGTTTAATTTATCCCACTTTTTTTTTTTTTTAATTTATTCCACCTTTTCAGTGGGTTTCATTTAACCTACTAGAGTGGGATAAATAAATAAATAAGAGATGAGATTGGTTTTTCCAATCTCATGCTCTCACTAAATATGAGTTTGGATTGAACTTTATCCAAACTCATATAACAAACATAGTTTAGAGAGGTTCTCAGTTGTTTATAGAATCAATATTTATGTATTTATTCACTTAAATATATCACAAAGGAGTCATTATAGTTGTTTTAAAAGAAATTATCATTATAAAATGAGATTGGTCTCATGTTATAACACTTATAGGTTTTATGTTCAAGTCATTTTTTATAACTTAATTCTCGAATAGGTTGTCACATTTTTTTTTTTTAAAAAGACCCTTCTAAAACAAAATATTCATGCTTGGTAACATGCCTAGATGGATTTTTGCATCGATTTGAAAGGATCTGCACTTAACCTTAAAACAAATTATTCATATCAAGTAAAATGTCCATTTAGGGGAGTAGATTTCCAGATTGACAACTAGTTTTTGATGTTTATAGATTTCAACCGTAAATATTTGATCCGTGCAATTAGTATTTAATCTTAAAAGATTTTAAAATACTCTAACATGTTCGGAGTTAACTTTTAAAACGATAAAACTCTCACCATTGAGGCAAATAGAAATACGTACGACAACTTATTTTTAAAAATATCTATTAATTATTTTTAAGAGAAATATTTACTAATACCTTATTACCTCTATCTTTCTTATAAGTATAATTTTATTGTCGTTTAAATAAAAACATGATTTTAGTTTTTCTTTTAAAATCCACTTTTTTTTTAAAAAAAAAAAAGAAAAATTAGGTCTGGTACTGGACCGAGTATTTAATTCTGATATCCATATAAAATCCAGAGCAGCCTGGAACCTACCAACCCATCGTCCCATATTGAATCAGGTACTAGACGATGGCCGATAATTTTTAGCAGCCATATCTCTCTCATATTGGGCTTTTGCTATGAGTGAGTCCAAAGATTGTATTCGTATTTCATTAATCATTACATTAAAATTCTACAAACATCATGAAGGAATGCATATAAAAAATTAAAATTTATATACTATCCAAATTAGTTCTTTTTTTTTTTTCCCTTGATATATCGTGTCATTCGTTTGCATTTAATTTTTATACACAACTAAACACGCATGCATGTCAAAAAAAAAAAAAAACACACACACGTTTGCACACACATATTCGATAATACAGGCTTTAGATTTTAAATTTAGAATCACACATTCGATGATACAGACTTTAGATTTTAAATTCAATCTTCTAAAGAGATGGATAAATAATCATAATCATAATCACATAGTATATGCAATTAAAATCATACAAAATCTTTGATCAATATAAGTTGTTAACACCGATAATATAGCAAATTATGTAAAATTCTTGAAATCATCTTGTACTATAAATATTCTACTTGCTAATTAATCATCATTATCATTTATATTTGAAAATAATAACAATAAAACGCATGGATAACTTAGTTTTTTATATATAACCCACCAAAACATGTACATGAATGATTAACCTAATTGACTGATTACTAATTAATTAATCAAACCCATATCAAAATTATAACCAGAAGACCACGACAGAGAAGAAGGTGAAGTGGGAGGTGACCGATAAGACGAAGAAGAAGAAGTGTTGGAGGAAACGTTATTGTTGTTGCCAGGCGGATTTCGAACCATCAAAGGCACCATATCTTCGAGCAACCCTTGTGGGCTGGGTGCTTCTACAACCGAATCTAGGGGGCTGTCATCGAATGTCGTTACTTTTGGTTGCGGTTCGGTGTCACAGTTTGATGGACCTTGTTGAAATTCCTCAACTAGGACATCGTTGGGTTGTGAAATAGGGGCCCTTTTTGGCTTTTTCAATGGTGGGCTCTGGACTTGTTGGGGTTGGTTTAGTAGAAAATATGGATAGGCAAAGTGTAGATGGAGCCCTTCGTAGGTGATGATGAGTGTATCTGGGTCCTCGCGTGACCTCTCCACTTGCTTCTTTGCGCTGCACCTTTGGTTTGTGCACTTGTAGTAGCTCCTGTTCACAACATAATACAAAGTGTGATTATATTAGGAAAGAATTTAATTTGTCATTCTTTGATGATTTACAAAAGTAGCCACAAATTAACTAAAGAAAATGGCACTAGAGCATTGCATTTTTTTTTTTTTTTTTTTTTTAAATAAGCACCATAGCATTGTTGTTCAAGAAGTTAGTGCATATATACTAGCTAGCTAGCTAGGTTGGAAATTGGAATAAAGAAGACCAATATTAAATCTAGCATTTTGTTTAATAAGAAATGGTTTTTTTTTTCAATAAGAACTGGACTCATCTATAGTGTCAATTATCCTTTATAGATTCCTTTTTTAATTTAAGACACGGGAATTTTGAAGGGTTTTTATAATATTTCTTTAACTACTGGTTATGAGAAAACAAAGAATTGCATTAGGTGATAAAGGAAACAATAGATGTGCATGAATTTGGTGACGGTTTAAAATAATGTGGAAAAGCATATTGTACATGAGAACTAGCTTTTTGCATAAACTATAACATAAAACCAAAGAGAAGTATATTACCGAGGATTGGGACTATTTTTGATAGATTTCTGCCCATATTTCCTCCATTTGTATCCATCATCAGCCATTCCATTGCCGCAACTCTTGATTTTTAGAGTGTACTTGTTCTCAATCTTGCTTAAACCACCTTCAAACAATGAAATTCTGCAGGAAAATCAACGTTTAATATATAGTACTGTAAACAAGACTTGATAACACTACAAGGAATATATGTAACCACCAACATGCATGTTCATCAAAAGACTAGTGTCTAGAACAAACCTGGCTTGTGAAAGTGCTTCAGAGAAATGGTCAGCTTTGTGGGTTGTTACTGATAAAGCATTCTCAACATCATAAATGGTTGGCCTAGAATGGACGGCGGAAGTCAGCCTGTTTACAGTTACAGTCTCATCATTTGAAGAACTTGACTTGGCCTCGGAAGTTGTCTCTTCTGGTAGCACAAACAGTGGAGTCTCATCATCCAAAAGCTCCCTTACAAGGTCATCTTCAAACCAGCTAGAACCACCATTTTCTTCCTCCATTATCATTGACGCTAACTAAACTGAATTGTATGTTCAAAAGAATATGAAGAAGGTGAAGGAGATTTTAAAAGAGAAAGAGAGTGGAGTAGATATGAAGAGGAAGTTGTGACGTCTAGGAGTGTTCTCTCTTCGCAATAAATTAACATTCACTATATGTTATTGTTTTTAGAGGGCAGAGAGAGATTTTATAAGAACACAAGACTTTGTCAAGAATTGCATGCTTTGTAAATTGTTACATATATGGTAAACACTAAACTGGGTCACCACCTGATCTTTACAATTGATGGGGTTTGCCTTTTCTATTTGCATGACAAGGTAATTGGAATTGACAGCTTCCATGGTCCATCTAGATTCATAGAAAGATAATGATCTTTCGTGATAATTTGAATATGATTTTTACAGTACCTGCCTCTCTCTCTTTTCTTTTTTTTTTTCTTGCCCTTGTCTGTAGTTTTTTTGGTTGGGATTTTGTCTTGTTACATTGTTCTGATGGGATAGTTGCATCGATGGACCAAGGCTACCTGACTCTGGACCCCATTTCAACCAAAGCAAAAGTCAACTACTAAAGAATGTATAAAATTATACCTTTAAATTATATCTTTTTACTAAAGTCTAATCTGGTTTCATTCTCTAATTAATTGTATTTAATTATGGCAGTTGAACGCATTTTTAGCTAATTGGCATTAAAAGTTTATGGTATTAGATATAGAATGATTAAAAGAAACTGCCGCATCATTTAATTATAGTTTAGACATGGCAAACCCGACTGCATTTTCCTGCATATCCTCATTCAAATTCAATTGCAAAGTCCTCTTCTAGCTTAATTAATTAATGGTACATGCATGATCCTATTTAGACCTCCATGCAAGTTTTGGAAACAACATTTTCAAGTGCACTTAAAAACCTTAAAATATAGACAAAAATCTCTGTTTAAAATTGTTTAATGATAAAGTATTCATTCAATTTGATAATATTTTATATTTTAGTAATTATATGATAAAAAATAACACCTTATATTATACACTTACTTACCAACTAAAAAAGAAAGAACGCATCAAAATTACCAATATACATTTTTACATATACGGACTGAGTCAAATTGCAAGCGAAAACGGATTGAGACACTGATGAATTGCATGTGCGCCGAAGCAGAAATGGACAAGCAAATCAATATAGGAATTTAAGACTCATGATCTAATAATACAAACCACAAATTTTCTATATACAATTCTATCTTCAACACTAGAAAGACTGATGGATCGTGAATTGTTGAGTGGTTTGCTTCAAAGTGAGGAAAGTGTTGTAACTATCTGGCTTTGACTTTGTGAATCCTAGAACTTGGCAGATGGAGCCAAAGGCGTTGACTGTCAGAAAGGGCGCAGGTTAGCTGATGCAGGGTGCGTCCACTAGCGAAGGTTGGGTGTGGTGTGAGATTCAGACCAAATCCGTGTGGACGTTTCCCCAAAAGTCAACCCTTCATTGGGTCGGACCGTGCTACCTGTGATGGGGCGACACGTGGGATGGGCTTGTAAGTCTGGCCCCACTCGTGTCGAGTGTCACGTGCGGAGGAGAATGGAGCAGTTTGAGCTGTCCCCGTCGTGGCTGGCCGTAGAGAAGGCTCCTGGAAGTGACGGTGTAACTTCGTAACAAGCCCCATCTTAGCTTCAAACAAAAGAGGGTCAGGTCAGGTCAGGTGTCGAGGGGTCCATGTGTCCACACAACACTAGTTGTTTTATATTCTATAATTCGCAAGTCAACGTGACGTGCGGTTCAATTACAATTTACAAAGCCCCTTGTGATTTTTTTAACGGGAGGTTTGCTAGTTTGTATTTCTTCTGCCTCAACTTATAATAGCATGTGGACAGAGACCATTATGACGTGCATGCAGTGTGACCAATACTATCGGCTTTGACTATAGCTTGAAGTAATATGAAGATGTCCGCGCGATTTATTTTTCCTTAATATTACCACTAACCCCCAATCTCCAAATGAGAGAATAGGGGACGGCTAATTACCATTACGCCGCAGACCCATTGATATTGAGCGATGATCAGAACTATCGGCTCTGACTATGGCATTACGAAGACTCTGGATATTAAAGATGGTATTGATTAGATGAGGACTAAGGACCTAATTAATATTAGTTTTTGAAGATCATGTTTATTAATTGATCAAGAAAATAAAAAATAATCAATTTTTATTGAAAAGAAAATTAGAAAAATAATAATTTGATTGCTTTAATAGGAAAGAAAAATTAAGTTTTATTTTCAACGTAGATTTAATTTTTGATTTGGATGTCGTAGAATTTGTATAATTTAATTCATATATAACTGTTTTTAGTAAATACTATAATCAAAAAACAAAAATTAAGTATTTTTCCATTCCAACAATTTTCGGTTCTAAGCACATCTTGAAGTTCATCGAGTGGGATCAAGACCTGGTCGATCAAGAGATGATGATTTAGCTTTGAACATAGCAGAGTAGAGACTAGGTCATATTTGTAAATAGGGGTGGGCAAAAAAAAGGGGCTCGACCTGACATGAAATTATTGGGTTTTAATTGTAAAACGGGTCACGTCGGTTTATATAAATGAAAACCGACAGAAATTGGTCTTAGGTCGGTTTTGGGTTGGGTAACCCGAGACTAACCAAATTTAAAAAAAAAAAAAAGAAATTGAAAAATATAAAACCCAAACCCACCCACCCAAATCGACAGCCCTCATTCTTTCCAATCCCTAACCCTAGCCGACACACACCCAATTCATTTTCTCTCCTTCTCCGATCTAGTTCAATGTCATATACTCTCTTAATTCGATCAAGACTCATCATAAACTTCCTCTCAGCAGCAAGCATCATTTTCTCGGGCTTACTAATCGTAGTAGCAAGCATTATAAACTCCTTCTCAACAGCTGGTAATGATATTGTTTAATTTATCTTCTTTTCCTCTTTTATTTTTGTTCTTTTCTTATGTATTCTTCTTCTTGTCCTCCCTTTTTGTGTTTGCTAATTTATTTTCTGGTTTTAGGTAGAGGAAGACCCGAAACCAGTTAAGCTGGTAGTTGTTGACTTGTGTATAAAGGAAGAACTGAGTTAGGGGCTCTGGTGGAGTTCCTGGAAGAGTAAGAAGTCTTTTAGTTTAATTTTTTGTTTGATTTTTATTTTGTTTTTTAGTTTTTTGGATCCAAATTTTTTTTCCTTTTATTGTTTGGTTTCATGAAAGTTTTTTTGTATTAATTTTTGGTTCAGATAGAGGAAGAAGTAAAGAAGTGTTTGGATCTGGTTTGTTTTGGTAGGTGAGAAAGAATGCTCTTCAACTGTTTTCACTCTCTGTTTTTTCTCATTCATGCTTTTGCTACTTTAAACATCGTTTTTACCAATCTTTGTCTAGTTCTAATACTCTGTAATGCAAAATTAGATGTGGTCTAGTTACTTGGATTTGCATGTTTTTTTGACTCATCATGTATAACATTTGATTGATTTTTAGTGTCATTTCGTGAAGCACAACTTAATCGAATATTATGTTAGAATATACTTATTAGAGGTTGTAGTTGTAATTGGTGTTGTTTCTGTTTGATGATAGTTTTATTTCATGTAAGTTTTGATTCCATTTGTTTGCGAAATCGATGATTGATTGAATATGTTAGGACTTTTGGTTTTGAATAATGTGAAGTATATCTATTATGACTGATATAATTTGTATTACTCATCTTAGGTTGGCACAAAATCTGTTTAATGGTGTTAACATGACTTGTTTTCATGTGAGGTGTGTCTGTGTGGAGTAGTGTGATCATTGGTATTTGTTACTTTTGTATACTCTGTATGGTATAAAATGTAAAATCCATTGGATTTGCCTATTACATGATGATACGTAGTATATTGGTTGTTTATATGTGTTTTGGTTTGCTTATTGAATTTTTTTAATACTATTTTTGTCCATACGGAAGATGCACTACATGTTTGGTGATATGAAAGAATAAAGATATATACTGCATTTTTATGAATGTTAGTATATTCGTAATATTGTTAAAATGCAATTTTGATTGTGTTTGGGACTTAACTTATGAATTTGTAGCATAGATAGATGCAAATGATCAGGGAGGTGTTGAGAATTATGATTTTGATTTTGATTTTAGTGACAGTGATGGTGATGAACTTGATGGTGATGATGAGATGGACCGAGCGATGTCTAAAATTAGGAAAATTGCATCAAAACAAAGGGGAAGAAGTGGAAGACCTCCAAGAGGTCCTAGAGGGGGTATTCGTGTAAGTAGAGGGGGTGAGGGAAAAAATGGTCAAGGTATTGCGTGCATTTTGAGGCATATGATACACCTGAAGGGAGAAAGCGAGCAAGGTGTTGCGTGCATTTTGAGGCATATGATACACCTGAAGGGAGAAAGTGAGCTAGATGCAAGCATTGTGGGGACTCATATACTTGCGACCCTTTCTCCAATGAGACTAGAAATTTGAACGATCACATTGATCGTAAATATAAGATGTTGCTTGCAAAGAAAACTAAGATGGATCTAACTCAAAAAACATTAGTGCATGGTAGACAAAAGACTATTAAAGGTTATGCTAACAATCTGTGTACTTACTCTTTTAATAAGGAGGAATGTATAAGGGCATTGGGAGAGATGATCATTAAACATAAATTACCTTTTAGGTTTGTTGAGTATTCGGGATTTCGAAAATTTTGCCATTTAATGTCCCCTAGGTTTGAAGTACCATTTAGGAGAACAATTGTAAAGGACTTGTACCAACTATATGCTGATGAGAAATCTCTTTTAAAGGAGTGGATTCAAAAATCCAAGTTAAGAATGTCTTTAACCACCGATACATAGACTTCTATTCAAAATATGAATTACATTGTTGTGACCACGCACTTTATTTATGAAGATTGAGTGTTGCAAAAGATAATTTTTAGTTTTTCTCTCATAGGTGATCATAAAGGGGAGTCTATTAGAAAATGTATAGAAAATGTTTTACTAGAGTGAGGTATTGATAAAGTGTTCACCATAACTATGGACAATGTCACCGCCAATAGTAATGTCATTTCCTATATCATTAGAAAGTTGAATAGTTAGCATGAGGATGACACCATTTTGAGGGGTAAGTATGTGCATTTGAGGTGTAATGCTCATATTTTGAACTTGATTGTGGATGATGGTTTGAGGGAGGTGCATGATTTGGTGGTGAGTATTCGGAATGTGGTTAAGTATGTGAAATCTTCTCCAAGTAGATTTGCAAGATTTAGAAAATATGTGGAGCATAAGAAGATAGGGATTAAAGGCTTTGTAGTGTCAAATGTGTCAACAAGGTGGAATTCCACATACCTGATGTTGGAAAGTGTAGTCAAAATGAGAAAAGCTTTTAAAAGAATGGAAGAGAAAGATGGGCATTATATGAATTATTTTAGTGAGAACAAGAATGATAGAAAATGAATAGGGCTACCAACCTTTGAAAATTGGGAAAATGCTAGTGTTCTTAGCAAATTCTTGATAGCTTTTTTATGATGTTACCTTGAATTTTAGTGCTTTATTGAGCATGATATCAAATATATATTTTCTGTATTGAGCCTCGATTTATGATGAATTGATGTCATTGAGTGTTGAAGATGATCCACTCGTTAGCATAATGACTACTATGATGAAAATAAAATTTGACTAGTATTGGGGGGATCTAGAGAAAACCAATAATTTGTTGATGATAACTTTCGTGCTTGATCTAATGTACAAGTTTGGTTATATGTAATTTCGATTGAAGATTTTTTTGGAGGAGAGATTCAAATTCAATGTGTTCAAAGGTTCGATCTTTGTTGGAACAACTTTATGAATGTTATAGATCTTTGAACCCAACCTTGGATCGTTTTGGTGGTGGCTTATTGTCCACTAGTGTCGGTGGTGGTTTGTCTTCGATTGATCAAAATAAAGATCAACCAAGAAAATGACTTACTAAAGAAGTTTTGTTGTGGATTAATAGGCAAAATGAGACAAATGTGAGTGCTGAGAAGAATGAGGTGGAAATGTACTTGTTAGAGAAATGTGAGCCAATGCATGATAAATTTGACCTCTTAAGGTGGTGGAAGAATTCTTGTGCGAAATATCCTATTTTGTCATGCATTGCAAAGGATATATATGTAACACCCCGAATCTGAACCAATCTAATAGGTTATATATATATATATATATATATATATATATATCTTATTGAAGTTTAGGTGGGGTTTAAATAAAATTATAAAGGGATCAATTAAAAACTTAAATTAAAAAGCTCAAAGAGAAAGTAACTCAAGTGAGTCCAATTAGGACCTATATTAGTATGACATAATTCTTTTCTAAGCACACCCAATTGTTTTTCTAAATACACTCACCTAAGGTCAAACATGAAAAAAGAAGAATGTGAGAAGGGTAAAATTGTGAAAAAGGAGAATGTGAGAGAGATAAATTTGTTCACCATAAAAGAGAAGGAATTATGGAAGTTTTGAAGGGCAATTGATGGAAAAAGAAAAAAAATCTCTAGAAATGATAAGAATGGAAATAAAATATTATGGAAAGGGCAAGATTGAAAGTGCAAAGAGATACTTGGTTAGATTTTTATTTGATAAAAAAATGAGTGATGGAAAATGTGGCTAAATGTATGAAATTATGGCCATGCATAAGAAGATATCTATATGTGTGTGTGTGATTTTAGTGATAAAAAAAACAACTCCACCATATTTTTCATACTTTGGTCGAACCCTACCCAAAAGAAGAGAGAAAAATCAAGGGAAAGAGGAGAAGAAAGAAGAAGAAGAAATAAGAAGAGGTGAAGAAAATCATGGAAGTTTGGAGAAGGATTTGTGGTGAGAAATTAGTTCCAATTTAAAATCAAATTTCTTAATTTAGTTCTTATAGATCCTAAGTAAATTTTTGGTGTTGTTTTAGGTGAAAAGGGTTCCAAGGAGAAGACAAGTACAAATAGATTTTCATAAGGCTTTGAAGTAACCTAGTGAGTCGATGTTTTCCTTTAACTTTATTTATGGAACTATTTTATTATGTTTCAACCTTGATGTTTTCCTTTAACTTGATTTATGGAACTATTTTATTATGTTTCAACCTTTATTAATGTTTGAGAAGTAAATATATTTTGTGATCTTTTAATTTTGAAGTATGTTTTGAGATTTTGAAACATGATTTAAGATTTTGATGTATATTTCATGAATTAAGAAAGATAAATTATGGTTAGTATATATGTTGTATGAGAAATGAAATTTTGAGTATGTTTTGGAAACTTTCAAAATATGTTTAGAGCCTATAAACTTTGGATTTTGTTTTATAAATTTTAAGATATGATTTGTGATTCATGAAATATGGATTTGGTTTTGAAATCTTAAAGTAATTTTATTATGTTTCAACTTTTATGAATTTTGTGAATGAAATATGTTTTGTGTTCTATGAATTTTGAAATATGTTTTAAGATTTTGAAATAGGTTTTATAAATTGAAGAATATGGGTTATGTTAGTATACATGTTGTTTGAGTTATGAATTTTAGAAGTATGTTTTGAAAGTTTTAAAATATATTTAGAACCTATGAACTTTAGATTTTGTTTTACCAATTTTAATAAATGATTTGTGAATTATGAAGGTTGGATTTTGTCTTGAAATCTTGAAATATACTTTATAGTTTATGAATTAAGATTATGTTTTATGACATTTAAAGTATATCTTATATTATAAATTATGTCTTTTGGTGATTCTAAAATACATTTGATGATTTGTCAATTTTATATTTTGTGTTGAATTTCTAAAATTAGTTTTATGATTTACCAAAGAGAATTATATTTTATGATTTATGAATTAAATCAGTTGGTTTTTAAATCTTAAAGTATGTTTTGTAAGTCATAGATTTAAGATTATGTTTTGTAAGCACGCTTTATGGTTTGTGAAATTAGAAACTATGTTTTTTAGTAATTTTAAAATATGTTTGATGATTTGTGAACTTTATAATTTGTATTGAGTTTCCAAAGTGTGTTTTACAAACTAATAAAGTAAACTATGTTTTATGGTTTATAAATAAACTAATTGATTTATAAAAGTTTAGGACATGTTTTATAAATGACATGAAAAACTATGATTTTGATATGTATATACATAGATGAGATTTTTGTTGGAAACTTAATGTTTGATATGGAAAGCTCTACCAAATATATTTAGAAATATACTTAGAATTTTACTTGCAAAAATGTTTTAGAAAAGATTTGAGAAAGGAAAGAGAAATATATATATATATATATATATTTTTAACACTGAAGTGTACCCTTCCCTTTAACGATTAGATTGACATCACGTAAGTAAGGCCGAGATAGTCGCCTAACACATACTAGTGCAGAAGTCAGAAAGATGAGACGTTAGGGGCTAGAGAGAGAGTATTGAGTCACCTAGCATGTGGATGATAGAGGTTATCCCCGCCCTCTGTGTGTGTGTTGAGTATCTCCATTACATATAACAGATTTCCCAGGTACTAGTTTGGTGTAGATTATAAATAAAAAATCAGATTTAAAGAAAAGTTTTACAGATTATAAATTTTCATATTTTATATATATAGAACGAGAATTTACAGAATACCAGATTTCCAGAAAAATTTTAAAGATTTTAGATTTCATTTTTATATTACTAAAGTTATAAAGATAATTTATATAGAAGTTTACCGTTTTATAATGATATGAGATTTATATTTAGTTTTATTTTCATATATAATTGTCTATGAATCATTAAAATTATTTCTTTTTATCAACGAGATTATATTTAAATTTAATTTTACTATTTTGGATATGAAATTTTATGAATCACTGATAAGTATTTATGGTTAAAAAAAAAAGTTATGTTTTATTTAGAAACCTTTTTTTTTTTTTTTTTTTTTGAAAAGTTATATCCACTCAATGAGCATTAGTGCTCACTCTTTAGAAATCTCTTTTTTCCAGGTTTTCGTCATAGGTTCGTGTAGATGTTTACATATCGTAAAAAGTGTCACATGATGACAACAATTGAATTTGCGTTTATTACTTCTTTATTTATCAAATTTCGTAAGTGTCTTTTCAAAATAGTTTCACATACTAATGATTATTTTATGGAGATTTGAAAGATATTTTATAGGTTCAGTTTATGAGTTTAAGACGAGAAATTTTAAAGATTTTAGATTTATTCAATTTATATTTCGATCAAAATGATTTTTAGGATTATGACAATTATTTGGAAAGATTTTCAGTAAATAGAGATTTTAATCCAGAAGACCTTAGTTTTCACAGGATCCTCCTGGACTCGAGATAGGAGTCAGATTGGATTCTGTCATATACATAATGCAAGTTTCCACAGTATCTTCTGAGTTAGTTTTTAGCATAAGTTGTCATATTCTCAACCCATTTAGGAGTTCATTAACTCTTAAAATGGTGGAGGGGTTGGTATGTTCTCAAAATTGGTTGAAAGCTAGAGACCACATTGTTCACACTCCCACTGTCATAGATGAGCATACTACTGAATGTGAAGATTTTTGTGTTGCCAATGAAGAACTTTACAACAAAGTAACGGATGATAATTTAACTTTTAATCTTTGAAATTTCATTTCAATGTTTATGTTAAATGTTTATTTATATTTTATGATTAGAAACTTAAATTTAATTATTATGTTTAAGATTTCAAGAGCATATCAATAAGCGGACCATCAATGACAACGGGGTTCCTAATGACTTTGTCATGAATATTCTTGGGTAAGTAATGTGCATTTATTTTTCATTTATTGTGATTTGTGAATTGTTATATATATTTTTTAATTTGTTGATTATGGACTTAATAGTTTTTTTTTTTTTTTTTTGAACTTGAATGGGAAGGATTGACAATTTTTTAAAGACAAATAAGGATTGAAAGGGCTACTTTTATGCCATCAACTCTATAGTTTTGTTTTTTTTACTTCAATGGGAAGGATTTTTAAGACTATTTTTGAAGTCAAAGAATGATTGGAAGGACTGTTTTTGGGTCAATAGCTCTATAGTTTTTGTTTTTTTATTAACTTCAATAGAAATTATTGACAACTTTTTGAAGTCAACGAATGATTAAAAGAGTTGTTTTGTTGTCATCAGCTCTATAGTTTTAG
Source organism: Litchi chinensis (assembly GCA_019925255.1). Classification (NCBI taxonomy): domain Eukaryota; kingdom Viridiplantae; phylum Streptophyta; class Magnoliopsida; order Sapindales; family Sapindaceae; genus Litchi; species Litchi chinensis. Next base: position 5,117,348 of record CM034475.1, on the reverse strand, counting down.
TTTTTTTTTTTTTTTTTTTTAACTCCAATGGGAAGAATTTTTAAGACTATTTTGAAGTCAAAAAACGATTGAAAATGTTGCTTTTGTGTCATAAGCTCTATAGTTTTTGTTTTTTGTAAATCGAATGGGAATGATCGACAAGTTTTTGAAGTCAAAGAATGATTGAAAAGACTGCTTTTGTGTCATCAGCTCTATAGTTTTTGTTTTTGTAAATAACTGAGAAGGATTGACAACTTTTTGAAGTCAACGAATGATTGAAAGAGCTGTTTTTTTGTCACCAGCTCTATATTTTTTATTTCTTTGTTAACTTCAATGAAAATGATAGACAAGTTTTTGAAGTCAACAAATGATTGAAATGACTGCTTTTTTGTTGTCAACTCTATATTTTTTATTTATTTTGTTAATTTCAATAGGAAGGATTGATAAGTTTTTGAAGTCAATGAACGATTGAAATAACTGTTTTTTGTCATCAGCTCTATAATTTTTGTTTTTTCTATAAATTGAATGGAAATTATTGATAACTTTTTGAAGTCAATGAAGAGTTCAAAGAGCTGCTTGTTATTTATTGGGTAAGTAATGTATATTTGTTTGTTATTTATTGTGATTTGTGAATTTTAAATTATTGCTTATAAGCTTATAGTTTTTTTTTTTTTTTTTTTTTTTTTAAACTTGAATAAGAAGGATTGACAACTTTTTGAAGGCAATGAATGATTAAAAGGCCTGCTTTGTAAAGTTTGTTGTCTTTGAAAAAACTTTTAGTCAATTATTGGGTAAGTAATGTATATTTGTTTGTTATTTATTGTGATTTGTGAAATTTAAATTATTGCTTATAAACTTATAGTTTTTGTTTTTTTTTTTTTTAATTTGAATGGGAAGGATTGACAACTTTTTAAAGGCAAAGAAAGATTGAAATGACTACTTTGTAAAACTTGTTATCTTTGAAAAAAAATTTAAGTCATTTATCGGAGAAGTAATGTATATTTGTTTGTTATTTATTGTGATTTGTGAATTTTAAATTATTGCTTATAAACTTGTAGTTTTTTTTTTTTTTTGGTAACTTGAATGATAAGAATTGACAACTTTTTAAGATAAAGAAGGATTGAAAAGGTTGCTTTATAAAGCTTGTTATCTTTGAGAAAATTTTAAGTAATTTATTGGGTAAGTAATGTGAATTCTTATATATATAAATTTAAAAAAATCTATACATTTGTTGATTATAAACTTATAGACTGATTAGGGACTTTTATTTATTGTGAATTGTGTCATTGTGTGTGATGGACTGATAGGTGAATGAATAGCTCCTATTAAAAAAAAAAAAAAAGAATGATTAAGTGATATTAGACTGTTTTGTATGCTTATATTTGGGAATTTTTGGACTATTTCTACTTGTTAATTTTAGTTTGTTAGTGCACGTGATTGGGCTTCTTAAATCTGAGGTTAATGCAGGTGATTGACAAGTTTCAAATGGTTTACAAAAACAAGTTTAAAGGCGGTTTTAAAGGAATTCCATTTAATTTAAATTGTATAAATTGTTGTGGACTCATGATTGACAATTACAGACCCATATGTTTTGAGGAAAAAAAAATGATTGTTTTTAAGGACTTTTAATTATACTTATGTCACTGTGTGTGATATTTTGGACTGTTACACTTATAGATAACAGTATGACAGGTGATATTTTAGAGTTTGGACTATTAACAGCTTTACATGTGATATTTTTGAGTTTGGACTGTTATTATTATGTACTGTGATGTGGACTGTTTTTACTAGGTAATTTTGGTTTATTAAGAGGTGTTAAATTTGAAGGTTTCAAATTGTTTACCATTAAAATTTACAACAATATTTTGGATTGTTACATAGGTGATATTTGGACTTTTTTTTTTATTTTTTTATTTACTGTGAATCTGTGATCTCTCTTTTTGATTGTTAACTTATGAATTATGATGAATTTTTATGTGTAAAAATGTATTAAAATAAAAGTTTAATTGGATTACCTTTAAGGTTTCAACCCCATTGCAATTTAAAATGGTTCAATGACTCTAAAATGGAAATTAAAATAAGTCCAATTGAAAGATTCAAAAAAGCCCATTAGTTTAGTTAGAGGCTCAATTTTGAAAGTCTAAATCGAGATGTCCGATCCGACCCGACCTGGCGCGACCCGATATAAGTCGGTTTAGGTTGGGTTATACTATCAATTTGGGTTGGGTCGATCCATATAACACAAAACTTACTATAGTCGGTCTTGGATCGGGTTTGTCGAAAACTGACCTGACCTGACCCGTGCCCACCCGTACTCATAAATTGGAGAAAGCCAGGCTACAGGAATTGGTTAAAGTTAGGCATCATGGATTGCCTCTATGGGGTTGGCTTGATTGGGCTACCTTTCAATTTGCAGTTTTGTTTCTTGTGATGATCCTTATCAAGGCCCAAGAAAGTAGATGGTCACAGTTGGGATGCTATATTCGTGGGCTCAAGTTGTGAGAAATTTTAAAAAAGGTATAGCATCAAAATAGAAAGTGATAATAATTGTATCACTAACAATGTATGTATGTCCTGTATAAACATTAAAGTCATCTAAGGTGACAGGTTCCTTCTTTTGGTGAATTGTAAATGAATGTGGATGTGGCTTTCAGTGGGGATGGTGAGAATTATGTGGTGTGGGTGCAATTGTTAGATATCATTTGGGTTTAGTTGCGAAGTTAGGAATCTTTTTCTCTTGATATTGGGGAGATTTTTGCAGATAGAGAAGCTTTGATGAAGGTCTTTGATATTGGTATTTTGTTCATTGGTTGGAGCACGAATCTTCAGTAGTTGTTCATCTTATCAATAACTATTATCCTTTTGCTATTGGGAGTCCTATTATGATAGATCTCAAGTCCCTTCTTGAAGAGTTGAGATGTATTTCTTCCTAAAGAAGGCAATAAGATTACCCATGTTTTGGCAAAATTGACAATCTCTTGTTCTAAAGACAAACTTTGGCTTGATGAATGCCCAGCTTTGATCCATCAGCTTGTTTTACATAATTTGGTTTAATAAAGTTCTCTGAGTATCTTTGTCTGTTTTCAGGCCAAAAAAAAAAAGCCACCCAATGTATATAGATCCATCCATTTCATAAAAATACTACATTAAAGATGGTTTAAAAGCTTATAACACATGTTTATAATTCATGTAATATAAAAAATACTTACTTTCTTTGAAATCTTTGTATTATTATTACTTGTAAATGAACAGCATAAAACCTTTTTTTTTTTTTTTATGTATTTAAGATTTATTTGATGGGGTGTATTCAACAAAGATTTTGATTCTCTTTTAATGTGAGTTTTCTTCAACATTTTCAAAATATGTAATTGGTTATTGATAAAGTAAATATGAAAAGCAATCACATCTAAACTATCTATTGCTGGTGATATTTATATGTTATTAAACTACCTAAATGCTTTGATTATGAAATGATCCAAATTCACACGGGTTTCTATACAATTTAAAAGGGACATAAATGTAAGTACTCCAAATTTTATCTGTAATTTGAGAATAAGTAGAGAGAATTGATGGAAAATTTCACACTAATTTGAAGAAATTTAATTTCAATCTAGTTTGTTGTCCACTCTGTCTTGATTGACCAATATATACCTCCCTTTCCACGTTTATTATGGATTTAGATCACACCATATATATTTATCAATATATATATGGTAAATTCTTTTTGGATTGTGGAAGTAATCATTATCTAATATTATAAAGTAAGTTTTTAAATCATATAAATAATGTTTGATTTTAGAAATGTCCGACAGATGTGTTCTCTTATTTGGTACTAGATGTATAAGATATATACACATTAAATTCATACTTAACAATTTATTGCGATCTGAAATTAGATCAAGGTCCAATAACATAAAATCATAATAATGTGACTTTATTATAAGTGATCATTAAAAACCCAAGTTTCTAATTTTATAAAATTTTGTACAACTCTTCATCATCTAACTAATTATATACAGTTCATAAAAATTCTGACAGAAAAGAAATCTGGAATCCAATGAAAGCATAAACGGGGCGGGCGGGTTCAGATCCAGATTCGAAACCCAACAATTTTTTTCCCGCGCAAACACCGACCAAAGTTGGCGCCGCCACATTTGAACCACGATTAAAACGGGATTCTCTGGAGGGGGTCACGTCTCCACGTAGATCGAACCACCGCTACCAAACCGCCACGTCGTCTACTGCACCATCATGGCCAGCTGTCACCGACCCGCGCCACATCCACACGATGTGGTTAATAAAATAAATCACGTCATCCCTCACTAACACCAAGCCGACTCCCAACCACATTTTCCCACTCTCTTCCAAAAATTTTCAAATTTTCAAAATCTTTCAAAAAACACAAAACGAAACCAAAAATCGCTCTCTATTTAAACCACTCCTGTCTTCAGTTTTCAGCTCTTTTCAAGAATCAAAGGTCCTCCAACGTCCTCACTCTAATCGGACGCCTGAGAATGGGAGAAGACGAAGGTTGCACGACTCCGAAGAAGCACAGGATCCCTCTGCTATCAGTTTGTCCACCGCCACCCAAGAAGAAATCCGCCGGCGGCAAAAAGCGAGACCCACCCAAGGACGGCTATTTCCAGCCGCCCGATCTTGACGCTCTCTTCGCGATGCGGCCGAGACGGGAAGCCTATGCTTAGCAGTTAGCTCTTCTCTACTTTTTTCTCGATTCCATGCTCTTCACTTAGTTTTAGATTTTAATTAATTTGTACATATTTTATTCTAAGTGTTATTAGATCAGATAGGTATTAGAGTCATAGAGTGAAGGTAGATCGAATTCGTTATTTTAAAAAAAAGAAAGTGTTAATTTGTACGCAATAGAACAGGTTTTGGTTGTTGATGTTATTGTTGTAATTGCATTCTCTGTTTATTTTCTTTTGTTTTTTTGAAATTGTTGTTGGATTCGTTTATTGTCAGAGGCCATGATTTTCCACTAAAAAGATTAGCTGGCAAAGATGTGAGATATAAAATTTTGTGTAAAACGAGCCAGGCTTTAACCTGATACACACTTATCTATCTATCCTGTCAGAAACTAAATAAAATTAATAATATAAAAAAGACATTAGTCTGTATGGTGGAATCCAATGCTATATTCACGAAAGCCAATCGTGTACTGACTCTGACGACTTATCTTCTGACGTGAAATTTTGATGAAATTGGATCATAACAAAACATTGAGTATGTTAGTAAGTCATGAGATTTTATTATCCTTATATCGATTGTAGAATCATTAAAGGGAAAATGGGTTCATGGGATCTAGTTCGAGGATATATTGATTGTAGGAACATTAAAGGGAAAATGGGTACATGGGATCTAGTTCGAGGAAAATGTTATTCGACAAACTAAAAGGAAGGTTGAGGATTAGCAAAGTTTCACTTTCTCATGAACTGAAAACAAAATCAGTATGAAAAAAAAATATAAGATGAAAAACGTTTGGTTCAAATTGTTTTAATCAATTTCTCTTATGTGATCTGTTGGTTTTTTTAATTATACATTTTGTGTTTTCTAAAAATTTTTATTTTTTACATATAATTATTAAAGATAACATTAAATTATCTAAATAATTTGATCAAAATTATATTCAAGTGATATAATATATGAATTATAATTGTAATGTAAATCATGAGTTGATGTAATTGGTTGATGTGATAATGTGTGATGATTTGTTAGCTACACATATGATGATGTGTTAGTTACATTTTATTTGTCACATTATTAGGATCAATTAGACATAGCATTACTGGATCGTGAAAACTATTTTACGTGTTACTCAATTCTGAAACCTATTTTACATGTGTATTTTATCTTTTGAAAGCAAAACTATTTTTACCAATAAAAGTGCCAGTAAGCAAGAATGACTTCTCAAGCTATACATTTGTACGAGATTCAATCAATTCACTGTGAGTGGAAATTCCCTTCTTGAAAGTGACCGACTTTATTGTTTAAAAATTTCAAGTCGATTAAAACTAATACATAAAGCAATTACAAGTAATCGCTCTTTATTGGCACTTTATAAATGTCCAGATCAACCACGAAATTATATGGTACCTTTTATATAATAAATACTTGGACTTCAAGATATATATCCTCGGTGAGCAGCATCGTATACATGTAAGACCATGTTTCTCTATCTCAATCAACCAATGGTACCTTATATTATAGGTTTTGACCAATCAATTTCAAGAAGTACTCTGGACGGTTTCGTCATCACATCATGGTTACACCAAAAAACGATATCTGAACCTCTCAACATTTGATACCAATTTTTTATTTTTCTTGTCGGTGGAAGCAGATGTCAGTCACCTTCATGCGTGGCACGAGTTCGATGGCACATCCTCCTCCTGCGACCAGTTGGTGGAAAGGTACTTTGCTGACGATAATCTGAATCTGAATATCCGACGGCTGTCTTCTGATCCTGTTCTATCAATGGCTCTCGACCTTGATCACACGGCTCTGCTTAATTCTTCAGCTCCAATCACTTGGTGGTTCTAGACTTCTAGCTGCTTCAACGTCTCATAGAAGACAAGAAATATATTATTAAGTGGAGAAGAGAGCGTGGACGTAAAATAACTATAATTAACTGATGTAATAATTTTTTTTTTATATGAGATTTTGATGTAATATTTGTTAAAAGTATAAAATATAACTAAATGGGTTTAGGATTTATCTATGGGAAAATTTAAAGAATTTTAGATTTATCTATAATAAGAATTGTATTTTAAATTGTGTTTGTAACGATTGATCGCGTTTAATATTGACAATTTATTTGATTAATATCAAGATTAAAAAAAAAAAGTTAGTATTTTAAGAAATGTTTAATTTGAAAACTTTCATCTCATGGTGAATAAGTTATAAAAAAATTTTATGCACTTTAAAAAAATTAACTAAATATCACTTTATATGATATGACAAATAATTTATTATTAATGTTTGAACATAAAATGTTTTGTCGTTACTAACGTAACCTATGTTCATCACCAAGGTACCACCTTGGATTTTAGGTTCCTCCGGTGCACCACCCTAAATTCTAAATGTGTTTTAACCCTCTCTTTTTCTCTAAGCTCCATTTATCTCTACATCTTTGCTCAGTTGTTTTCGAAAGTGTCCCTAAATATGACTTTACACCACCTTTTATATTAGGGTAGGCTCTTTTTCCACTCAGGCCCATGCATGTAGATGTGCTTAAAACATTTAATTTTCGTCCTTTACTTGACCCACAACAACTGTATGTTCCTATCCATTTCAACTTTACTTTTAACAAAGGTTGGCTATTCTTCTAATCAGGGGACATCTCCTGTAATACAGGAATACCACCTATGATTGGAGGATACCTCCGTTTAATTTCAGGCATGTGCATCCATTTTAATGGGTCTACATATATCTTTTCTATTGGGTGCTAAGTAACACCTGTACAATTAGTTTGTCGGATAATGCACATATTAAATGTAAATAATTTATTACAACATTTAACATTTAAATAAATGTTTTGAATTTTACATCATTATTAGGTGTCTATCCTATAGTAATTATCTGAAACAGTAAAAGAACTAATTATAGATTCATAAACAGGAGTCGAATCCAAGCGTAAAAATCCGATAGTGGTACCAATCAATATTAATAGTTGCTTGCATGAAAATCAGATTATGCGGTGAAAAGGTGGCAAGATGTTGTTCCTCAGTTTGAAAGTCAAAATAGGTGGGAGAGGCCCAGTGGAGGTTTTAAATGATTTAGATTTAGAGGAATTGGGAATTACTTAATTGGAAAATACGGTAAAGCCAGGATTAATATTATATCTGCAACTACTACAAAGATGCTCAATACTACACCAGTACTCTCATTTCTGAAGTTCAATACAGTCCTTAATTGGAGGTACAAAATTGGCCTAGCCGATTCTTCTCATACACATACTAATAAAGTTATAGGTTCAAGCTATATATTATCTCTTTCAAAACGTCTACTTGTATGTCTTATCGGTAAATTATGAAATAATACGGCAAGTGATAAACCAATTGTTACACTATTTTAGGTGAAATTCTTTACAAAACCCTTGGACTATATGTTATTTACATATAGATGTCTTATACCACCATTTAAGGTGGTTTAGTGGTAATGAATGCTAATTCAAATGGTAATAACACAAGTTCAAATCGCTCTCACTCTAGCTTAGATCTCTTATATATATATATATATATTGAAAAATTGGTAGCTTTAACAAATATTCATCAAATTTATTACTTTGGGAAGATTTTCAATTTTGAGAATTAATGAATATAGTTAATAGGTATAAAATAATTAACGGATTTAAATCTTCCATTAATACAAGCTCTTACACTTTCAAAGATTTTAAGACATGCACAGTATATTAGTAATAAGTGATTATAATTTATCTACTTATTTCTTTGGAAAAATCATTTTTTTTTTTAATTTTCTGTTGACATTCAACCAAAAATTTTAAGCATACACGTGTGAAACGATAACATTAGAATGGGAGATGAGTCATCGATAAGCTAACAAATATGGAACTTGATTTCGTTTTCTTCAAAACATTGTTGAAAACTAGCGTAAATTGTAATAAAAAAAAAAAAAAATCATCCTATCCTTATATTTTATTTGTTTTACACCTTTCATGTAAGTAATAAGTCCTTTTTAATTTCCTGTATCCCTTCCTTCAATAACATTACAAAGTTACCACTCACCAGAGTTGATCTTCGCAACACAATGAGGACCATTTAGTAATTTCAAACTGACTAATTCATTGTCATGCATGTAATAAGGTTCCTAAAATGAACCAATTAGAAGAGGGTCGTTCTGGTAATCAAAATTTATGGCATCTTTACTTTATCAACACTCTAAAGTTCAGCTCGACCAAAACATATAATTCGGAACAAACAAGTGTGAACTTCAAACGAAAAAAGAAAATCATGTAATTAGCATCATTTTAATTTGTTTCTAATTGATATTATAATTTTGTTACCTTGTTAAATAATTAATCTTCACTATATATATTAACCCCACAGCCCTTCCTTAATTATGCACTTAATACTTTCTCAACACTTACAGCTTTTGCTTTGCTTTATTTTTCCTTTTTTTTTTCTCTCTACCAAACTAAGAAGTAGTACAATGGCTACCTCTCAGCTTCCTGCATTTCCTTCAATAGCGGTCCTTCTTTTTGGTTTCGGCATTGTATCTCTGATGCCGGAATTCGTAGCAGGCATAACCAGGCACTATACATTCAATGTAATTTACCACTTTGAGCAAGAAATTATTTTGTTTTTTCTTATTATCGTCACGTCATGTTTTTTTGTCCTCTAACTTTAGACTTTGTTTTAATAATATGTAAGATTAAGTACCACAATGTGACAAGACTGTGCCACACAAAGGCTATTCTAAGTGTCAATGGACAGTTTCCGGGACCTCGTTTGGTGGCAAGAGAAGGCGACCAGGTCATCGTTAAAGTTATTAATCATGTTTCAAACAATGTCACCATTCACTGGTATGAATTAATTAACCTATCAAAATATTATCTTACTATATTACTTATATGATTGACATCTTTATATATATATATATGTCTATACATAGTTAAATTTAGTAACAGACACTGTCGTTGTGGTTGTGCAGGCATGGTGTGAGACAGCTTACAAGTAATTGGGCAGATGGACCGGCTTATATAACACAATGTCCAATACAAACAGGCCAATCATACACATATAACTTCACCATAACTGGGCAGAGAGGAACCCTTTTATGGCATGCACATATTTCCTGGTTGAGATCAACCATTTATGGACCCCTCATTATCCTCCCAAAACGCAATGAGTCATACCCTTTTGAGAAACCCTACAAGGAAATCCCCATACTTTTTGGTAAAACAGGCTTTATCAATTCTACTTAATTTTTATTAGCAGTCATGACTGTCACATGCATTTATACATATTAATTGTTTGTTCTTGTTTGGCGATTGCAGGAGAGTGGTTCAATGTAGACCCGGAAGCTATCATTAAACAAGCTCTTCAGACTGGAGCAGGACCTAATGTTTCAGATGCATACACCATCAATGGTCTTCCAGGCCCACTCTACAATTGTTCATCTAAAGGTAAATGTACCTTTGTCTACATATACCATTATATATAAGGAAGCTTTAAAAACTATTAAATTTCTTGTAATGTAAAATGAAAAATGAAAATTTAATATGACATTTTCAAGATTGAGATTTGAGAACATACTTGATAGCAATTTTTTAAGCAATATTGTGCACATTAAAACCACAAACATCGTTGTCAGTTTGTTTCTTTTTAATAAAATATATTATTTTTTCATATAGTATGTCAAAAGCTTGTAATTTGAAATTGCATGGAATTGCACTTGGTCACGTATCAAAATTTTTTCAACAACCTTTTCAACTGTTTTTAATATTTATTCAACAAAAATAACTAAATAATAATAAATAATAAATAAAGCAAGATTTTGATAATTAAATAATTAAATTGATTTTGGCATGTATAGACACGTACAAGCTTAAGGTGATGCCAGGAAAAACCTATCTCCTCCGGCTGATCAACGCTGCACTTAATGACGAGCTCTTCTTCAGCATAGCCAACCACACAGTCACCGTCGTGGAAGCCGACGCTGTCTACGTCAAGCCTTTCGACACAGACAAGCTCCTAATCGCACCAGGCCAGACCACCAACGTCCTCCTCAGGACCAAACCCTACTTCCCCAACAACACCTTCTTCATGGAAGCCAGACCTTACTTCACCGGCATGGGTGCCATTGACAACTCCACCACCGCCGCCATCCTCCAATACAACCACTCCTCCACCAAGCTTCCTATTCTAAGACCAACTCTCCCGCCCATAAACGACACAAGCTTCGTCGCCAACTTCACCTCCAAATTTCGTAGCCTCAACAGCGTCAAATACCCAGCAAACGTGCCAAAAACAGCCGACAGGAAGTTTTTCTTTACCGTTGGACTCGGCTCCAGTCCGTGTCCGAAAAACACGACCTGTCAGGGACCAAACGGGACCAAGTTTGAAGCTTCTGTTAACAACGTCTCCTTCTTTTTGCCTTCAACAGCGATTCTTCAAGCTTACTTTTTCGGACAAAACACTGGGGTGTATACAACGGACTTTCCTGTGAATCCTCCAGTGCCCTTTAATTACACGGGCACGCCGCCCAACAACACCAATGTGAGTAACGGGACAAGGACGGTGGTCCTGAGGTTCAACACGAGTGTGGAGCTGGTCCTGCAGGGCACCAGCATTCTTGGCGCTGAGAGCCACCCTCTCCATCTTCATGGATTCAATTTCTTCGTAGTTGGACAAGGTTTTGGAAACTATAATCCCAACAATGATCCTAAAAAGTTTAACTTGGTGGATCCTGTTGAGAGGAACACCGCTGGTGTCCCCGCCGCCGGTTGGATTGCTGTTCGCTTCTTTGCAGACAACCCAGGTATAGTTTCAAAGAGAGTATATATCAATTATGAGTTTGACTATCTTACTGATTGAACAAAGTTACCATTATTAACAACCTTTGGATATTATTCAACAATTACTCTTATAATCAATCTAAGGATTATTATTGATAGATAATTTTATTCAGTAAGATAACCAAACCCATTAATGGAGTGATAGATGATCTTGCTAATCTTGCTATCCATAATTGATCTAAAGATAAAATTTTAATGAGGAAATTTTATTGGATTCCTATATTTTTATAATTTATCTCATTTTATATTGTGATGATAGGTTAAAAAACCAATTTGATAAGTTTTTGAAACTTTAGGGATTATTCAATAAGATAGTTAAAATGAGATAAATCACTGACATATAGGGATTAAAATGAAAATTTTTAATTTTAATTAGTGATATTGGATATTAACTTTAAATGCATGTTCTTAATGAAACTTAGGACACAAGTTAACAGAAATTAAATGAAACAAGGTATATCTCATGCAGACTGATGGAAGCTATTCATGATTTTGTATATAAATCTATGAACTTTTGTAGTTTAATTATTAGAGGAATGAAATGTCTGTTTTTAGTGAAATTTGAGGTTTTTTGTTAACAGGGGTTTGGTTTATGCACTGCCATTTGGATGTGCATACAAGTTGGGGTTTGAGGATGGCATGGATAGTACTGGATGGGCCACAACCGACTCAGAAGTTGCCACCTCCACCGTCTGATCTTCCCAAGTGCTGATGTTGACTGACCGATATTATTCGTCCGGGGACTGCCAATCTCTCCTTTTCGAGTGCTCTGGTATCATATGCAAATAATTCAAAACATTCTTTGTTTTTGGTGTGTAAATTGTAATGGATTTGGAAATTTGATTGTGTTGGTGAGGAAACAGCGGTTCAAGTGTACATTTCAGATTAGATTACTTTGTCAATGTTTGTCAAGCTTTTTTGACCAGAACTACCAAAGAGAGCTTCCCTATGGATCACTCAATCTATATAATAATCACTTTGCTTGAACATCAGTTAAAGCCTGATAGATATTCTCAAGTATTATATGAAATATAACAGGTGAAAGGTTCTGCATCAAAGATTGATTTAGTTTTAAAAAAATAAGGTGTAAATATATGACACAATCAGTGTAAGATTAGAAATGTAAAATATATATATTCACATGTAGACTTGAATTTATATAGCAATACCAAGATTGAAAGTGAGTGCAAATGAAATAATGAAAAGCATGGTCTGAATTATATGCAGAAAAACCATGAACTAACTCAGCTTTAGAAACCCAAAATAAATATCAGCATGCAGACATCCAAAGACTGGTCATGAAATATGATGATTGCCCTTGACACTGGTTTTCTTAAACTAAACAACCCTTGAAACCTGGAAATACAAGCAACATGGTGGACATAACACTAATGGTAACTAAGAAGTTGATGTAGTTTACATACCTACTTAAAAACAAATGTACGCAAACAAGGTTAAAAGTTGGCTAATTAAATGAGGCAAAGCTACATAATGAATGTTACCTCACATGTTTATTAGGACAACTAGAAACAAGAAGCCATTTCCACAATTTGACTTGAGTCACATTAGTAAAATGCAAAAATTAGCTACAAAGCACATATATGTATATATACAATTCAGGATTCATGCCTGAGTATTCTCAGCTAGAGCAAAAGCATCGAGAAGTACTGCTCGAATTCTTGATCTATTGTTGGTTTCCTCTTGCTTTTTGGAGTCTCTGCATCACATATATAATAGCATAGACCCACTCAGCAAAATTAACCAAAAATGAAAATACCTACAGATCCTCACGCTGTACATTCACATTGACAACAAGAAATATGAATGTCATACAGGTTTACCTTGATTAACACTCCATCTTCCAGATGAAAGGACATAAATATTGGGATTTGCCTCTTTCGAGTAGAGAATCTCTTCAATTTCTTTTTCTGTGTATTGCTTATCAGTGTCATTGTTGTATCCTGGGCAAAGGTCGTGAACATGGCTCCCATAACCAATTAGGGGGTCAACATGATGGGAAGGACCGTGCTCTTCACCTGCAACAGTGCACTGCTCTTCGTCAACAGCATCTTCTGTCATAGCTGTACTATCTGATGCATAAATGGAATCCTTAAAACTGCTGGAGCCAGAGCTCCAATTATAGGAAGAAGAGGAGGGCCTATCATATGGCCATTTTTTTCCAATCTCTGGTTCAAACTTAGATTCACCATGTCCAGACATTGCTGAATCAGAATCTTCCATAAAGCTATTGCTATCTTTTGCTGATCCATGCTCAGATCCATCGTCAACTGCCCCTCCCTCTGCTGCCCCCTTAACATTAGCTGCATTAGAGTCTTCCACTTCAGGATTCTCGTCCCATGTAGAGAGAGACTTCATTGGTAAACTTCCATTCCAGCATTTATGCTTTGCTATAGGCAACCCCAAAAGCTCAGCCCCTAACTTTCTTTTCTTGTCCAAGTCAATAATGTTGGTCCTCTGCTCCGTGATGTGAAGGCTGAAGATAGAGATAGAAACGAATTCAAGACCCACGGCTTGTAAGGAGATTGTTTTGGATATAGGTAAACACCAAACAGTTAACTGGATACACTGTATTCAACAAGTCATCAATAAAATTGTGAACAACACGAGGACCTGTTCATCCATAGTATCTAAACAAAGCATCCCAAGATAGATGGCTTTCATAAATGATACCCAAAACCGAAACACAGAGACTACCTAAAATTTCTTGCCCCTCTCCTTAATCAATGTCCAATACTAGACCAAAAGCCTGATAATCTGGGATCTCCACATTGGCAATGCAACTCAATTCAATTTATTCCAATTCTGCCTATATCCTTTCTGAATATTAGAATCGGAAAAGGTATAGGAATCTCATTCTCAACCTTAAATGAAGCTAAGTCTAAGTTGGAAAACAATTTAATTGAATGAACATGACAAACTCGAACCACAATTGAATAGACTCCTCATTTATGGGGCTTCCAAACTAAATTAATTATAATTAAATCTAGAGGAGATACTACATTTCTATTTACAACATTTCCACTAATGATTTAGCATTTTCAAATAATATCATAAAATAATAATATAAAAATCTAGCCCCTCACTTGATTAAGAACAAACAACAATTAGTTGGTTTCTTCCAAACACACCCACAGTAGCAAAACATGATTAACAATTATAATCCAATATTAATCCTCAAAATCGAACTTTTCAAGACCTGTGAATGAAATTATAACCCCAGATGAAGTTTCACTTCTAAAAATACTACAATAAATGAAAACACTCTCTAGCTTAGCTAATATCTGATAACTTCAGTTCCTATATATTTCAATTTCCAACTCCCAACATGCCTGACGATGAAAAAAAAAAAAAAAAAACTGAACCAAACATAGATCACACAACAAGATTGAAACTTGAAGGATACTAAAAACTCAGGAAGTGAGAAAAACCTGTTAATCTTGGATGGATTGACGTTATCTACTTCCATTATTTCAGGCGGAGAACACAGGCTACTGGAACATGAAAAAAGGCACCTTTGACTCGCCGCTTTTGTTCGAGGATATCCTAGAATAAATACTCTCCATCGCTCTATCGATTTTTTCAGGTAATATCACAGCTTCTTTGAGGAGCGTGTCATACACGAACTCATTGTTTGAGTATTTGAACTACTCCACCGGATGAGAGCGCGTCGAGCGGTGATTCAGACAAAGGCCATGTCGTGTCACATGAGTTACTCCGACCTGGAACCACTAAGGGACCCACTTGTTTACGTAAAATTTAGAGTTATCCCTGATGTTTATCGAAATTGCATTGATGCCTATCAGGTTTTATGGTTCGGTTCAAGCATAGGAATCATGTTGTAGCTGGGCCCAGTTGCAACCAACGGGGCACGACATGCGAGCTTTTCTAGCTGTGCAAATGTCTAACATCAACGATTTGCTGAAAAGATTAATTGACTTATTAGTGCAGGAAAACATGAGTTTACACAGATTTTTTCTGTTTCATTCCAGTTACAAGAATTACAACTTTGAAGACTTTCTTGGTTTCTCCTACATAAACTGTTTTTGGGTACATTATGCAAACAGAAAGCCGTGTGTTTACAAGCTCTACGCTCCGAAAAATCACCAAAGAGAAGAACAAATAAAACCCCACCTATCCTAATTCTAGTTTCCCCAAATAATGTTATTCACTTCAGTTGTCGACAAAGGCAGTCTGTTACAGAATGCCTCTTCCTTTGAAATCATTGAGACTTCCAGGCTCGTTCTATACCAGGTACATGATGCATGAAGTTCATTTCTGCCGAAGTTCCCAGGCAGAATCAGCTATTAAGGAGAGGCTGTCAGACACCCGTCAATTGATCACCAGTTCGTTCGGCTGGATGGTTAAAAGGTTACAAATTCCATTATTTCGGAAGGGATGCCTGATGAAGGAATTCTTACAATCATTTTGAAATAGATGCGTCAGTTGTTTTGTCATAAGCAGTGCGGAAGTGGAGACCAGAATTGATATGTCTTGAAGTGGGGCATAACCAGGTGAAGATGTTCGGACCAAGTACCTGAAGAAGTATAGCAAATACCGGCTCATATAGTGGATATGCTTAAAAAACCAGAATGCATAAACAGATATCTGTGCATACATAATTGTGCTTCAAAATCCAAATTTAATCTAATTGAAAGGACAATTATTTTAACTGCTTAATCCTTTGATCATCCCAAAGCTTCACGAATGTAGGGTTGAACTCGTTGTTAGTCTTTCCATCTAAAAACAAACGAAATATAAAGGGAGTTTCCAAACAAAACCAGCTCAGGGCAAGTCAATATGGCCCATGGGTTTACTACACTGATGTCCAGGTGGAATGACCAAGTCACATGGCATTGCCATAGCCAAAAATGTAAGAATCAGGTAGAGATTCTCAGCCAAAAGATAAATAGAAACACAGCTCAACATATGACATATTGTCAGCCTAGCCTCTAATTTTTAAAGTTCATGAGCTCCAATGGGCATGATATAGTGATAAAAACTTTATCCCCAGAAAGCACTGCAAATATTGCCCTCTTGCCCCTAGTCAATGTCTTGTCGAAGCGAAGTGAGCACAAATAGAACACACTTCCCCAAAATCCATGATGCTCTATGTTGAATTGATGTTCTTAGCTTGATGATCAAATTAGTCAGTAGGTTTAATGCTGACATATGGCGCATGTCTGCTTAAACAAAAGAGACAAAAGGTGCAGCAGTGCGGAAACTACATCTTAAAAGCTTAATACACTTCATGTTCATCAAAAGTGTAAAAAGGATGAAAGGTGCAGCTGGGCAGAAACTACAACCTAGAAGCTCAATACACTTCACATTCATCAAAAGCATAACAAAAAGTGAAATATTCTAATATTCAACTGAGGGTATGTCCTAGCTATGGCACTCAAGTAGAATAAGCATGGGACTTACCATTGTCAGATTTTCATAAACACCCAAATCATATGGATGCTTATAGATATGCCCACCTTTCTGTGCAAGCCACATTGCTCTCACTCCTTCATGGTACTGCAAGATATATTAGAGGTAAAAATAAAACATCCCAATAAAATAAAACAGTGGTTTAAAAGTTAAATCAAGTTGGCAATCAAGCAAATGAATAACAAGGAAAGGAATAACTCTAACCTCGATAGTGGTTTTGTTTTGTAAAATGAGGCAGATATGCCAACCTAAAAGAACAGCCAATGCCAAACTCAGGGGCACTAGCAACAGTCCTGAAATGATCTGAAAATGATAAAAATTCAGTGAAATGACTGATAGTATAAGCTAACTCAAAACAAACAAACAGTCATCAACATTACATAAACCGATCTGAACGAGCCTCCAATTTGCTCTTCATCCTTCTGAGAATCATTAGTTAGACTGCCCAGAAGCAAAACCTGAAAGTTTAAGAGAAACATAAAGAGGGAAGGTAAATTATGATTTTTTTTATTTTGAAATCTGTCCATCAGATAGAAGATAGGACACGTACAAAATTCAGGGGAAATGATCATTCTTTACAGAAATAAAGGTAAATAACATGCTAGGCAGTCATATATAAGATATAACCATGTAAGAAAAAGCATTCAAGAATTGCAATAGACAGTGTTCATATTACATATGACATACCAAGGAGTAGAAGCATGCACCCACAGCATACATAACAAAGATGAAGAAGACCTTATAGTTTGCATGGCCGACGCAATTACTTATCCAAATGCAATGGTGGTCCTTACAATCAAGAGGCATCACTTTAACATATTATCCAGGACATTTGATATAACGCATGAATAATAATATAGATTATGCATACCATTCGCAAAACACATCTTTTACAAACACGACAATGATGTGCACGAGGAGGTTTATAGTGTGAACACTTTTGACAATACCTCAAATCTCCTCCCTGTAAAAAGGTTCCAAACATGGCCAATTCAGTAAGCCTGGATCAAGCTTTAGACATCACAGGAATTAGCATATTTCAAAGTTATTCAACCTCATAGCCACACATGTCCTAAATCCAAATAATCGGTTCTGCCAATATGCTTAAAAGAAGAAAAATATTTGATTGCAACATTCATACTCTTTTCATATGAACACTCTCATTAACTTCACATAGTTACCAAACAAACTGTCAGAATCAGGAACTTTGTTGTAAGCAAAATTTTCATTTCCATACAACTATGACACATGGATTCATTATTTCAAAAAAACAAAAGAAAAGAAGACAAATTAAGTTATCAAAAGCAGAGAATGGAGAATAACATTTTAGCTGATGAAAAACACAGTTCCCAAAAACCTTAAAAGTAGTTGTCCTACACCATCACATTGCTCCTGTTGCCACAGCAAGCTTACTAGCCTCCGGAAAACTTGCAGGCCATAGTCCCAAATGACAATAAAGGAGCGAAAAAGAATTTGAAATACCACCACTATTAACTTCAAAGAATCACTTCATCTATGAGATACTTCGCAAACATCAATTGTCCACAATAAGCATTTCAACTCAGGCATGAAGATCAACAAGAAAATGGAAGAAGTTTCAAACATCATGGTTGATAAGGACGTCAAATAATAACATGAATTTATGAGGCAACTTAATGATTTCATATCTGAACCTCTTTTTTTTTTTTTTTTTTTGAAACTCATATACGAACATTTATTTGCATTACGTTTCAAAAATAATAAAACTTGTTTTGGAGGCTAATCATGCTCATAGCCAATTCAATAGATAATTACCCACACAGCAATCACAACTTTCTGATTCCATTCTTTTCAAAAAAAAATAAAAAAAAAAAAAAAAAAAAGGATTATCACAAGTGGAACAAGAATTTACATGCCTGCTGCAAAGCGAAAAGACAATGCCAATGGAGAAATTAAAAGACTTACAAGTGGGGAAGTATTTCCACTGACTCAGCTAGTTGATGTAACCAAACCTATAAATACAAAGTTCACACATACCATGAAAGGAAACGTGATGCTTTAAGCATGAACAATAAGTATTGAACATGCCACTTTCGAATGAGAAGCAAAGCAGGTTGAATACCAAAAGTTACAGAATCTTGAGAAGGTCTATAAATTTCCCAAATATTACAAAATTTCATCACTTTTGGTACAATAAACTAAAATAAACTCTTGTAGACTTGACCTCATTCACATATGCACTTGACCTAAACTGGCACATAGACTTTGTGCATCATCACCAGTGAATATGCAAATCCAAGAGAAACCCTTCGGCACAACAAGAACAAGAATCAGTTCTCGATAGCAGGCAATAATTGACTTATAGACATACTGATCTTTAAAATTCTGATGTAAATACAGACATAGGAGAGAAATAGTAACATCTTTATTCATATGTTCAAACCATTCATTTACGAGATAACAAAACTAGAGTAGTGGCAAGAGTCAAAAATGATGCTAAGACCACAAAAACAACAAAAAAAAAATTGAACCACCAACCATCCGGTTGTAATGACAACATAAAAAAAAAAACATATCTCTAACTCCTCTGCTAGAAAAACTAACAAACTTTGTCAAAATAACAAAAACAAACAACAACCCAAATTGACTACATTCTTGGCATTACCTCAAGAACTTTCTTATGGCAATCAAGTATTTATCTCCATCACAACATTACCACATCCTTTTGAAAATAACGCCGTTCAAACCATACACTTCCATTATCTATTGAAACAATCAATAAGCTTTATAGTTTTGAGCTAAAAATTCCTCCTTTAAAACCACTCACCGAAGTAATCACATGTTCTTCATCCAACCCACATCAGAAAACTGCACATATCATATAATAAAAACTCAAACATGTTCTACTTGACCAAACCTGAACAAAATAACAATTCGAACATGTTCTACTATATACAATATCTGCTAATATGACTCGAACCAGCTCAACTCACACAATGAAACTAATCATCCTCACACATTCAAGATAACAATTCACATGCCAACAATGCCCATCAAAATTTTCAACGCAAGCTTTTTGAACAAACACAACCAAAAACGAAAGTCACGTGCAAGAAATTAAAAAATAAAAAAAAAATAAAAAAGGAACAATATATAACATCAAATGTAAATTCAAAAGGAGACCTTGCGCTTGATCTCGTGAATAGGGTTTTCATCGTCCTCGATGTCGGGCATGTAATCGGGAGGGACCCGACCCGGATCCCTGAAGATGGCGACAGCGTAGTTGAAGACGCACATGAGAGCGACGGCGGTGAAGGCGACGGCGTTCATGATGCCGGGAGAGGACATTAGACCGAACCACCGGTCTATGAAAATGAACACGGTGGTGATGTATATGTAAGAGATTGCCAAAACGACGACGCTTACTGGCAGAGAGAAATTGAAGCCTTGCTTCATTGTTGCGTCCACAAAATGTGAATTTTTTTTTCCTACTTTTCACGAGAGAGACGGCGTTGACGGAGGCACCGGCGTTAAACGACGGCGTCTCCGCTGCGTTTTTTATGTTTTATTTTAATTTTTTAAATTTGTTTGTTTTTGGACTATTTTTTTGAAATGCTGGAAGCATTGGAAGTTGGTGACAGGTCCGCACAATCTAGATGTTAGTTTGGAAGGCTTTTACTTCATTGGACTTTGTTTTCTTCTTTTTACGAAATATGCCATGCAATGTTGAATTTGCAAGTCAGGCCTCTTGTTTTTTTGTATTTGGATATGTGTACTCTTTTTTGGTTGGGCAATGCATGCTTCTAAAAACAAATAATGACTGGAGAGTATTAGATGCGCTGGTTGTTTGACATGTCAATCATAGTACTTGGATGGATAAAAACAAATCTCACCTGATTAACGACCTGTGCTAGCAAAATAGCATATGATGCATGAGAATTGTTAATAATGTTAAGAACTTTTTCTCTTTTTTCATAATTTCATTTTGACTAGATTTACATATATGTAGATTTGGTTTTCGACTTTATTAATAAAAATAAATATTAACGATAGAGTTAAAAAGATGTATAAAATTAGTAGATAATAGTAATACAACAATATTCTTAAATAGGCTACAAAAGCTAGACAAGTACGTACAAAGAAAAAAGAATGAATATAATAAAAGGAGAATTCTTTTAATCAAGAGAAAATTTATGTATTTTACTAATTTACTAGTTGGATAAGATTGTCTATTTATAACAACCTTTAAATTGATTATAAGGGTGTTTGTTGAAAAATATTTAATGATTGTTACTGATAAATAACCTTATCCAATCAGTAAGATAATTAAATCCAAAATTTAAAAGTGATAAAATTATCCTCATATAGTATCAATCTAGTGTATAATAATTTTGCCACACATTATTCATGTTATATATGAATTTAATTGTACGATGATTTGATGAGATTTTAACAATTAATAAATAAATATAAGTAAAATAATGTTTAATAATATCACCAAAACATGCTTTATTTGTTCTAATACTAAATATTAAAAAAAATTGCAAAGGAATTCAGAAGTACATTTATTAATATAGTAAGTAATGCATTAATGTTATATTTTTCTTAGAACTTTATAAGCAAGTACGTTGGATGGAGAGAATTATGATGGGAATTATTATACTTATTTTTGGAGCAATGTAAAATATCGTATTCCTTCAATACATTGGAGCAATTTTTTTATAGCATTTTCGATTTTTTTTTTTATTTCTTTTTGCATCTTAACTTAACTAACAAATTATTTGACATTATATTTTGATTTGCGGAGGTTATTACTTAACCTAATTTATTTAAAAAGCAAAAGAACATCAAATATATTGAAATTTTTTCTCGATTTGATTCAATAATTGAATTGTATTACAAGTTCATGTCCTACTAAAAAAATCCCAACTGCCTTTTTTAAGTGCAAGTGGGAACACAATAATGAAATGACAACAATAATCATGATAGGCTACAAAGCGTAGGCCAATCCAGAACATGAAAAAATATTGCAAAGAATGTTGAAAGAAGATGAAACAAAGGTCTAATAAAGTAAGAATCTAGAAAAATCTGGGTGTTAAAAAACAAAATTTAACATTTAGGAAGATCCGACGGTGGAGGTGGCAGTTTCTGCTTGGGGCCCTTTCCATCCAGACAAGCCATGCCATCTTCAAGCCCCAGCTGGTGTGTACTTCCAAATGACAATGCATGAACCAAACTCCTGTTCGTGATTCATCACAAAAGAGAACAAATCAGACAAAGATACGGTCCAAACCCAAAAAAAAAAAAAAAAAAAACAAAAAACCAAAAGAAAGAAAATTCTTATCACCCAAATAGAGCTATTTTATACAAAAAATAATAAAACCAACTTTGGTTTTGAGTGTTATTGTGGGGTCTCTAGACATATATATTCTTATAATATATGGTTCACAAGCCTTGCATCTAACCACAATCCATCAATCTTCCTATTAACGATTTCTCCTATACATCATCATTAAATATCATTATATATGATGTGCAATGTGTGCTATCTAACCATACAATATATATATATATATATATAATTTGAGATCCGCAATGTACCTGGATTATCAGCGAGAAAGCGAATGGCAACCCAACCACCAGAAGGGACCCCCACAGTGTTCCTTTCAGCGGGGTCAACGACGTTGAAGTTGGCAGGGTCTTTGTTGGGGTCGAAGTTGCCAAAGCCTTGACCAACTACGAAGAAGTTGAAGCCATGAAGATGGAGAGGGTGGCTCTCTGCACCGATAATGCTCGTATCCTGCATCACTAGCTCCACTTTTGTGTTGAAAGGTAGTTGTACAACTTTGGTGCCGCTGCTTACCATGATGTTCTTCGGTGGTGTGCCTGTGTAGTTGAACTTGAAGGGTGGGTTGGCGGGAAAATCAGTTGTGTAGGCGCCTTTAGATTTGTTAAAGAAGTGAGCTTGGAGGAGGGCTGTGTTCGGTAGCACAAAGGACACATTGTTGACAGAAGCTGCCAGCATTGTGTTGTTGGGTCCTTGGCAGGTTTGGTTTTGTGGGCATGGGCTCAACCCTAGACCAACGGTGAAGAAGAAGCGTTTGTCCACTTTTTGGGGGACCTTGGCAGGGAATTTGGCTGTGGCCAAGCTGCGGATTTGCTTGGCAAATTTCATGGCGAAGTTTGAGTCATTGAACCGTGGAAGGGCTGGCTTGAGGAGAGAGAATTTCTTGGTTTTGTTCTTGGACGCAGAAGAAGGCTGCTCGTACTCAAGAATTCCGGTGGTTGTGGTGTTGTCGAAGGAGGCCGGGCCGGTGGCGTAAGGCCGAGCGGCTATAAGGAAGTTGGCATTTGGAGCCTTGGATTTTGCCTTGAGAAGTACATTGGTGGTCTGTCCTGGTGTGATCAGAACAACGTTGGTTTTGAAGGGTTTCACATAGACTGCATCGGTTTCGACCACCGTTAGAGTGTGGTTAGCAATGCTGAAGAATAGCTCATCGTTGAGTGCAGCATTGATCATCCGCAAAAGGTAGGTTTTTCCTGGCTTCACCTTCAACTTAAATGTGTCTGCACCAAAAGTATATATCATTTTAATTCGTACAACAATGTATATATATAAATGTATAATAATTTCATGATTAAAACGTCTTAATTTTTAAATTGTTAGGACCACCAATAGAAATAATGCATTACATTTGAATGGAATAAAAAAGAGAAATTATATATATATGTTTTAGAGTTGAGAGTAGTAGATTTGCAGCTAGTAGTAGAACTACTAAGATGTGCACCTTTGGCAGAGCAGTTGTAGGAGGGTCCGGGGAGACCGTTGATGGTGTAAGCATCAGAGATATTTGGTGCACCCCCTGTCTTAAGAGCCTGGCTGATCATTTTTTCAGTGTCCATCTTCCACCATTCACCTACAATTGCAGACAAACTCATATTATATTATGTACTGATCATAAATACGCAATTCATAAAAGAAGCTAGTGAATATAAATAAACGTTACAATGATGGTGAGATAATATTACCAAAAATGATGGGAACTTCTTTGATCGGTTGTGGAAATGGATAAGGGGCATGCTTTTTGGGGAGTATAACAATTGGTCCGTAGAGAGTTGTTCTCAACCATGATATATGTGCATGCCAAAACAAGGTTCCTCTTTGGCCTGTAACAGTGAAGTTGTACACATAGCTCTGTCCTGTTTGAATCGGACATTGTGTTATATAAGCAGGTCCATCTGCCCATCCACTCCTCAGTTGCCGGATTCCATGCCAATGAAGAGTGACATTGTACTTAACATGATTAACCACCTTGATTAACAGGCGATCACCTTCCCTTGCGATGATTCGAGGCCCTGGAAACTGCCCGTTGACAGTAACAATGTTCTTTGTTTGGCACAATCTTGTAACACTTAGCATCTTGATCTGCAAATAAATGCAAATAATATAAATAAGTAGGGTGATAAAAAGTAAAAACATTACTTCACATAACTAATATCTTTGTAATCAAGAAACGTAGTACGTACATTGAACTTGTAGTGCCGGGTAATGCCTGCATGCTTAGCTAGAGCCCACTCGGGCAAAGCCAACATTGTAGCAGCAAACATTGCAAGGACCACCACTGCCCTCAGAGAAGCTGATTGAGGAAAAATGCTAGGACCCATTTCTCTCTTTTGAATTCTAATTAATTTCCGACAGACTTTTGAAGGAGCAAATGATGGTAAGAGAAAAGGAGAGATGATTAGATGGACAGAATGTGAGGAAGAGGGATGTTTATATAGTGAGACGAAGGAAAAAAAATAAAGGCCGGTGGGTGTCTTGATTAGGTGAGTTTTGAATATTATAGAGATAATTAATCTTGCAGACAGGTGCTAGCTCTGATGATGCCTTGTTGATCAGCAACAAGTTTGAAATTTGGTTTCGATCAACTAGAGTCAGCTACTTGCTGGTCATGTATTACTTTAGAGTGATGTCCAAGCCACTTACATTAACTTAATCTTTGTTTAACGGTTTTTGTTGAAGTTCCTCAAATAACGTTAATATTTGCTATTAACATGATTGTCGCAGTCAGTCAAGATTATGTCTGCTGTCGGTATAACTTATTTGATTTGCAATTCCAAAAAGATTCTTCTATTACAAGAAACAAGATACTATTAAAATCTTTAAAAAAAAAAAAATTGAGTTGCTTATTAAAATAATAAAATGTCATTTTCCTTTTCTTTTATCATGCAGATGATGTCTAAATTCGGTAATTAATTTTTAAATCATTATATACTTTTAAAATTTATTTTTAGATTACGGTTTAAATCTCTTCAAAGTTTTCTGATGAAGTATTAAAAGTGTGAAGATAATGACTAAAGAGGTCTTATGTTCAATCACTAATGAAAAAACTCCAAAATCGAAAGAATGAATATTTGTATTCACCTGACAATAATTTTTTAGACAAAAAACCCACTAATATTATTGTGTCAAATGATCAATACTATAGATGCTCTTCACAAGGGGCAAATATGTCCAATAAAAAACAAGGAATATCTATGGGTTTGAGTGACCATAAATAAAATGTGATTAGTAAAGGAAAGGGATCGATGAGGGGAAAGCAATTAAATGTGGGTGCCTGGTAGCCTTCAACCTCCTACCGTTGATACTTATTAATCAAGGAAAATGGGAAGGTGTTACGCCAATCTTGTTTGTTGTCGGTTGTTCCTGACTCTTGCAGCTCTTTAACAGCTTCTCATGTCAATTAATTGAAGAATTTTATCTTCTTTTGTAAACTACTATTTTATATAATTAATTATTAATAACATCTAATACTAGTTTCTTGAAACGTTTTGAATATTTTTTAAATTGATATATCTTTGAGTGAATTTAGAGAAACCATAACTTCATATGTTTCTAATGAATTAGTTTAGTAATAATTGCCTATATAATTTGAAGATGATTTGTCATACCATTTGTGAATGTGAAGAAAATAATGTATATTTCACTGTATTTTTTGATATACAATGTGAAACCAATTTATAGGCTAAAAGACATATTATAGAAATGGAAGCTAAAATAATATATTACAATAATAATAATGGAAATATATTACAATAATAATAATTTGATTTGACTGATACAATAACATTCCTCAGAAACTCAAGATGGCAAGATGGATACAAACTCGAGTTTGGAAATTAATTCACGAAAACGTCTCGGATGATGAGCTTTGATGAACACATCGGCAGGTTGATCAGCAGAAGCAATGGAGTGAAGTTTAATAGTACTCTGATGAACATGTTGTCGAACAAAATGACAATCAATCTCAATGTGTTTGGTATGTTCATAAAAGACATCATTATGGGCAATTTAGATAACAATATGATTGTCACAACAAAGATGAGTAGTCATGACTTGGTGAACTCTCATGTCGAAAAGTAACCAGCGCAGCCAAACAAGTTCCTGTGTAGTATTGGTAAGGGTTCAATATTCAGTTTTAATACCAGATTGAGCTATAACAGTATGTTTCTTACTACGCTATGAGATAAAGAAATCACCAAGAAAGAAGCAGAAACTAGTGGTAGATTGTCGGTTAGTAGGATCGTCAGCTCAATCACCATTTGAATAAGCGTATAACTCTAAAAAAGAATTAGCAGAAAAGTGAAGTCCATAAAATATCATGCCTTTGAGATATCGAAGAAGATGAATGACAATAGCAAAATGAGTGGAATGAGAGCAGACATAAATTGACTAACAATATACATGGCATAAGCGATATTCGGCCGAGTTAGGGTCAAATAAATAAGACTTCCAACAAGTTGTTGATAAAAAATGGGATCATGAAATGGTGTACCTTCGAAAAACGTCAATTTAACATTAGCGTCTAAAGGACTAATACTAATATTATTATCGGTTAAGCCAACACAAGTAAGAAGATCCGAAATATATTTCGCTTGTGAGAGATAATAACCATCAGAATAAGAAGAAACTTCAAGACCAAGAAAGTAACTAGAGAGCTAAGATCTTTCATCTCAAATTGCTATTGGAGATAAATCTTAAGGTCAAAAATACCGGCAATATTGTCACCTGTAATAATCATTTCATCCATATAAAGTAACAAGAAAACAGAACCATGACTGGTCTTGCGAAGAAACATATAGAATCATAAGAGTTGGAGACAAATCCATATAGTACCCGACGGAGATGACAAGCCTTGTGTTGAAAGTGTGGATATCTTGGTGGAGGTGTCATATGAACCTCTTCAGTAAGATCCAGTTTAAGAAAGGTATTTTTTACATCAATTTGAAACAAATTCTACCGTTTGATTGCAACGACTACCAGTAAGCTATGAACGAATGTAAGTTTAACTATTGGTGCAAATGTCTTATCATAATTAATTTCATATTCCTGGGTAAAACCTTTGGCAATGAGATGGGTTTTATGTTGTTCAACAGACCCATCTGACTCTGTTTTGATCTTATATATCAATTTACATCGACTGATAAATTTATTAGAAGAAAGATCAACCATGTCCCAAGTATAAGTCATCTCAAGAGCTTATAATTTTTCAGTCATAATTTGCTGCCAAACATGGTTAGTACTAACTTTTTATAAGATTGAGACTTATATAAAGAAAGGATGGTAGAAAAACAATTAAAATCTCAAAGGATTATAGATAGTTCCCTAACCCGATTAGAATAATAAAGAGAAGAAACGGTAAACGAGATTGGATAAGAGGACTCGGTACAAGATCAATAGACGGGTGAGACTACTTAGGAATGGGCTGATGAGCATCATAAGTATCTGTTTGAGGCTTAGATATACTGTCATTAGAAATCAAAGGAACAATAGAATCTATAAAAAGTTTATTATGAGAAGTATGTGATGTGTGAAATTTGGATATGGATAAAAACATTTTATGTTTCCAAAAAATAATATGACAAGAGATGTGAAGGTGATTAAAGATGGGATCCTAACAACGATAACCTTTATGTTCAATGTCATAACCAAGAAAACAACACAAATAAGCTTGAGACTCTAATTTATTCCTTTTGTAAGGATAAAGAAGAACGAAGCAAGCACATCCAATGCACGAACAGTTTCAAGAATGTTATCTGATGAGCATCATAAATATCTATTTGAGGCTTAGATATACTGTCATTAGAAATCAAAGGAACAATAGAATCTATAAAAAGTTTATTATGATAAGTATGTGATGTGTGAAATTTGGATATAGATGAAAACATTTTATGTTTCCAAAAAACAATATGACAAGAGATGTGAAGGTGATTAAAGATGGGATCCTAACAACGATAACCTTTATGTTCAATGTCATAGCCAAGAAAACAACACAAATGAGCTTGAGACTCTAATTTATTCCTTTCGTAAGGATAAAGAAGAACGAAGCAAGCACATCCAATGCACGAACAGTTTCAAGAATGTGTCTATATTTGTGTTCAGCACAATCATTTTGTTGGGATATACTGGGACATAAACGATGGCATATGGTACTCATTTGACTCAATAGATTAAGAAATGTAGTATCCCGATATTCCATGACATTATTAGTACATAAAACTTTTATAAATTTGGAGAACCAAGTCTAAATCATTTTAATAAAATTAGAATAAATCTTAAATAATTTAGACTTATTATGCATAAGATAAAACCATGTATAACTAGAATAATCATCCACAAAAATAACAAAATACTTGGATTCCCCCACAATAGTTGTTGGTGACGGTTCCTAAATATTTGAATGAATTAAATTAAAAGGTGTTTGAGAAACTTAATCACTATTATTAAAAGGTAAAACATGTTGTTTAAATAATTGACAAGATAAACAATCAATATGATCATAAGTTACAGAACCTAAATGTCCATTAGACAATAAAGAATGTAAATGACTAAATGAAACATGACCTAATAATGAGTGCCAAAGACTCAATAGTAAAGACTAAGAAGTAGCTGCTGATTGATAAGAAGATAAGACCTTTAAAGGAAGTTAAAGATGAATGAGCTCAAATAAACAACAAATTTTATGGCTTATCCCATGAATATTTCTTATTTGTGGATCCTGCACATGCCAACTAGAAAAAGTAAATTGTACATCAAAACCAAATTCACACAATTGACCCACAAAGATAAGATTTAAAATAAATTTAGAAATAAAAAATGTATTTTGTAAAGATAAATTATCTGTATAAATATGACCTACATGCTGAACAAACATGGATGAGCTATTAACTGTAGAAATGATAGGTAAAGAGGAAGATGATGGATGAACAAAAAAATTTATAAGATAAGAGGTCATGTGATTATAACAATCTGAATCAAAATACCAAAAAGAATTACCTGTTGACATAATGGAAGCAGAGATGGAAGAGTTACCAGATTTAAAAAGGATTTGATGAAGCATAGATTTAAGGTTATGAACAAAAAAAAATGAAGAACCAACAGTACCCTATGCGTCATCAGCTATAGTAGTAGAAAATTGTTTGTTATTCTTGCAATGCTTGAGAGAAACATCCTTGGATTTAGTTAAAGACCCTCCATTAGCAGAATTCCAAGAACAATCATCATTGTAGTGTCCTGATCTATATTTTTGGCAATGTTTACAGCGTCGAGTAGGACAATGAAAAACGTCATATCCTGACAGCTTGCAATAATGACAATAAAGTTGTTTGATGTCAAATGCTTAGAATGAGTGGTAAGCATGATGTCTGTACGATGAGGCTACAATGTGGCAAGATAAGTCTCTTTAGAAATGAGTTCAGAGATAGTCTGCTCAAGAGTTGGTAGAGGATGACAATGAAGGAGAGATGCACGAATGGGCTCAAAAGTATCAGTGAGAGCCATAAGAAACTGTCTCAAGCGTCGGTGATCTCTATAAGTATTGAATTTTTCAGCATCTTCATTATCAGTTCAGATGGGCTCGGAAAGTGCTAGTTGATCCAAATGAAATTGCATTTTTAAGTGAAAATCAACAATTGACTTACCAAATTCCTATCATAATTGATGTAGATTACGTAATAAATGATATTGATGAGAGAGATTGGAGTTAGTATACCTGTGAGCCAAGAAAATCCAAAGAGATTGAGTAGTGTTAAAGCAACCATGCTTAAGATTGATTGGAGGAATCGAGGTGTTATGAATCCAAGTGATGATTTGATGATTTTTACTGTCTCAATCATCAAGTCATTCATTGTATTTCTCATCAATCTCATTTTTAAGTTTTGTGGGCTTTTTTATGACCCCCAGTAACATAGCGTCATAATTTTCTGACTTTGAGAAAACTAAACATTGCTTGAGCCTATAAATATAGTTTGGGTCATCTAAAATAATTTGAATGGGCTTAGACTCGTCTAATTTCCAGATATTCTCCATAATTAAGCCTAAATATATAATCCACACCAATTTTCTTTTTTTTAAAAAGCCTAATAATTAGTCCAATAAATAATCCAAAAAAAAAAAAAAAAAAAAAAAAAAAAAAAAAAAAAAAAAAAACAGGAGACCAACACAAACCAATAACATAGCAGCAACCAAAACACACAAAGTAGAGACAGGCCGAACGAACGCGCGATACTAAAGAAATCACGTGACAGCGGCTCAAAAGTGTGTGGGATGAAGCGCAGTGAACTGAAAGAGACAATGGCAAATTGAGACAGTGGATGACTTGATGTGACCCGCGATGGTGTAGAAGTAGATGAAAACCAGATTGAGACAGGGGCTGGCGGTGCGGCAAAACAGAAAAGAAAACCAGGAAGAGAGAGCAAAGTCAGATGCGGAACAGACCAGAAAACCAGATGCGACCGAAGCAGAACAGCGCCGGCAGTAGGACAGAGATGGATAAAGAACCAGAACTAGATGAGTGTGAGCAGACTAGAAAAGAACCAGAACCAGATGAGCGGTAGCGTGACAGTGTGCCGCTGGCAGCAGAAGCGAACCAAATCGTGAGTTGATTGGTGTTTGGTGATGTTTGAATGGTGGTTTGTTATGGTAGTTGGGTGATGTTTGGTGGTGTTTGAATGGTGTTTTGGATGGAGTGGTGTTTGCTTGATGCAGATGCAGAACTGGGTGCGACTGTGCAGGAAGAGAGACGCCGGGCAATAAGTGAAAATGACAGAGCAGTGGAGCAGATTCGAACCACCACGAGCGAGAAGCTCAGTGATGGAGGTGCGATGGTGTGGTGTTTTGTGTTGAAGGCAGCAGCGGTGAACAGAGGTGACGGAGATGGTGGTGAATATGGTGGATCTAGGTATTCAAAAGGTGGCAGCGCTTCTAATGGTAGTGACAATGAACAGAAAATTTAGAAAATCCTACAGCTCCGATATCATGTAATGTGAGGAAAATAATATATATTTTATTATATTTTTTAATATATAATATAAAGTCAATTTATAGATTAAAAGTATATTACAAAAATGAAAATTATAATAGTATATTACAATAATACTAATGAAAATATATTATAATAACAATTAATTGATTTTTTTTTTAATACAAAAATTGTATTTGGGACTGACATAGGGAACAATCGGAATCAATTGAGATAAAACGCTAGTTGTGTTGTCCGAATAATTATTTTCAATTGAGAAGGATCTATCCACACAAAGATGAAAAAAATACCCATATAGATACGAGGGGTTGATCCATACTGAATGATGAAAAATAAGAGATATATTTATTTTATTATATTATTATTAATATATATGTATATTTTTTGGATATTGGCACGTTAGTGTCAAACCCACCACGCCAACACACCGCGTGGGGGTTGCTGGTACCAACGGTGTTAGCAGCCAAATGACATTTAACAATTAATTGATTTGATTGACAAGATGATATCATTTATAAATTTTGTCACTTATGTATCATAAATAAGTACATTTGAAATAAATAGGAATGGGTTATCGTTGAAATAATTTAATAGAAGCAGGAATATGGCATATGGGGACACAATAAATTCTTGGATTTTTGTTTTCCTTTTAAAAAAATCTTGGATTTTATTTTGATAAAATTAAACGACTGTGAAGAAATAGCTAATTGTCATCGTTCGCTTGGTAACGAAGTCATAAAATTTTAACACAAAAGCTGACATACTTCAATATTTTACCTTGAAATTGGAGATTCGACTTAATATTTTTTAAAAAAATAAAAATTAAAGTGAACAGAGTTCATTTCTTTGGGGGTTGGGAAACAACCAAGAGAGGACAACAAAATTAAGGCTCATAGTGACATGTGTCTATCATTTTTAATTGTATTATAAAATTATAGCTTATTTCATTATTTATGTTTGATTTAAACGATGCATATCAATTATAATAATGTTAATAATAATAAAAGAGCGGTACATCGCCATTTCAGGTGTGAAAATATTAAGACTTTTCTAGCTTTTAAAGTTATTTTGAATAATCTGAGGTTAATGAATTCAAAATAAATTTGTTTAAGCTGAGTTTATGTACAAATTTTTATTCATTGTGATAATCTTTTTAATTCAATTTCAATATCAAACAAATCAAAGATTTATCCAAACCCACAAAAATCAAATATTATTTATGCGGTTTGAATATATTTTTATATATAGTACAAAACTACTTCTATTACTTTCACAATAAAAGGAAAATTGTCCATTATTTATATAAACTATAACATATATTTGATGATAATTAAACTCTTTGTTTTTTGAAAAATAGAGATATATAACTATCTATACTATTTAAAGAATGAAGAGAGGTGCATAACTACAATTTGATTTTTCAAATCTATGTTAAAATAATAATAACAACTTTGAACTCCTATAGTTAAATCTCTTATGATAGTTTTTAAGTCGTCCAATAAATATTTCCCTAAATATTGATTTTTATAGATTTCATAATTAAAGAATGTCCGTGCGTGCGACAAATTTACGAAGTTATACACACTGCGTGAAAAAAATTCAAATAGAAGTTATCATTCCTTCAACACGAATTAAATGAACGATTTTTAACATACTTTTCATTGAAAATGATTCAACGTAATATGGGAGACCCTTTTTTCAAACAAATAATTTATATGGACCCATGTGTGGTTGATTTACATATAAGCATATGCTTCGCAATTTTTTGTTATTTATTTAAATTTACACCAGTTTTAATTGCTGCAAGTAATTTATGTACAAATGTGAGCCCTTCTTTAGTAGGATCTGAAATTTTCGTTGCTATAATTTATAAGAGGAATCTTTTTACATGACATGCATCATGGGCACCGGCCTTTTCCCACACACCCACATCACCCCAACCCCCAAGCCCCACACCCCATCCTCCACCCCGCGTTTCCTTTTTATCTAAAGAGTGAAGACACGTGTAAAGAATTTGTGAGTTTTATAATAAAAATATTTATTATTATAGTAGTAATATAAATTTTTTATATTTTAAAAGTATAAATCCTATCTAGTAAAATCAAATTCAGTATATATGAGTTTTGAGACTAATATTAGATATTATAAAAATGAACTTATTATTATTATTTTTTGACATTTCAAAAAAAAAAAAAAGAACTTTTTTAGTACCAAAATAGTTGAATTTTCATTAGCCCTTCATTAAATACACAAAAGAATGCAAATGTGTTTCACTATTTTAGGACTTAGTTCAGGAACAAACACAAAAAATTAGTTGTGAAAAAAAAATTATTAAATGAAGTAGTTCATGAATAAAGAAAATAGTCCTAAAAAAAATCATGACCAAGGCAATTACTCACAAATAAAGAAAATAGTTACAAAAATAGATTTTTTTTTAAAAAAAAAAAAAATTCTTTCAAAACGCAATTCGTGTTTATATTTTTAATAAATGGTATAATAATCAGTTTAGTTATCTTGCTATTAAAAATTTTCATTTTTATTTGTTAGGTATTAATACTAAAACTCAAATTAATTTAATGTTATTAAAAAAATCTCAATTTTAAACTTTGAAGTAGTAAATATAACTTTATTATTATACCAGCCACCTACTTTCTTTGTTACTTTTGTTAAGAACCAATATGCAATTTTTTTTTTTTTTTTGAAATTAGAACCAATATGCAATTAACCAAATCAACGTGTCATAAATTTTTCCTTTAAAGGAACTCAACCGAATTAACCCCAATTAATAGATGAAACTCCTTTTCGGACCATACAATGATACAAAAAATTCAAGCTCTTGATAACGTAAAAGAATTGCAACATGCAAAACTAGTAAAAACGAAGAAAAAACCAACTCCCTTCACTTCACTCCAATCGAACAGACAAAAGTACAAAACATGGGAACCACAATATGAATAGTTCAACAAACAAGAAAAAGAGAGAGAAGAAAAAAAAAAAAAAAAAGAAGCTGCCGTGCCCTGAACTGAAAAGGGCCGATTATAAGTTACAAATTTGAAAAACTAACCAATAATCTCAGAGAAATTATCTCAAACAAATTGATCCACATTAATTGATACAACAAAATCAACATTTGGGGAGATCTGCTGGAGGTGGAGGCAGCTTCTGGTTGGGAAGATTTCCATCTGAGACAACCCATGCCATTTTCAAACCCCAGCTGATGTGAACCTCAAAGTGACAATGCATGAACCACACCCCTACATATATACATGTATCAACAATTAATACAAGTAAATTAATTATAACAATTTATAACTAATATTTTTTTTTTTCCAATTTACTTATAAATATTTATATATAAAAGTTGACGTATCTCTATAAGGTCGCGGGATTGAATCATGTCATTACGTCGATTCAATTATAATTTTTTTAAAAATATATATCCATTTATCACCAACCTGGGTTATCTGCGCGGAACCGGATAGCAAGCCAGCCGCCGGAAGGCACTCCCGCGGTGTTCCTCTCAACAGGATCGACAAGGTTGAAGTTTTTGGGGTCCTTGTTGGGGTCATAGTTTCCGAAACCTTGTCCAACAATAAAGAAGTTGTAACCATGCAAATGAAGAGGGTGGCTCTCAGCACCAAGAATGCTAGTGTCTTGAACCACCAGTTCCACACTGGTGTTGAACGGAAGAACCACAACTCTAGTTCCATTCATCACATTTATCGTCTTGTTCGATGGAACTCCTGTGTAGTTAAATTTTACCAAAGGAGTAGCTGGGAAGTCAGTGGTGTAAACCCCATTTGATTGTCCAAAGAAGTGGGCCTGAAGTAGGGCCGTAGATGGAAGTATAAAAGATATGTTGTTAATACTCGCCGAAAACTTGGTTGTGTTGGTTGGTCCTTGACACACTTGGTTTTTCGGACAGGGGTTTGTTCCTAGACCTAGTGTGAAGAAGAACTTTTTGTCCACAGTTTGGGGTACATTTGCTGGGTATTGAGCATTTGCCAAGCTACGAAGTCTCCTGGTATAGTTGGCAGCAAAAGCAGTGTCATTGAGAGCAGGTAGGGTTGGTTTAAAGAGTGGCAAGCTTTTGGTGGAAACTGAAGAGTGGGAGGAGTTTTGGGGTGGTTCATATTCAAGTACACCAGCAACAGTGGAGTTGTCAAAAGTGCCAAGGCCAGTCGCGTATGGTCTTGCAAGCATATAGAAAGTTGCATTCGGGAAGAAAGGTTTGGTCTTCAAGAGGATGTTTGTGGTTTGTCCCGGAGTGATGAGAAGCTTGTCAGTCTGAAAAGGTTTGATGTAAATGGCGTCCACTTCAACTACTGTGACTGTGTGGTTTGCAATGCTGAAGAAGAGTTCATCATTAAGTGCAGCGTTAATCAACCGTAGAAGATAGGTTTTTCCTGGCTTTACCTTTAACTTGAATGTGTCTGCAAATTGAATATATGATCATATCAATTGATCAACATATGATTTATACATAGAGAGATATATGTAGAGAACCGGTTTAAAGTACCCTTGGCTGAGCAGTTATAAAAAGGGCCTGGAAGTCCATTGATTGTATAGGCTTCAGAGACATTTGGGCCTGCACCTGTTCGCATGGACTGGTTGATAATTGCTTCAGGATCTGCATTAAACCACTCTCCTGCAATTTAAGCATTGTAATTTAGTCTGTTACATTTGTTAGTAAATTTGAAAACAAAGAGGCATATTAATATAAATTAAATTAAACAGATTTAAAATTTCAATTAAACTGTTAATAACAAGTTTATATACCAAAGATGAGAGGCACTTCTTTGTGTGGTTTGGGAAATGGATAGGGGACACCAGCCTTGGGAAGAATGACGAGGGGACCATAGACAGTAGCTCTCAACCAGGAAATATGGGCGTGCCAGAACAAAGTCCCTCTTTGTCCAATAATGGTGTAGTTGTACACATAAGACTGACCTTTTTGTATGGGGCACTGGGTTATGTATGCAGGCCCATCAGCCCACCCACTTTGGAGCTGTCGAATTCCATGCCTGGTCCATACAACAGGTGCCATCATACAAGTAAAGTTTTTGCATGCAGTTTGATTTTAAACAAAAAAAAAAAAATTGGTGACATAATTTAGAGGGAGAATATATATGTTTCCTATATACCAATGGATAGTGATGTTGTTTGAGACATGATTGACCACTTTGATAACAAGACGGTCACCTTCTCTGGCGATAATTCGTGGTCCAGGAAACTGTCCATTCACTGTGACGATGCTTTTTGTGTGGCATAGTCTTGTCTCATTATGCAACTTAATCTGCAAAAAGAACAGTAAGAAGCTGTTAAAAAGAAAGAAAGAAAGAATGAATGAATGAATGAAATATATTATTATTATTATTACAATAAAGCGTGCATGTTAGAGTCACATACATCGAACTTGTAGTGCCTGGTTACGCTGGCAAGAGCCAGTTGAGGAAGCAGACTCAATGTTAGGAATGAAAATAGAAAAACACAGAAGAATGCTGGAGATGGAAGAAGAGAAGCGGCCATTTTTTCAATATGTGCTGTGGAGTGCTACTCTGAGTTTGACAAAGCTAGCTTACGTGATTGCATATATATATAGAAATGGCGGTGAAGAGAGGTGGTTTGTTTGGTCAGTTAGGTGACAAAGATTTTGATCCAATTTTATTAGAGGGGAGTGTTATAATAGCTTTATTCAATACCCATTTTGAAAAGACAAGCTCTAGTTTGAACAACTCTAGAGTGTTGTCAAAGACAATCCATTATTCCTCTTCCTTCGTCCTATTGTTTTCAAATATCGATCGTCGACCCAATTACTGATACGCATGCAACTCGATGAGGTTGCCCTGTGGATTATTATCCTCTACAAACAGTATACTATATGTGATACTTTTCCGTAAGAGGTAAACAGCTGCGCTGCTGCGCCTGAATTCTTTTTCAATGGCTATAGTATTTAAAAGATTTTCACTATTTAAAACATTAAAGAGTTTTTGTCAGTGGTTATAGAGATATAAGTTAATAAAAATAATTTAGTTTACAAATGATCCAAAATAATATTGGAACGTTACTTCTAATATTATCAAGGATTTAATACACGCGCCTTAGTTTTTCACACCCCGAATTGTTAATTAAAGTTTGAAACAACGATGTGCAGTTTTTTCTATGCTCTAGTAAAGAGTACTCTAATTGGTATTGAAAAATATGAACATGATAATTAAATAAACAAATTAATGAAGATCCTTTAATTACACCAATTCATATCAACACAGTGTCTTCATTTATGGTTATAGAGACATAAGTTAATGAATTATTTAATTCCCAATTGACAAAAATAAATAAATAAACAGCAAGTTTGCTTCTAGTATCAACAAGGTCTTAGCAAATGCACCACCCTAGCTACTTTTCCACACTCCCTTATTGTTAAAATTTAATGCATCACTATGTTTTCATTAAAAAAAAAAAAACTCTAGGCATTTCCTGAAAATCATATGGTTGATATAGCAATATAGTCCAATATAGGCTAGTTGGTGAATCATAATAAAAGGAAAGTACATGACTAGCTAATATCGTTTTCATGTAACAATAATATCATCAACTGTTAAACCTTCTTGATCAAGCAATTCAATTACCATCTCCCAGGAGAGTTGGCATCAAGAAGCAGTTGTTAAAAAGTCTTGCATCAGCAATTGGCTTTTTCGTTTTCATGAACAAGGTACAAGGACAAGGCACAAAAAGGGAGTAGTAGTGGTGCTGGTCATGGAAACCCTCTGTTGGGTGAGAAAGTTTACTTTAAGTTTTAAAGATTTTTTA
The DNA here is from genome assembly GCA_019925255.1 of Litchi chinensis. Classification (NCBI taxonomy): domain Eukaryota; kingdom Viridiplantae; phylum Streptophyta; class Magnoliopsida; order Sapindales; family Sapindaceae; genus Litchi; species Litchi chinensis. The sequence continues at coordinate 5,079,257 of CM034475.1, read as the reverse complement.
CGCAAGCGATCAAAGAGAGAAGGGTCAGTATATATTGTTGTGTGTGGATTGATTGAAGAAAATTAGGAAGGGAAAAATGTAGGCTTGTTTAATTAAAACTTATAAGCTTGATTAAAATGGAGGCAAATGAGGTCCCAGTGGTAATAATGAGAAATTTGTTCCATGCAATCTTAAAGCTTAGAGGACAGAATTTGTAGTTGTACCAACTACAGTCTTTTTCATGAAAAAAGAAGCAAAAAAAACTTTTAAAGAGGAAAACTACTCTCCTTTTGTTGAGGTTGAGCTATCTCTCTCTGTGTTAGTATATTCTTTCTATGTTTTCTCATATCAAAATATTATAGAGTTTCTTCTTATTTTAGATATCAATCTCTTACCGGTTAACATCGATCAGCTCATGTATTCCTAATTAGTCGGTCTGCTAGAATAGTTAAACACTAAAGCAATGAGGTACACTATTTAGTCATATTACAAGGAGCTATTTGTCAAAATAGTTTGATATATTTGATATTTGTTAATTGAAGAACATTAGATTTTGATCGAGCTTTTTATTCCATAATCCATTCCTGCACTGTATTGTTTTATCTACCCATCAAATGAGGTCTAAAAGGTTATAAATTAAACTATTAAGAATAGAATATGAATAAAATGATTGAATTTTTATAGACATTAGAAATATTCTTATAAAACACCGTCTAACCTTATCTTACCCACCAAACATGATTTAAAATGGTATATAACCAAAATAAGAGTTATGTATAGAACAAGTTTCTATGGACATAAGAGGTTTTGTTAGAACTCCATGGAATCTTGTCTTATCTATCAAATGTAATATTAAAAATCCGGTGTAATCAAATTAAGATTTGAGCATGAATAAAATGAATTTCCATGAACATAATAGTTCTTTAAAACACAATCTTTAACTATCGCCCAATATAATTTGGTGGCAATTAGAATACATTTATTTAATCTAATAATAATCCAGATTCAAGTTGTTTGGTATCTAAAAAGTCATTAATTATAACTTTTTTTGGTTGAAAACACTTTAAATAATAATTTTTTTTTACTATAAGCGTTTGATAAAACTTAAATGCGAACTTGTTAATTAAAAAAAAAAAAAAAATCATACTCATATAGACATTTTGAAAAAAATTGAAGGTCATAATCGAAATTATCAGGTTGTACATGTATGATCACTTCTGTAATTTTCATTACTTAATCATAAATCATTCTTGTAGATTGTAAATCAGCCCTCCAGCACATTAAAGATTGATACACTGACATGAAAGCCTTTGTGAAGAAGACAAAAGAAGCTTTCAACATGTGCTAGGTGCAGCCTATCGTCACATCCTTTTCTATCTAAAAAAAGCTAGCATCCTAGGTGCAACCTTTAAGTTAGCTGCACTTCAAGTTGAATGTTCCTGTAAATCATTGATCCAAACTATGAGATATATATTTGTAGGCCTTAAAACAATATGGAAAAATTTCATTTTAGTTCCTAAATTTTAAAAACAACCACTTTTTAAGTCTGTTTGCATTAATGACTCTCATGACCCCTAAAGTTTTAAAGATTCATAAATTTGGTCTCCACTGTTAGTCAAATGTTAGTAAAACAAATAGAGAGAGGATTATTTTTGTCAATTTAGTAGGAGATATTAATTTTAGTTAAAATAATTTAAGAAAATAAGAATATATATGAAAAAAAGAAAGGAAAGTGAATCTTGATCATTCATATTAAAAATGGACGGTACAGTTAAAAACTAACTAAAAATAAAATTAAAATAAATAAATCCGATCTCCATCATCCATCTCTGAGAAGTAACTTAATGGTGAAGATCAAAAGTTGTTAAACAAATTTTTTTAAAAAAATGATGTGAAACTTTTTTTAGGGAAAAAAAAAAAAAGAAAGAAAAGAAACCAGTGAGGATCCTAATTGGATCTCCATTGGTTAGAAAGTTTAAAGATCTCTCGACGATCTCAAATCAAACAATTTGGAAATCCATAACGTCTCAATGTCAATCTGGGTTTCTGAGTATCGATCAAAATTCTCAAATCGTCAAACCATGATCTGGATCCTATATTGTGGTTCGATTCCATAGCCGGTGCCAATCACCAGCCATGGAGATATATATATTGCTTCTTAAAAACTATTCCATCAATTGTGTAGATTTAATAATATTTTTTCTTTATTTTAAAAATTTTCTTTTTTAATTTTTAATGATTTTTATTTAGAAAAATTCTCCACCATTGATGGATCTCCATCAATGGCGGGAATCAACCATAAGGTTTTTCCTTAATTTTTAATTTTTAAATGAACATATTTTTAGTGTAAATAAATTAAAAGTGAGAGGGCAAAATGATGCTTTTAGCTTGTTTATAAATCTTCAAGGGTAAAAAAGTAATTTTGTAATTTTCATCATAGTCAAACATTAAAAATCAGAATGACCAAATTGATGAGTTCATGAAATTTTAGGGACCATGAAGCTATTAATGCATATAAGTTTAAAAAATTGATACTTTCCAAAACTTATGGGCTATTTTAAAAAACTTAATGATTAAAATGAAGCTTCTACACCTATATAGGCACCCTTAAACAAAGTACGTTCAATTAAATATTTAAAAGAAAATAATTTATTTAAAATAGTTTGGATGAAGTTTACAATTATATATTAGAATTTTTTCAAATAATTTTTAATGGGATGTAAATTATAAAAAGGATTGTTCATATAATTCTTGTATAAATACTGTTACACTTCCAAAAAATTTACCTAAATAATGTAGGAAGTCGATTTTCAACTACTGCATTAATTTTGAAATATTATATTGATAATATAATAATTACACATAAATTTATCATATCATTTGAGTGATAAATTTTGATAAGTTTTTTTGATAACGTAGTATTACTCCTTTTGTATAGATTGTAAGTATGGTTCGCGGCTATAAATTTTAGGATTTCATATTCATCTTTACTTTCAATGATGGGCCATGTTATTTTCCTTCCAAGTAGGGCCTAAAAAAATTTCCAAATAAAGATGGACCCTGATCTGTTGAGCTGACTGGTAGAGTAGGCCCATAATTCTGATCTATGGACCTAACGAAGTGCACTTGAAGCCTAATGGTGTCCACAACTGTAACTTAAGATCAATAATCGAGTTCTACTGAGCCTCAAAGGAGACGACATCAATTGGTGCTATTCTTATCATTTGTTGTTATTTGTTTTTTAGGGTTGACAGTAGGATTAGTGGTCTGTCTACGGCTTGCCTGAATTTAACATTATGGCCTGAGTGCAGTTAAGAAATGAATTTCAATAAACAAGGTGATCGTCAATTTTATAAACTACGAAATTTTTTTGTTTATGCTTTTTTTTATTTTTATTTGAGCATCATCAAATTCAAACATATAAATAAGATGAAGAAAGATATATGTAACTAATTCAACTAATAATTAATATGAAACATCAAATTTTTTGGATTTCAAATCATGTCGTATGTTCCATTCTATCATTTTATATAACAATTATACAAAATAAAGCAATAATTTCTATTAAAATGTGCCTCGAGTATTTATTAGATTCTTATTTTCAATTCAAGTATGAGCTGAATTCAATTCAGAATCAAGTTGATTACTTTTATTTTTAATTGGTGTTGTATCCTCAATGGAATTTGCAAACCAAATTCACAGGGACATTTTAAAATTCAATTCGAATTCAATGCAAGTCCAAATAATATTTTATTTCCATGACAGAGTCTTAATAACATTGTGCTGGTCTCATTTATGGCCCTAACTGTCTTCCCACAAGGGGGACCACTGCATGATAAATCTCATCAAAATCCTACAAGTAGGCCACCCAACCTTGATTATGCTTAACTTAATAATAAATATTATCTCTCAAATCCATTTAATATTTTTTTCCCATACAGGACAATAATAATAAGTGACTTAAATTAGAATATACCAAAAAAAAAAATTATAAATATTTCCAATAATACAAATGAATTTGAGATTAACTCAGTAGCACATCTTGCAAACATCTCTCATATTTACATTATATACTAATGAGTTTGAGTGTTACTGTTCTTCTCTCAATTCTCAATTATTAGTAATATAAAAGAATTACAGTAGGGTAGAAGTAGCGAGAGACAAAATTGCCATCATATGTAAGACATTGATGATGATATCTCAACCTAGACAACAAAATCAACTGAAAAAAAAAAAAAAAAAAAAGCCTTAATATTTAGTTCTAATCACACGTGTGAAGATCTCGCACGAATAAAATACTCCCAATTAAAAATCGAGTGTAGTGGGCCCAACATCACAGGCCCACACCGAATCTCTGACCCGCCAGATCACACCTTACCGGGGCCAAACCAATCCTTGATCTTTCAAGATCAAATTCCATCCATACATTTTGTTGATGATGGTGACCTATAACATATGCTTCAACGCCTAACAAATCAGAGTTCCCAAATGTGAAACAATACACCCAATCAGTACCCCTCATTTGACCCGGTACCCGATACAACAGCTGATCGCCCGAAACCGTCATTTCTGCTCCACGAAACACGAGACTCACTGTTGGTAGTTGGGGCAGCTTGGTTTGACCCGACGGAACCCGGTAACACAAATCCATTGCTCCTTGAAAAACAAAATTTTGATCCTCTAAAACCCTCAAAACACTAGCGGTTTGGTTCAAGAACTCGGTTTTCAATGCACTGTAAACGGGTCCGAGTAAGAAAGTGAACTGAGTTCCCGAATCAACCATGGTTTGACCCGCCCCGGTATGGTCCGGAACAAAAACGGATTTCGGCATCGGCAGCAGCTTATCCGAAACTTTAATTCCTTCAAGCTGAACAGTATAGGCAGTCCGATCAAAATACGGTAAACGCGTAGTTAATTGAATTAACGGCGTGTAATTTAACGGCACGAGCCACGGGACATTGGCCTCCCCGAGTAATAACAGGCCCGAGAAATCACTACCCGATATGCAATACGAGAATTTCGGGAAGCTCATTTGAGAAATGAAAGAAAGTGACCCACGGTTCATGCCCATTAACCCGGTATTCTTCGCGTCCTCATCTGCATTGGAGCTGAAAGTGGAGTTCATGCACCCAAAAACCAGACCCGAAATCTCCGATGACCCGATGAAGAAATTATCGGACGCAAGATTTCCGTCAGACGAAGACGAGTCGGCGTAAGAGAGAGTGGCGTGGCAGAGGTGGTTGGTGTCGCATGAAGCGGGTATGGGGAAGTCCTGGGTCCGGTCAGTGCAGGTCGGTGATGAACAAGGAACTGGTCGGTAAGACGACGAATGGGTCGGGTCAAAAACAGTCGGGTAAGTATTTCGGGTTTTGTTGCAGTTGAGCCAAGAGAGCTCGCTTCCAGTGTCTATGACCACGGAGACGTTCTGGGGAGGCGTGCCCACCGTCAAAGAGACGGTTAGACTAACGTTGTGATGAAAAGGAAGCTTGTTGGGTGATCTGGGGATGGAGCCAGATGGGATGACTTGTGTTTTCATGGGGAATATCAGCATTTGCTTTGAAGAGAAGCAGAAGCTGAGGTGGATTTGGATCAAGAGCATGTGAACAACTGAAAAGAACAGAGATTTAAGATATGGGTCCGATGCAAAGCTACTGACAATGTAGGTTTTCATGGTGATAGAACAATTTGTAAATACGTTTTTGTAGAAAAAGGAAATGCAGAGACAAAGAAAGAGAGAGGAATCTTTTCAAGTACTGAAATCTATGGTTAGTGTTGCAAGTGTGAGAGTTTTAAGAAGCATCTGTTGTTGTTGTTGTTGTCGTGTGGGGCTGGTAAAAGACGTGGTGAGAAGATAAGATGAGATCTGTGTCTACCGTCGAGTACAGAAACAGAAATGGAGCTAGAGTGCCGAACGGTGTCGTTCAAGCGATGGGGTTCTGGTTTGGAGACATATCTGACTTGTACGTAACACAAGAACAAGATTCATAACAGCTTGTTTTATATGTTTGTTGGGTGTCTACGTCAATGTCAGGTTTGATTACACGTTTTGAGTTTCAATTTGCCGAAGGTTCTTTAACTACTAGCTTGTGATTGTTGAGGAATTAAAACCGAACCCATTTTAGAAACCTATGAATTATAATTACCAACTATAGGCTACTATTCACACCAAGAATGGATGCGCCACTAGTTTAACAAGAAAATTCAAGATTGTTTTCATATAATTAGTTCACTAAACGTGTCATTCTAATTCGCCGTTTTTCTTTTCTCTTTGGCTCTTTGGATTTGGAGAGGAGAGAATATATATTTATAGTACAAAGACGCCCTTTTGAGCTGTCTACATTGGTGAAGGAACCATGCATTTATATTACCTGTTTAGCTTTTGGTTTGTCGGTAGAATAAGGAAGGAACCCTCTCTTAACAGGCTCACTGTTTGCTGGCTGGCTAAATGCATGAAATGCAGATTCGTTGGTTGTTGGACTGGCAAATATTTTAAGAGGATATTTTATAGTATGACCTTTTCCTTTAGTGAATTAATATCTCACAAATATTACATTTAATTGTGTATATTTAATTTAATTCAGTGATTTGACAGTTGTCTCGATTAACATTATAATATAGTTAACTTAGATGTTACAATTTTCATGCGTTTTTATTGAGTTTGTGTATGTATGTGCCATGTTATTATAATAGTAAGTAATTATCTGATAAACATTAAATGTAATCTAGTAGTCTTTATTGCTTTCGTTAAAATAATCTCAATAAATTTGTTACACCATTTACTCATACCGGAAATATCAAGAATGGTAAATTACATGTCTTCTGGTCGTTGGCGCAGTTGGTGGCGCCAGCAACCAACCCATGTCTCCTTTGCAAAAGGTATAGGTTCGACACCCACCAGTCCAATTATGTCTATATATTATATATATAATATAATATAATATATAATATAATATAATCAATTAATTAATAATAATAATCATACTATAGATAATTAGTTTCTCACCATTTGTGTGGGTTGCCCTCCTACTTCAGTGTGGATCTCTCTTCCATCTTCGTGTGGGTCTCTCTCCCACCTCCATGTGGGTGATTCCCTCTCCAATGGGAGTAGTCCCCTGGACCGTACCACTAGTGTCATATCTTGGTTAAAGGTACCGATTGTCCTCTGGGTTTATCTCAGATATAATTGTTGTATTTAAAAAAAAAAAATTGTAAATTACATGAGGGTCCCATTTATTAGACAGATAATGGAGGTGGGATTGGACTGAGGAATCCAATTGAAGAAGGCTGACAAAAGCACATGGGATTGGAACATCATTTGCTTAAAATGTTCTGCTTGGGCAGGACATTTAAGTCCCAGTGCAGTCCCTTTCACAAGTTTAGAGGCGATGAGACTAAATAAAAAGAAATTTATTTTAGTTTCAAAACAAAAAATAAAGATATTTATTTTGTCAAAAAAAAAATAGAATAATGCTAATTTTAAGGGAAAATCTTAAAAAAACCACTACTTTTGATAGATTATATATTTTTTTCCATATAATTTCATTTATATCTAAAATCTCCAATCTGTTGCAAAATTAACAGAAACATTAGACAACAAGTAAAAAGATATTTTCAACCCTCAATTTTTTATTTAAATATAAAATAATTATAAAATAATATTTTAAAATAAAAGATTATAAACTAATAAAAAATAAAAAATAAAAAAGTGGAGATCCAGACATTATCATCATCAACCTTAAGACCCACTATCAACCATGAACAACCTACAACTATCACAGATAAACATACCAACAACACAATCAACATATCAAAAATGAACAACAATAAATCAATAAACCCACATTGAATAACGATCAATCAATAAACCTATAAAGACTAAAAAAAATCATCAAACATAATTAATCACACCTGGAAACCCAAAAAAATCATCTAAAACCAAAATTATAAAAATCAAACATAAAAATCATCAAACATCAAACCTTCAACTTGGCTCATCTGGGTTCAAACTTAGTTGAAAGTTCAATTACATTCGGGTTCATCTGTTTAAACCCAGTCGAGGGTTTATTTGGATTCAAACTTAGTTGAGGGTTCATTTAGGTTCGAATGCAATTGAGGGACCCAAATGAAGGTTTAAATAACCCTCATTTGGGTTCGAAAATGAACCCTTATTTAGGTTTGAATCCAAATGATGAAAAAAAAAAGTAAAGAAAAGAGAAAGGCAGCAGCAATGTCGAAAAGAGATAGAGATGAAGAGGAGTCAGCTTGGGAAGGGTGGTGGCGGATGTCTGGTGAAGGCGACAGCGAGCAACAGATTAGAAGAAGAAGAGAGAAGAAGAAGAGGTTAGAAAGAGAAAGCATAGCAGGAGGGTGAGGTTAGAGAGAGAGAGAGGGTTGAGTGACAAAAAAATATAATTTTATTCAATATTTTTTATTTTTTAATTTTTAAATAAAATATCTTTATATTTTTATATTCAATATTATTTATTTATTAATATTTTTGAAGTTTCTTCACATTTTCGCTTCTGTCTTAGAGTTAAATAGTCCACTTTATCCACATAATGGAATCTATAACTATTAGAGGTATTATCGTCATTTCATGTCTTAAACGGGGTATTTTGAATGTTTATTAAAAGTAGACGGTATTTTGGATAAAAACAAAATCCATGAGAAAAATAGATAATCTATCAAAAGTCAAGGAGTTTTTTGGGATTATCCCTAATTTTAATTATATCAATGCCTTGCCAATTTTGTCACTGTTACACCAAATAAAGTTGAACATTTTTTTCATCACATCTCAATCTCATTAAATCCCTCTGAAATTTTATCGTATTCCGCGTGTAACATCATACTTTTAAAATATCCGAAAATATGCAAGCAGTAAATGTGACTTCAATACATTAGGAGCAACATAAACTAATTCAAACAATATATGAAAGATAGTTAGAGAATCACGTGGACTGTAGTAGATTGATGAATTAATTCAAGTTGCAGGACAATACAGTGCATGTCTTCTTCTGTTAAAAAAGATATACCAGTCAGGTGGTTGCACATGCTCTGCTTATTTGTTTAAACACACTGGTCGTGGTTGGGTCCCTTACTAAAATGGCTCCTGCATATGGTTCCCATTCCTATGAAAAAGCTTCCTGCTCCACATTTTGTAAAGAAAAAGCTTTCTACATGGTTCATTGAGCAGTGAAAGCGATAGGATACCCTACTCGTGATTAAGTAGAACCAAGCAAGCCTTAAAGCAGCAGCACAGCAGCCTGATTTTGTAAAGTTAAATGTAAAAACTAGGACAATCCTCCTCAAGATTTTCCTGTTTGAAGACATGGATCTTCTTAATTTAAAGCGTACAATGATGTGGATGTTCTCTAGCGTACAGGATCATATAGAGAGCAGACTTGATGGGAACATGATTGATGAACAATATTCATCTGTGGATGACATGTAGTTTGCACATACTTGATTTGTTTGCTGAAACTAACATAATTTCATAGGCATGCTCGAGTAAGGAACCAGAAATTTGAAATTGGGAAACCAAAGTATACCTATCAATATGTCACATAATTTTATAGGCATACTCAAGTGTGGAACCAGAAGATTGAAATTTGGAAGCGAAAGTATACCTACCAATGTCACATAATTTTATAGGCACTCTCAAGTGCAGAACCAGAAGATTGAAATTGGGAGGTCAAAGTATATCTACCAAAATGTCTCCGTGTGCATGACGAAGTAGATACGTAAATTATTAGAAGACAACAACTCATATTAATTGTGAGCTTTTAAATACCTCTTCAAAAGACTCCCCCTGGTCCTAAAAGGGGTCTATATTTCAAAAGTTTTCCTTCTCTGATGTTTAAGTTCATTTCATGGTTACCATTACTTGGTAACAAAAATGGGTACTGTATCTAAATTTTATTTGGAAATTACAACAAATGCTTTATCAAATTCAGCCAAGAGATACTCAAGTTCTCCTTGTGTCAGCCCAACTTGTCAGCTATTCTTTTAATTGACGAATATGTGCCAAAGCACGCACATGCTATTCCCACCACTACACTGAAAAGGCAAACTGCAATCTGTTGAGAGGACAAAGATCAAGATTAGTGAAAAAGTTGTCATCTAGATACAAAGAAATGTATTTCTTTCTTTCATTTGAAGAAATTCTTACCTCCAACTTGTGTATTTTACCATGTTTTATTTTGAGGTAACATATACAAGGGAAAACAAGAGCCTGCACGACAAGATTGAGATAAATTGATGCATATAACTACATTTGTTCATTGCTTTTAAACATCAAGTTTGCAGTTTATCTATGTAGAGAAAACTTACAATTAGCAACGCGAATAATGATCCGCAAAGTGCCATCACAGTACCTGCAGGCCAATTGAGAGAAGAGTGACTTAGCAAAGAAATCCTGGTAACCTTTAAAGCATACTAGAAAATCAAGCCAATGTTTAAACCAATTGATGTGCAGAGTTCGAAAACTTTTCCTACCGAAGAAGGGAATTGTAAGTGCCACAACCAAAGTTGTTAGTGCTAAAGTTGTTCTAATGGTTAGTGATACAGCGTACGATTGACGCCGTGTTGGAGGCATGAGTTCCTCTAGACTCAAAGCAACTGGTGCAAGTGTCAGGGCAAACTTTGTTGTTGGAAGCACAATCTGAAATATGGTAAAAAGATATTGACGATGTGACAATTAATAGAAACTGATCTCAAGGTTCAATTGCTAGATCACTTGCTATGCAAAATTGTAACTGTAATGATGATTTGAGTTTCTGATTATACCGTCAACCAGGCTGCAACTTTGAAAGCCGTATATTCTTTGGGCATGTTTAAAGTGAACTGAGATTCAATTGAATCACCAAACAATGAATAACCATAGATTGCTACTGCAGTGTTCATAAAAAAGCAAACTCCAAAGCTGCAGCAGAATAAATAGATGTACATATTTATACAAGTGTTTGATATTTTATAATACTTCAGCTCACAGATTAGCTAAACCCCAGATATATTAGCAATTCAGAACAAAGAAGGTTGTCACCTGATTAAAAGAACCCATATAAATTTTGGTGGTTCTTTCATTGAAGAATATATATTTGGGAAAACAGAATGGCCAGCGTAGCTAAATCCATATAAACCAATTGCGACAGGAACATTTGCGAAGTCAAAAACTTTTTCACCTGGATGATATCCAACTTGGTCCACCACTCCAAGCCATACCAAGGAAAGCGCGGTCACACCTGTTGTGATAACTCCTCCAGCTGAACAAACAGGTTTCCTAAGTTAGCATCAGCTATACCTCAAGTGAGTAAATATATATAAAGAATAAAGATGTAAAAAACCTGAGATGTATGAGAGTAAACTGAGATTTTGAAGCCAAACTGTTGGGAGAACAATAAGAATTGGTAATATGGTGAAGAGTTGATGAGAATTGAGATGCAGTCCAGCAAAATTTAAAGTGACATTTGGAAACAACGATGAGATATTGTCGCTCATCATAATCAGATATCCCACAGCAGCAACCTACATTTTATGGCTCATAATAAGAACACTGCACTTCAAATAATTGAACAACTGAGACAAGTATACAGGGCAGCAGTTATTGCACTTACATATAATTCTGTGTACAAAATTATCTGCTTTAGGAAAAACAAAAACAATTGACAAGGTGTTAATATAGCTTAAAAGCATGGTTATTGGCTGGTGTTGATGCAAAATTGACATTGAAGAATTGCATTGAACTTACAGCTACCACTAGGCGACCGAATCTTCCGAAAGCTGCCTGTCCAACATCAGGGTAAGTTTTAAGCCCAGGAATGCTGTCTAAACATCGCTTCAATAAGATACCAGTATAACAAGAGATGCAACCAAACAAGAATAGTAGTATGAGGCTTGACCACCCTCCTTCTTTGGCTGCGTATGGTGTTGCAAGAAGTCCAACCCCACATAGAACATTAATTCCTGCAAAATGGAAGTTCATGGACTCCTGAATATTAAACAAATATAACAAATTTCATTACCTTAGAAAGTAATTAACAGTATCATTGCCCAATTTTGACAAATAACAAAAATGTATAGGCTTCTAAATCAACTCCCAAGTAGTTTAAAGTCACATATATGATATATACATGTAAATTTCAGTATCCTATAGTTTCTTTTATGTACTACGTATCATAAACTTAAAAAGAGAAAAAATGGTCGATGAAACATGTAATTAAGATAATCAAGAGCCTCAAACTAGCATCAGTTACTCAAAGTATACAGCTTTACCATTAAGAGCTGCTTGCGACAATGAGCATTGGCGTAGTGGGGGTGGCAACTCATTGACAGATAATTTCGGACAAAAAATTGGTGGGGTTGTTGAAGCAGCCAGCAAGTCTTTGTTTGGATCATCTATGAGAGGCTTATCCAGGGAAGAATCCATATAAGGAGTTGGATGTCTCCTATTTAATGAAGTAAAAGAGCCGCCTATTCCTGACAGGCCACTCCCTTTCAGGATTCCAAAATTCGGAGAGCTGACATTCGAAAGAATGTCCATTGATTGCCTGCATATATATACACATTCAACACACAAAAGGCAAAAAACAAATGTAAATAAGGTTCATATCTTCATTTTTTATTTTTTTAAATTCCAGGCTCAGGATTACACATCCGGAACTCAATGAAATTTACGTTAAAGTTATTATTATTATTATTATTATTTGACTGTACGTTAATGTTATTATTGATGAGAAGAAAAATTATACCTGTAACTTTGAGGCCATACAGGGCAGGTGGAAGGGCTTCTGGAGGCGTGAGAGTCATCTGAATCCGAATCATCTCCCTCTGCCTGGTTTTCTTCATCATCTGTGTAGAATTCCACGTCGTTTTCGGGTCTCAGATCCTCGTCTCGCTTCATCATCTTCTTCTTGAAAACACCAGTAATTGCTATACAACACGACAAAATAACAACATGCACGAGTGCCGAGTCTGTCTTTAGTTCTTGTTAGGCGTTTTATTTCTAAGTATATATAGATATTTATGTAACATGAAATAATAAAATACTTCGTAAAAGGATGACAAACTAGAATATTAATAATGAAAAGATATATAAATTAAGGTTAAACAATGACTATTTAATCGAAGAGAACTCACATGAAAAATGTCTCCAAGACAGACAATTTAATCGAAGAGAACTCATATGAAAAATGTTTCAAGATGCTAAAAAAATACAATGTCTACACGTATCTTTATCTGGCAATTAATCAGGGTTTCAATTAATATGGCCAAGCACACTTTACAACAACCATGGAAAGGGCTGATTAATTAGTTTTCCTTTTTTTTTTTTTTTCTTTTTTAATTGTTTTCCTTCATTTTTTTTTTTCTATTTTCGGTTGTGGTTTCCATGTATTTTTAGTCATTAAAGCCAGTTTGAAATGTGGGATCATATTGAATTATTTGGATGAAATTTGATTGGATTGAATTGAATAAGTTAATTTATGTGTTTAGTGTTGTATGAGATTAGATTAAAAATAATATTATCTATTGTTTAATGTATTATGAGATTGAACAAAAAATAAGGGTTTATTGGGGCCCTTTGATTGGCTTTAATAACCACCCTCACAACTAATTCAATAGCTCTTATTAAAAGGTAAAGTTTGTGACTGGGTAAGGTAGTCAAAACTTTAAAATAAATATGTATTATATTATCTTAATAAAATTAAATTAAAAATATTTTAGTATGATTTTAAAAATTAAGACCTAACTCTTTAAAATTAATTTTTACAATAATATTTATTTTATAATCATTATTGATATATATTTTTTAATATTTAAAAATGTATATAAAATAATATAAAAAATAAATTTAATGTTTGATATTAATATAATAGAGGGAAAAAATGAAACAGTTAAAAAGAAAAAGAAAAAAGGTGTCCGATTTTGATGAAATAAATTTAACCCACCAAATTAGTGGGTTAAATTTGTTCCACCAAAGTGAAATAAAATGGATAGTTGCATCGGATTGGAGAAATGCGATCCCACACAATTAACAAACAAAGGATTGGATTAGATACCAATCTAATCCCTTGCAACAAACATACTCAAGAAAATAAAGTTATTAGGGAGCACAAATTAAGAGGAACTTCGAGATTAAATTTCAATTTAAAACTATATATTTTTTATGCTTTGTGAGATGGGAAAATATGTATAATTTTGTATTTAATTAATTCTCTAACTTTAGATATTACTTCTTAAGATGTGTAACATCCCAATATTTACTTCCGTATAAGTAATATTATTAATTCTAGAATATAATTGCATTAAATAGGATTAAAATTTAGTTATTTATAATTAATATAATTAGTGAATTAATATAATAAATTGTTAGAAAATTTAATGGTTTCTTTAACAATTTACTTTTGAAAGTAATTTTTTTAGCAAAAGGATTTAATTAGAATTTTATTGGGAGAGATTTGATTATGAGAATTTATTATTGGTGAGTTGTTAATAATGTTCAATAGGAGAGGGGTGTGTGTCAGAAATTTTGGGCCAAAATGAAATTTTAGAAAATTATGGGGTCAAAGTGAAATTTTAAAAAATATATTAGTATAAAAAGGCTGAAAAATCTGAAAAATTTCACATCTTCTCCTACCTCTCGCTAAACTGGTCTGCAGCCCTCTCCTTTCCAAAGTTTTTGTCTTTTCAAGCAAAAAAATCACAAAAAATCTCTTTCATTGAAACCCCTTACCTATCTACAATCCAATTTCTTGCAAAAATCCCTTAAAACTCAAGTTATATTTTCAAATCTATAGTGTTTTCATGAGATAACTGCTGTTTTGTTATTTTTTTTGTGTTCAAATCGATTTTTAAGCACATAAATGCATCCATAGGCATAAATAATTAATGAATTTTACATTTAATTAAGTTATTTAGCTTTTCATGGCCTTAAAAGTGTAAATTTTAAACCCTAGGTGATTAATTAGGGCGTGAAAAGATTAGTAAGGGCAAGGAGAAGCTTTGAGCTTCTACTTAGAGTGTTAGGAGCTTGGGTATAAGCTCTAAAAGGTTGATATACACTTATTTTCGAAATTTAATTTTTTTTAGTGGCGAAAATTTATTATTTTATTTCGTAACTTTGCGATAATATGATTTTTATGTGATGAATTGTTATTTATGATATGTATGTGTTGGTAAGATAATAATGGAAGAGATTTTATGGGTTAAAACCAAGTGAAATAACGTTTTTGCATAAAATCTCTTTTATGTCCGAATTTGAATTAAATAAGGGTATAGGGGTATTTTCGTCTTTTTAAACTAATTCACGTGTTTAACGAATGATATTAAAGTGATTGGTGACATGACTTTTGAAGACGAAATCAATTTTCGAAAAATATACATCCTTAGTCGAAATTGAAGACATAGAGAAACCATGGGTATTTTTATTGTTTCGTTTATAATTACATGCTATTATATCATGTTGCGATGAGATGTGTGATGAATGATGATTTCGAAGAGAAAAATTTCGAAAACCATCTTTTGGAACCAAGTGGAAATGTGAAACGAATGTTATTATGTAATAAAATTTAATGGAAAATGAAAATTTTCGTTATTAATAAAATTATAGAAAGCCTGAGTAAACATGTACATTGGTAGGTGGAGATTGGTGTTTGGCATGCCAATAAGATATTATTAGCAGTACTGCGCCGTTACGTTTATATATGATATGATTAACGGACTTTGAGAAGCACCGAGTGTTCGGTCCAAAATGTGAAACGAATGTGAAATTGAGCTTTGGTGGGTAGGCACCGAGTGTCCGATGCCGGAGATAAATGTGAAATCCGTACCAATCCATGGTATCGTGACAACATTTACGAAAGGCTCTTATAATATAGTAATAATCGATAATGAATTTGATTTGAACCTATGTGGTTGACATACATTTTATAAAGTTTGATTGATTGTTTGAAGATATATTATATTGAACTTAAATTGAATTGTAAAATGATATATTTTATATGTTATGTTTGTGGAAATTTTGTGATTGATATTATTTTGTGTATACCAACTGAGCTATTTTGCTTAGCGTGTTGGATTTTTCACGCACAAGTAGTTGATGTAAGCTGAGAGTGAGAGTCCGACAAAAAGATCCTTCCATTACGCTTCCAGAGTCACATCAAATTCCAATCATTTTAGTAGTCATACTTGACATGTGCATATTTTGTTAAAAGAAAGTTTATGAACTTACATTTTGTCTATTTAAATGCATATGTGTGTAAAATCTTGTAAATTCTAATGTATATAAATTTTGAATTATGGTTCTAAATGTTTTCTCAAAAAGATGAGAAAATTTGTTGATGTAATGTTTTAAAGTATTTGTGTTTACCTTGTTTTGAAAATATAATTAGAAAATGTTTACTTTGGGTTGAGATTGTGTGTTGAAGTGATTTTGAGACGGACGGGATGTCCGAGTATAGAAGTTGAGAAAGTGAAAAATATATTGAAGTGTTTCTTTGATTATATAGGTTTTAAGAATTTTGGATTTCTCAATAAAATAGAGGAAACTCTGCCGAATTTTAAATAAATTATATTAAAATAGTAAATGAATTTTCGTAAATAAGTAATGAAAATGTCGTAACGTCCTCCGCCTCGATTATCGGTGTCCGGTACGCCGATGATCGAGGGGAGGGTGTTACAAGATGTGTCCTACTAAATTCCTTAGTTAAATTAATTAATTATCTAAAGTTAAATAAAATAACAATGATGTCTATGTGAACTTCTTTAAATGCATTTTTTGATATCCTAAAGGAAAATTTTCCAATACGTTCAGGGTGATGCAATTTGTATATGTAATCTAATATCTTGCTTATATGGTACGGATATCCAATCTTATGTAATTCTTATGTTACGTGATATAATTTTAGTGACGGAACACCACTCAAATATCTTATATATGTAATTGTTTCATATTTAATTCTCTAACATTATATATTACTTCTTAATAGGTGCCCAAGCATTGAATTAATTTGTTATCTAAAGTTAAATCAAATAACAATAATATCTATGTCAACTTCCTTAAATGCACTTTTTGTTATCCTAACGGAAAATGTTTTACTGCACTTGTGCTTATAAACTTATATGTATAACCCAATAATGTCTTAATAATATGATATAGATATTTAATCACATGCGATTTTTATGTTACATGATGTGATTTACGTGACCTAATGAATTGCTCGAATATATTAAAGAATCTCTTTACATATCTAGGTGTTTTTAATTAATTCTCTAACATTAGATATTACTTCTTAAAGTGTGTCCTGACACAATCCGAAGTTAAATTAATTAATTGTCTAAAGTTAAATCAAATAATAATGATGGTTATGCGAACTTCCTTACATACTTACATGCATATTTTATTATCCTGACGGAAAATGTTTCACTGCACTCAAGCTTATATGCCTTACATGTGTAACCCAATGATATCATGCTAATATAATATAGAAATCTAATCACATATGATTTTTATGTCATTTGCTATAATTTCAGTGACCGAACAAAATGCTCAAGCATATTAAAGAATGCTTCCAACGACCAACATGATATATCATGGTGGAAAGTTTTGTGGAGTCTCACTATCCTCCTACAATCCTTCTCTTTATGTGGAAGGCCTGTCAGCATTGGTTGCCAACCATGAGGAGCACCAAGTACAAGTAGATAAATGCTGTCCTCTGCCTCAGCACGATGAGTTGCCTCCAAAAATCAGTCATGCTGTCAGGATCATGCAGTTGTTGCTCCTATTCAAGGGGTTTAGATCATTTAACACATTACATCGGTAAATTCAAGTTGGAAGCTGATTAGGCTGCAAATTGTTGCCAGAAATCATGTAGCTTTAGTGATGGCAGCTGTTGTTGTTTAAGTTCAGCAAGTTTCTCAGTGGTATTGTAATACTATATGGACTTTTCGCAATACTAAGGAAAAAGGAAAATATTTTCATTTGGTATCAATATTCAATCACGTGTGATTTTTACGTTACATAATTTGATTTTAGTGATTAAAAAACATGTATTCAAATGTATTAAAGAATTCCTCTTCATTTATACACCCAATGTACTGAAAATATCTTTCAAGGCTTGCACTTTGGATGTGTACATCAAATTAGAATTTAAATAATGTTAATAATTTTTATGTCGACTAAGAGAAAAACATCAATAATGGTACAAACAAAAAAAGACATATGCTGCTCGACAGATCAGTAAATACCTTTGCTGAAACAAATTACACGATTCTCTAGAGAAAAACAGCATCCTTCTTCCTGAATACGTCTTCATGAAATTGAAATTTAATCATCTTTATCAGGTTACAGGAATATACATCGTATTACATGGGCCTGGTGTCCATATTTTCTATTGGTTATCGAGCAAGTAGCAACCCGTTCTGTGGCTTAGGTAGCCCCAGGCACTGGAGATTTTGATTCTTAAGGCTAGAATGCCAGTAGATTTACCATTAATGGAATGAAGGAATACCTCTACTCCACTCCAGGTGACCTTTTGAAGAGAGTAACATACTGCGGGATGCACATGTATCTCCCGTTACAATCTTGCAACATATCCTACTATTGTACATTTATAGCAAAATCACAGGAAAATTTATATCCATCCGTTGCACCCAAGAATTTTCCCCTTTTTGAAACATTCTTAAGAGCGTACTAAGACGGACTAGTAACACATTTTGGCATTCATAACTAGTTTCACAATTATGGCACATAAGGAATCAACAGCATTTTATCGGTATGCAAACAGTACGAGGGAGAAGATCAAGCAATCTAACATCGTGGTAGAGCAAGTATATGATATGGAACATTAGACTTACAAACGAGCAAATGTAGGAAGGATTGATATAGCAGTGTACAAAGTCTTGGAAGGCAGAGAAATGAGTGAAATTACACAACAGAGAAGAGCGTGATGGATTTTATTTATCAATTTGGTTGAGCTTGCCAAGGCCATTGCAACGAGCACAGACGATCTGAACTTGGTCTTTCCTTGCGGCATTCGCCCTCAACGCTGCCTCCGACTTCCGAACGAAACCTGCTCCGTCACATTCGGGACACCTACGGCAAGCAGAGCAAACACATGAACATATTGAAGCTTTAATGTTGGAAATTGAACACATTTGCGGTCAGCGAAATATCTTGATTAGATTTGTAACCTTGTAAAGAAAAACTAGAACTTAAAGACTGATTTAGGCAATAGGATGGAGAAAGAAGTGCTTACAAGTCCTTGCGCTGGAAGAAAATTGGGAAGGCAGTTCCAAGTAGGGCAACAGTAGCAGCACCAACAAACAGATAGGTGGTCCCATCAGCCGAGACATCTCCAGCAGCTGCAACCACAGTCAAGGATCTTTTCTTATGTTTCTGGCTCCTACCTGTAGGTGTTGGTAGAGCACGAAAGCAAGAAAAACAAGGGCTGCTTGCTACTGCCAAATGCTTCACTGTGTTGGTACCATAAAAACTGTTTACAGGTGCTATTGATGCCATCTTTCTATTTCCAGTTATGTTACTGCAAGAAGATGTTTGAACTGGTTCAAGAAATAGGCATGGACCGGGGTTTCAATTGTTGGATGTCAAAATGACACACACATCTGGTTTTATGGATATGCTAGCATTTGGATAAGGCCACGTCAGAACTTAAGATTATATGTTTTGTGGATAAGGGTGGTCCCAAGTCCCAACAGTATCACTGATTCATAGAAGCCAACCTCTTACTTTGCCACTTTTACCATCGTTTACCAGAAACCCCCACGGTTACATCATGAGCAACCATGTTTTCAAATACATTGCTAAAATCTCTTATCAGAACTCCCATATCAGTTACTAGATTTTCATATCCAGTCAAGTGGCACCTGCTTTCCTTTTGTTGTGAGATAAGAAGGTGCCTATATAACATAGGGAATTTTCAGCAAGGTAATCTCACTCTGAGACAACTAATTAAACAGAAGCAAGCAAGCAAAGAGAACAGGGCTGAGGGCTCAAGCACAAACTATAAACAATGTTTTAAAAGGCAAGACGAGGCGGTGCCTCTTGCTCCCAAAAGCGCCTCAAGGCGCACTCCAGAGGCGGGGAAGCAAAAAAACCCCACGTCTGGACCGCCTCAGCCTCAAGGCGCACTGAGGCAGTCAAAGGCGGGGGATTTTTTTTAAGGGTAAAATCGACATTTTCAAGGTTTTTTAAATAATTTTAGGCTACTAGATTCAAATGATTCTTTATTTAATAGTCCTACTAATCCTTAATCATTTGACATCTTGTATGTTAAGATTTTATATGGATGATTTTGTATTTAGGATGATATGAATGATCCCTACTTGTTGTGTTGGTTACTTGGTTATTTTGTTTGATATTTGTGGTTTTAATATTGTTTTTCACAATATTTTAAAATGTTATAAATGATTTTATATGTTAGGTTTTTTTTTTCTAATTTTTTTTATTTTTTTTTATTTGGTGTCGAGGCCATAGCCTCGATCGCCTTGAGGCTACCGCCTCGCCTCGTCGAGGCCCCACCATCTCGTCTCACCTTTCGCCTTTTAAAACATTGACTATAAAAGCCATCTGTAATTCACCTCCACTAGGCAAAAATGTCACATGAACCCCAAGCTACAGGAAGCTTGGTGGTAGAATTAAATCATTAATCACTAATGCACTGTAAAGTACAGTCAATTATCAACAGTATTGTGAGGCAATGGTTAAAATTCAAACGCTGTGCAAATTTTAGTCAATGGGTACAGTCCCGGGCACTACAGGGGAAACTATCAGAATTTATAGCATGTACTGATCAACGATAAAAGAAGAGATGCTAAACGAACTAATAACAGTCTTTGAGCTAAACAGAAAGCAACTATTAACTGATAACAGTCTATTGAACACCTAACCTAGAGCATGTAAGAATATTAGCGAGTGACATCATGGAAACACATTCTGATTACAAGATTGGCATACTGGGCAAGTAGAAGGAATAAAGAAGATAGCAAAAATGCAAATTCTAATATCTATTATGCTAACAAGCATGCAATATACACATTTGATGATTGCCAAAAATCATGTTAATTCCCCAATAAGTCATCTAATTTGTTATACAAGAAGTCACAGGTCCTGCCTTGAAACCTCTGTTGCAGATAAAAAATATTCATATTAAAGTTTTACTTCTTTTTCAGAACAGAAAATATTACACATTATCAACCAATATCTTGTCATTGTACAATCATATAGCAAAGCTCAATTGATATTTAGCCTTACAACTGTGCAAATTTAATCCATCCATACTTCCTGAAGCTCCATAAAAAGTCTTGGATGGGAAGAAACATCAAAATGAAGTTTTGCCAAGTGAAAACATGTCCATAAACCATTTTCACTTGCATCACTGACCTTTCGAAAACACTGTTCTAAAGTACAATGTCCTTTAGAAATACAAATGTAAAGAATCTAATCAGGATTATTCATGACACAATATGGAATAAGAAGCAAATTAACACCACCCAAATAGGATGAAGAAATAGACAACAATGTGATGAAGATGAAGTTAAGAGCTCTAAAATATCTATACAAGCAATTCCCTGTGACTCTCATCTACAACTTGCTCGCAACAGCCTTGACAATCTGAATCACAAGATTCCTCATGATCAACATTTTTCCACATGTAACAGTAAGTTCCATATCTACATTAATGACCAAGGCCCCATTCCCAACTAACAGTTTTTGACATTTGAATTTGCAAAACCAGTCATATGGTTCAATGAAAAGACAACCCCGGCAATGTAGACCCACGGTTATCAAAAGATTGCCATTTTCAGTCGAGTATGAACAATAAACAACACATGATCGGCGTGGCCAAAAGACAGACCTGTGATAAATAATTTGATTAAAATCTTACTATAGCCAGCTAACATCAACACACAGACAATTACAATTATGCAAGAAAACTGGGCAACCTGCTTTTGTCTGACCATTCGAAGACATAATCCAAAGTAGAGTTATTATATTGAAAATACATGTCAAAATTAATTAGTTAGAGACTTCGACGCCACAAAGAAAAGGAAATGAAAGCAAATACGAACCGTCCAAACAATCCAAGTGGTTAACAACTGCTTGATATAATTATTGCATTTCAAACCATTCAGGTAAAGCGATAGGCTGCATGTATGACTCGTTACCAATAGTTTACATAATTTTGAACTGTTTCACTCCTTTTCTACATCAATCACCCAAACCCCATTCCCAACATGAGTATCTGTTCTACAATGAACTATGAAATAGACATATTGAATCTACACAACCAATTCACATCACCACCCAAACAAATTAAACAAGACAAATGCAAACTCCGGCAAGTAAACACACTATTACTGAAAGAACGCATGCTCACATAAAAGACAACGACACAGAGATTAACAACTTAAAATTTGATATAACGGAATAGTAAATAAACATTTTAAACTGTTGTCACAAAATTACAAAAAAGAAGTAAGCACAATAAGCTATAGAATCTAAACAAAAAAATAATAATGTGCACAATTACAATTATACACGAGGATTAGTACCTCAACCGTAACTCTTAAATGTCCAGTCTAATTGCATAGCTTACTTGTTCATCATCATCAGCATCATCATCATCTCGTCGTCTTCCAAAGGCAACAAAAAAACTATCTCCTATCAGTACAAAATTCTTTTCTTTCTGACGGAGGCAAAACAAATTACTTTGGTGATCTCTTCGTCAAGCAAGTTATATACAACAACTTGATGATACAATTTACAAATGTTTCTTGTCTTTGTTAAAAGGAATACTGCAACAATAATGGTATTTTAATAAGCCTAAAATGAACAACAAAACCTAAATTAACTTCACCATCTCTCGTCGTCCAAATCCCATTGCTGATGGCGACTGAAGGTCCTCCTCGAGGACCTACCGATGGATCGACTTCTTCGAGACAAACCAGACTCCAAGTTATTGGAACGGGAGGATAGAGACCTAAT
Organism: Litchi chinensis; assembly: GCA_019925255.1. Classification (NCBI taxonomy): domain Eukaryota; kingdom Viridiplantae; phylum Streptophyta; class Magnoliopsida; order Sapindales; family Sapindaceae; genus Litchi; species Litchi chinensis. The sequence continues at coordinate 5,056,279 of CM034475.1, read as the reverse complement.
CCTCCCGAAAAACGAAAAGAAACTGCGAAAAGCCCTAGCAAAGCCACCGCTCTCTCTAGCTCTCCTTCCACTGGGTGCCCAAGAAATCCTTCTTGGAGCACCCCCAGATGCATTATTGAACCCACCATCCATTTCGGTGAATACAACAGGAAACTCTCTCTCGGCAGCTCTTCTGCCGCCACTGAACCTGCCGACAGCGAAACCACCGCCGGGCAGTCTCCATATAGTCAATCCGACGGTGTCCTCGTCCCGATTCCTGTCGGTGTCGGCGTGCAAGTCAGCGTTGGCCTCCGTGGGGAGCTCGTGGCGGCAGACGGGGCAGGAGTTTCGAATGGAGAGCCAGGGGAGGATGCAATCGGCGTGGTAGATGTGCTTGCAGGGCATCTCGCGAGCTTCCGTGTCGAGCTCGAACTCTTCTTTGCAAACCGCGCAGTGGGACTCCTTCGCCGCCACCTTCACCACCGGCATTGACTCGATGGCCGCCTTCGACGCCGGCGGGTTCTCGAACCGCGTCACTCCGTTGATCTCCAGCTGCGACAGCTGGTCTAGTATGCGGTCGAACCCGGATCCCATCAAAAACTCCGACATGCTAGCTGGTAACGGTCTTAGCCCCGACCCGGCTCCGTCGTCATAGTAAAGCTCGAAATTCCCTCTCTCTCCACCGATACCGTCGCTCACGCCGCCAGCGTCGGGCGATTGCGGTCCACGGAGGACAATAACCGGGTTGAAAGGGGACCGATCCCCGCCGTTCCTCCGGGTCCTTCGTAGTCTCGGGCTCCTGATCGGGTCCTGATCAATCTGCTGGCCGTCGACGTACATTGCGGCGGCGGGAAATCTCTGCGGAGGAGATCGGGAAGTGGTTTCGACTTGTTCGATGAATCCAGTTCCGCAATCGGGGCAACTGATCGAGTCTTGAGTCCGTACCCTGATCCGAATGATCCTGTTACAACGATAACACCAGTACGAGTTTCCCGTCGAAGCCATCTATTCGAACTCGATCAATTCAAAGAAACGATACTCGATTCTTCGATTTATCACACGAATCGCTGAAATATGAGTAATTTCAAAGAACCCTAATTTGACTGAAGCGTGTCCAAAGCTAGAGAGAGAAAGAGAGTAGAGAGAGAAACTAAAGTGAAAAATGAAGACCAAAGACTTTTAAAGCGTGGCCTGGAAGAGAATCAACGGTGAAAACGCGTCATTGGGTTATCTAGACTAGCATGTCAAGCGTAGCACTTACGCTTTTAATCACTTTGTTTAAAAATGGTTAATTAAGTTGATTATAATGTATTAATATCATAATAGAGTCAATTAACTTAAACGGCGTTAGTTTTGAAATTATTAGTTATAACAAAAAAGTTTCTTGTTTGTCTGAAGATATATAGTGTGAATCGGCGTCAGCGATGGTCAGCCAAAGTTTACTACAGAGACAGACGAAGAAAACAACTTGTCTGCCGATTTTGACGTTTTTATCTCCGGATCTATTCAAAGATGCGGTCATCAATTCATCGTTGACCGCCACGTGCGCTCTTTTAACCGCCTGCCAAGGAAATTATTACAGTCAATTTTTGTTTAAAAAAAAATTACAGTCAAGTTTTTTTCTGTCGCGAGAAACATAATGCCACTTGGTGGCTATTCCACATTCTATGCATATACATATAGGAATATACACATATATAAAAAGATTATTGAGATCTATTGAGATTGATTAATGATAATAAACGCGATTAAACGATTATTTTTATGATAAAAAAATAACTAATTCTATAAGAAAAGATGCACATTCATACATTATATTTTAATAAAATAGATGTGAAATTCGAATCATTAACATCTTAAGTCAAAAAGATACTCAATTACTTTTATTAAATTATAGTGTGTAGTAATTGATAATGTATGTTATTGAAAATTTTGTTAATTTTTTAAGAGTATTTTTATCTATAGTAAATGATTTGTTATAATTATATTAATACTCAAAAATTCATTTAAATATATTATTCAAATGATGTAATAAATTTATGTGTAATAACTACATTATCAATATATCATTTTAAAATTAATATGGTAGTAATAAATCAGCTTGTCGTATTATTTGATCAAAATTGTTTTACAATTTTTTGAAAGTTCAATATTATTCTAATTATAAATAGTTTGGCATTTGATTTTAATAATAAATTTAGGTAACATGACATTCGTCATTTATAAATTAACAAAATGACTAAATTACAAAACCTTTATGGCATCACTTACACGTATAGATTAAATAGTTAACGCAATTTTCTTTTATAACCGTTATCAAAATTTGAGTTTCATTAGACGTTGCTTATTAAGAACAACTATTCATCAATGTTATTTAAAAAAAAAAAAATAGAATTACACATGGTGTTTTATGTCAAACTGTTACATATTAATACTAATAGATTTCTAATTATTTTACAATTTATAGCAAAGAAGTCTTACAAGATTTGATATTTTTTGTTTATTTTTTAAGTAAGATTTACTGAGATTTATTACCACTTAGATAAATTGAATAAATACTTTCATAATATAAGATAACTGCTCTTTTAATAACGAAAAAAACTATATATATTTACTTATAAAATACATATAATGAAATTTAGACTTCAAGGATGCACAAACACAACCATCTAAATTGGACATAAACAAATCTTTAATTTTATATTTAAATACAAAATTATTATATTAAAAAACTCATGATTTTAAAATGTAGTCAAAAGACTTTTTAATTATTATAAAATTTAATTATTTTACTAATTAAATAAAATTATTTATCAATAATATTTTTTTAATTGATTAAAATAATATTTATTAAAAAAAATTCAAAATTTGTCATAGATGTATCTCTTCTCCACTCAATATTATTATTATGAGCTAAAAGCCTCGCGTGAAAAGACTCTCGTCTGTATTCAAAATTACAACACTGTCAAAAGGTTAATCAGTTTTGAGGAATCTCCCTTCAAATAAAAAACAAAAATAACAAAACCATAAAATATTAAGAGGAGGAGAATATTCCACGTTTTGATTTATTGATAGTTTAGTTAGAAGAAACAAATCATCAGTTTCATGCACCGGCCCATCACTCAGCGCCAAAAAGAAGGCGTACCTGCTAAGATGCGCCCGTAGAGTGATGGGTGCTCATTTTAAGAGTGCACCGATTTAATCCAATATATCAACGTGTACGATGATGTGTCGTCTTTCCACGCAAGTAACCTTAACAAGATTGCGTGTTCAGCGTCAACAGAATTACATGGTATCTTTAAACAAATTGGAAAATATATAAATCCCCACTAACGGCGTTGTCATTTCGTCAACCTAAATATTGTCTTAATTCATCTGGTAATCATAGAAAAAGTTAAAATTTTGGTTGATTTCTTTTAATTAATATACTCGATTATATGAACAAGTTCAACTTAAGAGTAATAGTAGTACAAAGTTTGTTGTCAAGAAGCACTTCCCCAAATGACCTGTAGGTTACATTATCTGTTACATCATTTTTTTTTTTCCTTTTTTAAGAATCGTTGCACCATCTTATTTGTATGATAATAAAATCAAAATCTTTTATTTAGTCATTTGAAATAATATGCAGGTCGATTTTGGATGGTGTAATAATATTCTTAACTTAAAATTATGTTAATTTTGTTAACGTAAGTTGTAAAAACATAGAAGTTGATATTTGTTCGTCAAGATATGCATAATTGGGATTTTGCTAGGGATCAATCTAGAAGTTTAATGAAGTGGAAGCCAGGGGTGAGCCTCATTGACTTCTGTCAGTAAGAGTAGTTCCATTGCCACTCAAAAAATTTCTAACTACACTCAATTATGTTATAAACTCATTTGAAAAGAAATTAAAATTAAATTTTTACCTTCCACGCTCTTTAAAATATCAAAATTATCCTTCAATATTAATAATAAATTTACTTATGTATTTTTTTTATCGCTACATCCATTTTACACTCATTTAAAACACAATTTTAATTTTTCTTATTCTAGTTTGAACTTTGATTGGGACTTTGATCGGCCTTCTTTCATTGATTTCTATTCTTCCTTATCTCTTGCTCGTTTTTTTTTTTTTCCATGCTCATTTGGTTTTCATTTTTAAAATTTATTTATGTATATATATATTTAAAATAGAATGATGAAACTACATACATGCTATGAAGAGAAAAAAAAACCCTTTTACATATTTTTAAATATTATTTATACAATTTTTTTCTATTTTTGCGAACATTACATATCTAAAGTCTTATGAAACAAAATCGTTTTCTTTAAAAAAACAATTTTTTCTTCAATCATAAACTAGTTCTTTTTGTTTAAACAAGAAAATATACATTTTTATTTATTATTAAAAAAAAAAATTATAAAAAGTTATCAACACCAAACATATTAGAAGTTCAAATAAGTATACTTGTACACATTCATAATTCATTAAATCAATTTTTCGTTCATCCATTACTTGTTTACTTGTTAGAATTATATATATATTTTTATGTCATATTACTTTTGATTATATATATATTATCTGGATTTATACTAAATTGGATGTAGAAAGCAAATGGGAAAATTTAATTATATAATTATGTATTTGTAAGTAATTACATGTAAGGATATAATAATAATAAAATATTTTATTAAGAAATTGGTATAGCAAGGAATTTTTGGGTGGCAATAAAGCCACCAGGTAATTGAAAATTTATTGATAGGAATTAAACACTGTGCATGTGGTATGAAAATCTATTTTTATAACACTGGGCTAAACTTTGATGAGATTAAACATTACATATGAGACTTAGAAATATATTTTCATAACAAAATTGTGTGGTTTGTATACCTATTTTCATAATACCAAGAGAAAATTCTCCATATATATTCATAAATATATATAGTGAGACTCAAATATTCATGATGGATATAAGAGGAAGAATATTAACCATTTGCACATTTGGTGGTCATGCTTGTTTATTAATACCTTAAAAAATTACAAGTTGATGCTTTTATTATTAAAAGTTGATGTTAATCAACATGGGCTAGTTTAAATTAGGAATTCAATGACATCACATGATGAAATTCTATGTCATCAAGAGAAATAAGATGATATAAAAACTAAATTTAACGTGACAAGAAATAAACTGCGGTTTAATTTTGTACAAATCACCTTTGAAACTTTATACAATTGATTAATAAAACAAATCTAATTACTTGAAATCTATCTTAACACAACTCACTTTTGTCACTTCCACTCTAAATAGGCCTTTTTTTTTTTTTTTTTTTTTAAGCCTCTATATATTGCATGTTAGTATCAACTCATTATCTCAGACAAATAACTGTGGGGCCAATTTGAGTGGGCTCCAAACTTGTCCAAAAATAAATTGGGCCTGGAAATCTAGACCAGCCCATTCCGACCATGAACGTCTTCACAAGCGTCACATTAGTGTATGCTCGCCGATTCTCACAATCTCTAGAATATTACAGAGAATTCTAGCATTTCCGTTGTCTGCTATATAACGAGTTCAGGTTACGAACTCAAGTCTATTTTTATATGCTTCTAATTGCGTATTCATTTCACTAGCAGACATCATTTACTTTGTTTTAAAAAGAATCAAGGGTTTTATTTGAAGGAAACGAAACAATGGCGAAAGACGGACCCAATTGGGACGGATTGCTCAAGTGGAGTCTGGCTCACTCGGACGGCACTCAAGGCCCACGCAATTTGAGGTACCTCACTTATTATCAATTGCTACGATTTCGAATTGAAAAAAAATATATTTGACTGATGATTGAGTTGTTATTGTGTGACTCAGTGAGGAGGATCGGAGATGGTTCATGGAAGCGATGCAATCGCAGAGTGTCGATGTAATCAAACGCATGAAAGAGATCACTCTTGTCATGCAAACTCCTGAACAAGTCTTGGAGTCTCAAGGCGTCACGCCTCAGGACATTGAAGGTTTTTGAATTGTTATTGTTAATTCTCGCGTTTTTATACGTAATTTGATGATACTTGTATATGTAAATAATGGTGATTTGTGGATGTGTATATGGTGGCAGATATGTTGGATGAGTTACAAGAGCATGTGGAGTCCATTGACATGGCCAATGGTGAGTTTTATGTATTTATGCACTTCGAATTGGATTAGAAATTGTTAATATATGTATTAGCTATCATCTGAATTTATATGCATTTAAATTTGAACTAGTCAATTTGAATTGCTGTTAACCTTTAATGCACTGTAACTCTGCATAGTGCTTCGACTATTAGCTTTCTGTTGTAGTAGAATGTGTGAACGTCTTATGTTCACGTTTCTTACCTCGCTAGCTTTAGTTTCTGGATGAATAAGGTGGTTATGCAGTGCAAGCATGTGTGTGTGTGTGTGTGTGTGTGTTCACGTTTCTTACCTTGCTAGCTTTAGTTTCTGGATGAATAAGGTGATTATGCAGTATATATCGGTGATTATGCAGTGGAAGCATATGTATCGGTGATTATGCAGTGGAAGCATATATATCTGTGCACTGTATCTCTGCATACTGCTTCGACCATTAGCTTTCTGTTGTAGTAGAATGTGTGAACATCTTATGTTCACGTTTCTTACCTCGCTAGCTTTAGTTTCTGGATGAATAAGGTGGTTGTGCAGTGTAAGCATATGTGTGTATGTGTGTGTTCACGTTTCTTACCTTGCTAGCTTTAGTTTCTGTATGAATAAGGTGATTATGCAGTGGAAGCATATGTATCGGTGATTATGCAGTGGAAGCATATACATCTGTGCACTGTATCTCTGCATACTGCTTCGACCATTAGCTTTCTGTTGTAGTAGAATGTGTGAACATCTTATGTTCACGTTTCTTACCTCGCTAGCTTTAATTTCTGGATGAATAAGGTGGTTATGCAGTGCAAGCATATATGTGTGTGTGTGTGTGTTCACGTTTCTTACTTGCTAGCTTTAGTTTCTGGATGAATAAGGTGATTATGCAGTGGAAGCATATATATATCTGTGTGTGTGTGTTCAAGGCAACACAAATGTTGTATTAAAAAGTTTGTAAGTTTATGGGATGTCGGTTTAGAGAATTATGGAATTTCGTTGCTTTGTAACTTGCATATTCACCTTCACACATATTCACATGCCTATGATGGTTATTGTTCTCACTTCTGCTTCCTTTAATAATTTTTCATGCATGATTTGGTTCGAGGTATGTCTTGTACTATGCAGCTTGTGAGTTTTGGAGTGAGTATAATCTTCATTTTACAGAACATAATAACATGTTCAATTAATTTTATTTGGATAAGTTTGAACATTTAACACTTAACCAGTTTGTTAGTAGTTCCATGGTTTTTATGCTTTATGTAGTGTTATGCCCTGCTTCTTAGACTGACTGGATGTTTATGACAGATCTGCATTCGATTGGTGGTTTAGTACCTCTTCTTGGTTATTTGAAGAATACACATGCCAACATTCGAGCAAAGGCTGCAGAGGTTGTAACTACCATTGCCCAGAACAATCCGCGGAGTCAACAACTGGTTATGGAAGCAAATGGCTTAGAACCTCTTCTTTCTAATTTTAGTTCAGATCCTGATGTCACTGTTCGAACCAAGGCACTGGGTGCACTATCATGTAAGTTCTGTTCAAAGTTCTATCGTGTGTTTTGTTAATTTGTTTTATAAATTTGTGTATTAGTTGTTTTTGGCCTTGGAGTGCTGGGATAAAAAATTTGATCTCAAATGTTTTTGGTTGACTTTCAGCTTTAATCCGGCACAACAAACCTGGTATTACTGCCTTTCGTCTAGCTAATGGTTATGCAGCTTTGAGAGATGCTCTAGGATCAGACAGCGTGAGATTCCAAAGGTAATTCTGGGAGAAGCTTAGTTGTGTTCTTCTGGTTTGAAACTTAGTGTAATTGACTCTAGAAATTTTTATATATTAAAAAACCAAGAAGGCTGAGTAATTCTAATTAACTTCAAATTTTTGTAGTTATGTTGCTCATGTGCCTAATATTTTTACTGAGTTAATTTCTTGATGACTTACTTTTCTTATATATTTGAACATTTTTCAGGAAAGCTCTGAACTTAATTCAATATCTACTACATGAAAATAGTTCAGATTGCAATGTGGTGAGTGAGCTAGGATTTCCTCGGATGATGATGCACCTTGCATCCAGTGAAGATGCAGATGTACGAGAAGCTGCTCTCCAGGGCCTTCTTGAGCTTGCTAATGACAAGACTGGTGGGAATACTGGTGGATTAGGTGAAGAAGATGAAAAGTTAAAGCAACTTCTAGAAGAACGGATCAGCAGCATCAGCAGGATGTCACCAGAAGATCTTGGGGCAGCTAGAGAGGAAAGGCAGCTTGTAGATTCCCTATGGAATACCTGCTACAATGAACCATCTTCCCTTCGCGAGAAGGGCCTTCTTGTTCTTCCTGGGGAAGATGCACTCGCACCCCCACCTGATGTTGTCAGTAAGCATTTTGAACCACCTCTTAGAGCATGGGCAGCAAATCCTGCTGCCAATACAAATGCCACTACTGAAAAGAAAGAAGCTCCCCTCCTATTAGGACCGGGACCTCCGTCCGAGGCTACGAACAATCAAGGCGCCTCAAATGGTGAAGCCAATACTAATTGACAGGAATTCCATTGATGCAGATATTTTGTAGCTCAGGCAGAGTTGTATGTTATTTGATTAGTCATTAGTGCACACATTTCTGTTTTTACCCAAAAACGGAGGAACCTACCACTGTAATAGATTTTGTTTCTTTATCGCTTCTTTTGGGTTTTCTTTGACAAGCCATGACGTAGATGTAATCTTTTTATGTTTTAAGTTTAAAATTTTTACTGTGATGGAAAGTGAAGTTGGTTGGCCAGTATCGTTCCTTTTGGTTCACATCGAACCAGATGAACTCTTATTCAATGACAAATTGATAAAGAAACTGGTAGATGTGCCTTTCATCCACCTCAGGAATTCTATTTTCAATCTTGTAATGGTGGTGCTTGAGTTGTCCAGAAAAAATAGAACAGAACAAAAACAAAGAGCATTTTTTATGGACGAAAGTGGCGAAAACCGAATAACACCTTTTTTCATCATTCATGTTTTGTCTTGTCCGTCACATAGCAAAAGGTGAGGGCACGAGCCTTGATGATTGCTCATATAACATCAACTCCTAATGTAATATCTTGCTGATATTTAGAAAAATCTGCTCCAGTTTCAACTTCGGCCATCTGGGTATTTGCTTTCCCTTCCATTTTTCTCTTCATGGAATTCCTTAAATACTCTCCGTACGCAACTTTCTTGTACTTCTGGGGACTTTGAGAACCAACTAGATGATCGAACGGTCCAACCTCTGCATCGTCAGGGGGGACAAGAAATGATGCATAGGAAATCCTTGCCTTGCTCTGTTTGTCACAACTCTCTGCTCTACACCCTTGTACTTCCCATTACTCAAAATCTGTCATTAAAATATACAACATAAATCATATCAACTTCCCTTCTTATTACATTCCATTGAACCTTCAATTGGTGAGTTTTTATAAGTAGTACTAGACCTCAATGACATCTCCAACGTTAACAACCAGAGCATCTGGAAGTGGCTTGAACAGCACCCATCCGCCATTGTGCTTGATCTGTAACCCATGTTTATCATGCCCTTGCATAAGAATGGTTATGGTACTTGTGTCTGAGTGTGGACTTATTCCTAGTACTTGGTCTGGTCTGCTACATTCAGGATGATAGTACCCACGCAAAGCTTGCACCAATTCTTCATGCAGGCCAAAAAGAGCATCCTTATCCAGTCCTATGATTGTAGAAAATGAACGTAAGAGCTCCACTCCAACATCTTTTAACTCCCTTCGAGTATGCGTCGATAATGTTTCTGTCTTAATGCAACATTGTAGTTAGAAGACAGCAAGTACTTTCGCCTACTGTGCTCATATGTGTAGAAACCTTACTTGTATCCCTTTGGCGTGCTTGGCCACAATTTGAGCTTCCTATATTGAGTAGGGTAGACGACAAGAATTAGAGCATCAGACCAGTCTAATGTCTGCTCTTCAGACATGAAACCATGTGAACTCATTTTTAATAGTTAACCTGAAAGAAACCCCACTCTTTGCTAGCAACATCTAGTTTGCTTAACTCTCCCTTGTCACCCTTCGAGAGCAATGACAAATCTATAATAGGAATCTTAGAAGAAAGCCATGACATATCATTCACATGTGGTCTGTCATCTTGTTCTCTTACGTATCTGTCAGGAACCTGCAAAGGGTCCTTCTTCACCAACTCTAGAACATTTGGTACCGGTAGAAATGCAACATAAGTAGGCGCATCTACGTTTTCTATGACTGTCTCATCAGAAATTGAACCCATGTTTATATTTTCTCTATCTATCAAAAACTATTAGTTCTATACATTTTTCTTATTAGCATCTACCTATGTATTTATAGCCAAGTGCTCTAGTGAAACTGTGACATCTCTTATTTGTTAGCAAAGGACACATTTTATTCCCTCAATCAAGTATTCCATTTTAATGAAGATTTGACAATAATTATATAAATAGGTTACCATTTGTGTTTGTGAAAAATTTATTATATTTCCATTGTATTTTCTCTTCCGGTGATTGCTATATGAAATTGGACATTTGAGCTAAGGACATCCATATAGTTTTGAGCAGCACTAGAGCCAAATACAAGTAATGCCCACAACAGGGTATTCCTTTAAAGGAATGATTCATTGGTGCACAAAAGATCCAAGTTTTGTTGTACACAGGATAGTCAATTGTCACAATTTAATTGCTTAATTAGAACTGTCAGTGTACATTAAAAAAGTGAATTCAGCTAGTGGTAACTATGATCTTGTTGTCTTGTCTTAATAAACTAATTTCTGTGTTGTAAGAACAATTCAACTTGTCTATTGAGAAGGAAAATGATATGATAAGAAACTAGATCACTCTTACAATACAAACAACTCTCATGATCAATTAATTCTATTAAGATACCAGAGTACATTCATTTTAGTGGCCAATTAAAAGATATAAACTTGTATCTATTACTGATAGATCTTTATCACCCTATCATCTAATTCAAGGAAAAAGGAGGAAAAAAAAAAAAAAAGGAGAAATCAATACATATTCAACTACAAAAAAAGAGGAAAAATCAGAGACATTTTGTCGATAATGCCTTAATTCGACTTCCTTGCAGAGCCATGCCTTATTTTCCTTGCTTGGTTCCTCATTTTGGAGGGCAGAACGTGATGACATACCGTGAGGCCCTGCACTTGTTAAGACTAGAAGAGTCATCAAATGCATAACTATAAGCCTTTGGGCATATAGCCTTAAACAGATGTGCGAAAAGTGTAGGCTTGCAGGTCTTTGGGTTTGAATATTGCCCGGTGCAACAGTACTTGGCTGACCGCATAGCCAAGCAGGCGCTTTTGCAACCAACCACCTTGCCTCCAACCTTCACTTCCAGGGCTGATGGGCAGCAAACGTTCAGATCAACGTCACAGGACGCGACTCCACAACCAATTCCTCCGCCAACAGGCTTCATTGACACTGGCAAATTGAAGCCATCAACCAAACTCACATCATAGAAATGCAAAGGAGAAGTAGATGACCCTAGTGTCATCTCAACAACTGTTGCAGGTGGTGCACCACCAATACCTTGGCAATGAAGTTGCCTGCCACAATCTCCACTGTCACACGAGCCTTTCCCGTTTTGATCAAAGTTACAACCTTGCCTGGCCCATATCCTCCCTGACCACTTCTCAGGCACATCAAACACTACTTCTTCTCCACTATTCAGCTTGAAACCGCCATCTTTCGGGGTGGTGTGACCTGCACCACCAAGTAGTGCAGGCCATATACGTTCCTGGCAGTTGTTCACTAGTATGAGTTGTGTCCCATCTGTAACCAAAAACATACAGACACATCAATATATCAGCTCACATATTCAAAAACCAACCAAGTGGAAGAAAATTCAGTACCTGTAATAGAGAATAAAACAAACAGATAAAATCCAACAAGTAAGAGAATTGGAGTTGGCATTGTTAACTGAGCTTGGTTGCACAAAATGTTGCCTCTGAAGTGAGTTTGTGGAGTGCAAGGATAGGTGTAAACATCTTCAACCCTTTTAAACTAGTAACGGTTGGTGCCATTTGATGCCTTTGAACCTTTACTTTCTTGTTAAAGTGCTTATATCCATTGCTTCAAATCGAGGATTTCTTTATCTAGCACAATCGTTTATAATAATCTATTGAATCCTTTTATTTATTTCTTTTATTGGCATAGAGAGTGAACATGAATCATAGAGCAAGCACAAAAGTCCTAGTCAGAAACTTCAACGAGCAATCTAATATCATGTGACATGACATGGCCTCAAAGCCAACCATGTACTGATTTATTCTTCAGAAATGATAAATTATATTCTAGTGGTGATGGGAATTTTTTGCAAAAGAATATTTATAAACAGAATCATTGATAAAGGGAAAGGTTTGGTGAAATCAAGCGACATGATTATGTTTGTTTACTTTGTTAAAGGCTGCGTAATCTCTCATCTTCTTTTGTGTGTGAGAAGCAGATTTCAACACAAACTAGTACTTGGGCGTGCATGTTTGTAATTGATAAAAGCTTTGTTTTAAATTAACAAAGCATTAAAGGCTTTGTCGACATATGAATTATAGGTAGCTTTAGGAAGAACCTAGGAAGCCCCACTAATTGATCATGGTCCATGGATGGTCCTATATACTTTGGTCTTTATTGTTTAGGGAGTGGTATTTTTGAGTGAGGGACCAATATGATCAAATTAAATAGTGAAATATTGAAGAAAATATAATGGTGTTAGGTTGGAGCGGACTGCGGAGCCAAAAATTTATTTATAGTCGAATTAATTACTAAGAAAAATTAACGAGAATACTTCAAAAATAACAATAAATAAATAAATCACATACTCATTTTCTGGAATAAAAAAAATACATTTGGTTGCAGTTTAATCATGCCAACTTGTCATGCCACTACCCCACCAAATAAAAATCCATTTGAGAGTTTTTCAAAAAGAAAAAAAAAATCCATTTGAAAGGGCCAGGCGTCTTCCATTGATGGTATTTTTTTTTTTTTTTTTTTTTTTTTAAGTTGAATTTTATTAAAAAAATAGTTTTAAAAAATTACATGACATGAGTCAAGATAAATCAATTTAAATTATGATTTAACTTCAACTTTCAGCAATTCATTTTTACATTTAATCAAAGAATTGAAAATGGATGCAACTCTGCAAAAGTATATGAATGGTATGATGTTGAATTTAAAAAAAAAAAATTAAGTTAAAATAATTTAACTTATATAATATGTAAAATATATTATATTATTACAGTGTTTTTTCAGAATTTTATATATTGAAAAATGATTAACGAGATATCTCCACGTCTACCAGATTTGGTAATTGGTATTGTAGTGGAGGATTTTACTGCTAAATAGATTCGGTTGTTGTATAGTTATCAACTTGTCATTAGAATTTTTATAAACTTTTCTTACTTTCTATTATTTTGCTATTTTTCCTAATGAAATTTATCTTTATTTTTAAAATATTAGATTAAAATTTAACAAAAATTAATTGTCACCACAAACACATGGAATTAATATAATAATATGATCATCAACAAACATTTAATAAAGTACAGATGAACTAAAATAAATGATCAAAACATCGATGTTTATTCTTTACCATCAGTCCAAATTTAACAGAGAACAAATATCATGTGCAAATGAATTTAAGAGATATCATCACAATAATATTATAAAACACTAAACAAAAAACAAAACACTAAATATTTTATATATGAGTAAGGATTCTCTATTAATATTTTGTTTGTGTTAAACCTTTTATGAGAAAAATTAAGTTTGTATTATGTATGTATGAGAAGAAAAAAAATCAAATAACCTTGGGTTATTGGTCATCCACTTTTTTAAATATTAGGTGTTGTTTGTATTTTTGTCTGAAGACTAAACAGTATTGAAAAGAATGAAGATTAAATAAAGACTGAAATTTGAAATCTGAATAATATGTTTGTTTTTTTTTTCTTACCTCTGAATATGTTATAAACTTATTTGTTTTTTAACTTTAAAATTATCTGAAAACTAGTAAGTTGACATTTATATTTTTTCTATTATTTGTTGTTATGTAATTTTAATTAATTTAATATAAACATCTAAAAATAAGTAATTTAATAAATTCTAAAACATTTTTTATACAAATCAATAATATTTTATTCATAATTAAAATATGATTACACAAATAGTAGTATTAACCATATTTATATATTTAAATATATTAATATATTTAAAAAAAAAACTAGAAAAATGAATACTTTAATTGTAAATTAAAATATATTAGTTTAATTCCAAGACTATTTGGGATAAAATGTATTTAGATTTTTCTTTTTAAGTATATTTTTTGTAAGTATCAAGGGAAAAAAGAAGAAAATAAAATTTGAGTATATAAAATTATAATAAATTTGAAATTATATTATTTTGGGGAGGATCGGTTTGGAATAAAAATTTTTAAATGTCATTAAGTGATTTGCAATTAAATGAAAAGTTATAAATTCTTATTCAATTGTTTTTTGGTGGTTTTAAGTGGTTTGATCACTTAAAAAAACAAACGAAAATAACTTAATATATGCAATTCAACACTATTAAATTTTAAGTGGAAAAAAAATAATCTCTTAGTGATTTTTGTTTTTTTTTTGTTTTTAAATAATCAAACCACTTTAAAAAAAAAACAAAAATTATTGGAAAAAAAAAACTATAATTTTGGACTTTTAATTGAATATAAAATCATTTAATAGTTTTTTAAATATATTATTCAAAATTTATCATTACCAAAATAATATATTTCTTAATTTGTCATAATTTTATATTATTCAGATTCATTTTAAATATAATTAATGAAATATTACAATGACTAAAAATATATTACTTTACAATTTCAACTTTTGTTGTCATAATAATTCAATATAAGAACTTTTTTTTTTAATTTTCATTTAAATATATAAATTTAATTTACTTTACTATAATAATTTATTTATGTATATATAAATTTAAAAAAAAAATTATCATAATAATTAATCATATTTTAATTATAAATAAAATATTATTAATATATACATAAATGTGTTTTAGCATTTGTTAAATAATTTATTATAATTGTTTGTATTATAGTAAATGAAGTTACGTAATAACTAATAGTAAAAGAATATAAATATGAAATTATCAATTTTTAGACAATTTTAATTTGAAAGAAAAAATATTATTATATATTCAGAGGTAAAATAAAAATGAAAATATCATTCAAATTTTAGATTTCAGTCACTATTCAGTCTTTAGTCTTCAGTTTTCAGTAGCACTACTCGGTCTTTAGATAAAAAATAAATGACCCCTTAATGTGTCATTAGATTATAAAAAAAAAATAAAAAAAAAAAGTGACGATGGAAAATCTTTTCTCTTTATATGCATTATGTGATCCCATATGGATTCTATTAATAGAATTTAATCAACATTTAAAAAAAAAAAATTCAACATATAATTTTTTCAGACCAGTAAATTTAGATACGATGATTAATAGATGAAAAATGTGTTGGTTAATTGTTATCCTACTTATGTTACTTTTGGTCGTCGTTTAGCAGAAGATACTACAAAGCTCGGTTTCCAACTCGCAACTCCAAACTCTCCTCATTACCTCCTAAAACCCTCCCATTTCTCGGGGTTTTAAGAATCACAGCCAGCCATGTTTCGCGCCGCAGTTAATCTGTCAAGATCAACGGCTGCCGTCGCTCGAACCACTCGATTTCCTGGACCCACGACCTCCCACGCACCGCCGTTGAGATTACTCCACGATGAAACCGACATCAACGGCCCCAATTCAAGCCCAGTTGTTCTTCAGATGATCAACTACGCTCTCACTCACGCCAGGTCCCAGAAATCAGGTCGCTTTTTACTTCCTTGCTTCCATTCCAACCCCCATCATTTTAATTTAGCTTCTTCAAATATTCCATTTTTAAAGATGGTGATGACGCGTGGAGTTGTATACGTGCAGGTGAATCGTACGGACAAGGTTTGCTGGTATTGCAGCAGTGTGTCTCTACTCAACCAAGCGAAGGTCAATGTGCTGAGACTTGGAGAGGAATTGCTTTACTTGCTATGTCTACTTTGTTATATGAAAGGTTTTCTTTTTTTCTTTTTTCCTTTTTTCCCCCGATTGGTGCTTTTGCACTTGTGTATTCGAAATTTTCGACCTTTTTGATTGTGTGAGTTTCCTTATAGAGGGGATTTTTGGGAGGCGATTGAGAAGCTACAGAGGGTTGATAAGTTAAAGCAATCTTCTTTGGAAGTTAGAGGTGAGTTGTTTTTATAAAGCAGTAAATTCGCGTTTGAAAGTTTGGAATTTTTTTTTTTTTAAACTTTTGAAGATGGTGTAGTTTCAATTTGTGTTTTGGTATTTGCTGTTGAACATGTATCATGAAAAGGGTTTGATTCAAAATTGTTGTTTGGACTTGGTTGTAGTTGCTGCCATGGAAGCACTTGTTGGGCTCCATTTACAATTGGGTGAAGTGAGTGTTTGCAAATAATTGATTACAGTTTTATTTTCTATTAGTTATATATATAGAGTTTGAACTTTATCTGGGGATGGTTCTCGCCATATAGGATGATACTTCGTCAGTGGTCGCAGATAAATGTTTAGAACTATTGAGAAAACACAAACCTGAAAGTGGTGGAGGAGATTATGCAGCAGTAAATGCTCGCGCTGATGCTGAAAAAGGGCTTGTTGAGATCATTCGTGGTAATGTTGAATCGGGTATGGATGAAGTTTCTTTCAAGTTACATTTTGTGATTCAATTGTTTTGTGGTCATATTGATTTGTTTTGAGGACTAAATCTGACATGCTTTGATGCAGCTGAATCTTATTTTAACAACTTTCGGGAGAATGAGAGTTGTAATGGTGAGGTTCATTACTGTTAGTGGTGGTCCCTATGGAAAGCTTTGTTGTTCAATATATTAAATTTGTTGTCTATAGGCAGCGCTGCTTTAACTTATGGAGAATACCTGCATGCGACACGGAACTTTTCATTGGCCAAAGAGTTTTACCAGAAGGTGATTGAAGTGTCAGCAGATAAGAAAGCTTTTAGCGACTTGAATGCCTTAGGATCGTGTAATATGACTTTAGAGGAAATTTCCTTGGCGGCTAACTTTGCTTTAGGGCAGCTTGAGGCACACATGGGGTAAGGGTTAGAATGCTTTAGTGGCTTTTCATTACTGTTTGGTTCTAGTATCTTTCTCTGATGACATATATCTATAACCTGCAATCCAGGAACTTTGCTGGTGCTGAGGAGATATTGACAAGGACATTGACTAAAACAGAGGAACTCTTTGGTTTGTTACCTTGGATTATATTATTAATATTTATTTGGTTGACAATTTTTGGAATATAGTTGTGGATAATATATTGCCTTTTTGTTGGCTATATTGGTTATGTAGGCCCTAATCATCCCAAGGTTGGTGTTATCTTAACCTACTTGGCTCTCATGTTTCGGAATAAAGCAGCAAAGGAGCATTCTAGTGCTATTTTAATTCAAGAGGTTGGAACCTCCAAAGTTCCCAATACTTTTAGTTTGACAAATTTAGAAATTTTAATACTTAGAAGAACCAGTTGCAGAGGCATCTTCTGTTCATATTGATCCTTGGTTCCATGAACCCATGAATTTAGCACTAGGTTTTATCTTGCATGAGTATGGTCAAGTTCAGCATACATCTGTGATCTTGGAAATAAGTTTCTTATTTTCTTTTTTGATCAAAATTGTCTGAAAACCAATATCAATAATATACTGGATCATTATAAACTTTGATAATTGAATAGGATGGTTTGTTGTATAGGCCTAGTTGGAATAAGGTCACAAGGACTTATAACTATAAAATAATACGCCACAGTTAAGATGATACTAATTTGCTATCCCTGCTGTTGATGGGGGTAAACCTTTCGTACATATGTAAGTGCTTTTCAAACAGTTTGACAAAGCTGTTTAAGATAATAATTATAGATTTTGATTTTGAATGCTTTAATGCATGCCATTGCAATTTATGACAGAATTTGTGCTCTCCTGATGGTTTTAACCAAATTACATTAACAGGGGCTTTATAGAAGGGCATTAGAGTTCTTGAAAGCTCCACCTCTGGAATCTGAAGGTATCGAAATCATTTTAGCAATTATCATTTCCCCATTCAACTGATGAAACAACTGTTTTGTCTATTTGATTTTACAGGTGAAGAGACAAAGATAGATAGAAGGGATATAGTGGCCCTTGCAAGAGGTATACTTGATCATCATAGTGTGTTGCATTGTTATATAGTCATATATCAATCTGAGATGCAATGATGAAATTGGTATTCATGAGTGATTTGTGCCTATTACATCAGCAGATATTGTATCCTCATACCACTTAGATCATTACTTTTTGCACCTATTGAATGTTGTATGGTCTGAAGTTGATCACATTGCACCATCTGAGTTGTAGACTTGTAGTGGCTTTATGTTGTTATTGCATTATTTAAAAAAAAAAAAATCCTTGAACATTTGAAGCCACACTGCCGCTATAATTAAACTATTGTTGTGGCTTTTATTGGCTTGCATGCTTTAAAGATTGATGAATGTGCCATGTAGCATGAGTGCAAACGATACCTGACATGCATGTTGCTCCTCAAGAAGTATGCATAATGATGTCTTGCTGTTGCAGACTCGCTGTGGTGCTTTCCTATGTTGACTTATACACCAGTTTTTTGCATTCATCTACTTGGTTAATTGGGCAGGGGGCTATGCGGAAACACTCTGTATTCAACAGAACAGAAAGGGTGAAGGAGAAAAAATGAAAAGGTGGGCAGAGGCTGCATGGACAAACCGTCGCCTGTCATTGGCTGAGGCACTGGATTTTTCAGCGCCATCTAACAAAGTGCTGGTTATTGATGCTCGAACCAGCAGGGCCATATAATCGTTTCTTCCCAAGCAGCTAAAATACCCCTAGTTCTGCACACAAGGCATTGCAAGCGTTCGCTCCAAAACCAAGAATTTTCTACGTTGTGTCTTAATCTACAAACATGCCCTACTGAAGCACATACATCCTAGATCTTTAGGTTTTGTTAACAATCCTTCCAGTTTATTTTGTCGACTAGACTGGTAAAATTCATAATATGCAACGAGAATATCTCAAGGTTTTTGTAGAGTTGGCGGAGAGAATCAGTCTTGGCCGATTGTGATGAGATAATAATGTAAAATGACACAGTTTCAGTTCTAGTTTTGAAATATCCATTAAGGCACAGCTCTTCCTGGCCATATTTTTCATGCTTGTGAATGTAATAATTCCTCCATGTTGTTGAAATCGAACAATTTAATGCTATACTCATGTAATAAAATAAAACATTTTTTCCTCTCTTCACAACCACTTCTAGAGTTGAGACCAAATTGCAGTTAAAATTACTGTTGGTATGTGGTTCTGGTGTATACTCAAAACACTGCTTAAAAATACAATTCAAGAGTACAAATTACAAATGTCTGCAAGAATTGTTCACCGTAAATTACAGTCAACGTATGTATCCAGATTCAAACTTCATAAGGGGAGATTAAGACCTTTTCCAACTTCCACCCCAATAACCTGTAGAATCCCTTTGTTTATAATCTGCAAAATAAATAATAAAAGCTCCCAATCAACCAATAGCACCAAGAATTAAAGCAGCTTGTTTAGTATTAAAAATTATAAAACACAAACGAAGAAGCACCCACCAATTCTACAATGAAAGTTCCAATAAGACCAATCATGCAAGCTCTAGAATTCCAAATCTCAGCAGTCCTTGTAAATCCAAGAAAAGGGGGTTGGAATTTTGGCTCAACTTTTGGTATCTCCACCTTTAAAAATGTCAAGTTACAACCCATCTAATTTCCTCAAGAAAAAATTATGGGGAACAAAAAAAAGAGCAGAGATAAAGAAGATACATACCCCAGCAGGTAGCTTTGCAGCTTGGACCCTGAAAGAGGGTGGCTTCTTGGAGGTTGTAGCAATCCGGTTGTGATTGTTGAAAAGCGAGAATTGCTGGTGGTTGTGGGGATGAAATGTCAGAGGTTTTGTGGGGAGGAAAGATGATGAAATGAGAGTTGAAGTGACCATGGTTATTGTTGTGTTGGTTTGTCAAGCAGAACTCTTTTAAGTTTGAATACTAGCCTTATCAACTTCACCATGCATCGTTGGTGGTTTCCCACTTGGCGGAGTATGTGGATGTCCTCTTCTACTGCCCCACAAACAACATCGTGGTTTCCACTTCTCAGCGTTTTACGGTTTATTATCTCCCAATGAAATGTTGACACGGAAGTGGTACGATTTCTAGATTTTATTGTCTTACAATTACCAATTTATTATTAGTTTAAAAAAATTAACAATTATATTTTAGAATGTCACTTATGTATGCATGAGTTGACAGAAATTTGATATGTGAAGTTGACAGAAATTTGATATGTTTCGTTGGTCGATCGGTAGAAATCGAATATAAAGTAAAAAGTTGATAAAATTTAAAGTAAAAAAAAAAAAGACTGACATTTAAACATAAAATTCAATTTCTTTGTTGTACCGAATTTAGGAAAATCAAGGGTATATGTCATTGGTCGGTTGAAATTGAATTTAAAGTAAAAAGTTGACATTTAAACATAAAATTTAATTAAAATTGTTTATTGTTTCTTACAAACACAGGACTGGTATTTCATGAAAAATAATTTATTTTAATTTTTTTAAACTAATAATGTATTTTAAATTGATTCTTGCAAAATAGATTATGATAATTTCAACCTAATCAACTTCAATAAAAATAAAAATGAAAAGAAAGATAAAATTCACTATTAATCGAACTAATTCAGTTTATTGTTTGTTACGTGCTAATGAATTAGATATTGTTATAGACCGAAGACCAATATCTAATATATTAGCATAACAGTGCGTTAACATTTAGAGACACAAACCGAATAGTCGCCTGATGACTTATTGTTGTATTTGGTTACATTTAATAAAGAACAACATAATATTGCACCCATAGTTGATTATATTTTGTGACTCTGATCGATGATCTTTGATCATATCATCAATTCTACCCTTCTCATTTCTTCCTTCTCTTCTTGCATGATTCGAGATTGGGACCAGCAGCAGGTATAATATTCTTGAACACAGAAAGATCAACTTGGCAATCATAAATGTCAATCCTCTCTCTTAACAAGACTGTCACAGGACTTGAAGGCCAATAGCAGGGCTGCCCACAGACGCTTATGTTACACAATGGATCCTCCCCTCGCGATTTCATGATCGTATAGCACTTGACAACATCATCCTATAAATGTAGCCAATAATTGAATAGGTACATTATACATCTAATTCATGTTGAAGTACTAATTCAAAACCTACTCATGGTACTTGTACCTTTTGATCCTCTTTAAATAGCTTTGTAATATGGGCTAGGTGGGCGTGAGATGGTAACATTAACCCCTCTAGACTGCACCACAGAGCAGCTACGGCAACCACACTTGGTCGGTATTTCAGTGGTTGGAAATCTGTATCAATTAGCTTTAATCAACTTGTTCTACAAATAGTGCAAATATTCCATCCAACAAACAAGTGTAGTTCAAACGTAAGAGAGTGAGTATATGGTACTTTATACCTATCATATATCCAAAGAGCACTTTAGTGACTCGGATGCTTAATTCGTCAAGGACATGAGAATCCATCGAGTCAAGATTCGATATAAGCAGCTCTACATATGAGTAAGTTGTTATACAATCAAGGCGCCATCCCAGTGCCTGTAACAGTGTCAATTCCATCCGCTTGATTGTATTTGGTTGAAAACAATAGTCAAGGTCCTCCTTCGTCCACCATACATACACAAATGTTATTGAATTGGTTAATATTCTAAAAATAAAATTAGTTTTTCCAACTTATGAGTATCATTTCAATTAAACTGGTTACATGTGTGCATATTAATTTAATTATTACATTTTTGATGAATTCATGATACATTATCAAATCAGGATACAAATTAAGATACCTCAATTTCAAGCAAAGAAGGAGCCGAGGTCTCACTAAACTTGGATGCTACTGACAAACATGCCACACTAAGTAGTTCAATCATCAAATATCTCCATCCCTGAAACACAAATATATATATATATATATAAGATTATATAATTAAGCTTTCAATTCGACATACGAATAAAGAAATGAAAGCACGTAGAGTAAATGAAGGTTTGCTTACTTGGCAATGATTCATGGATATGAAACGATCCAAGTAATTTGCAGCATTGAAAACAGTTACAAAAGAGAGATTCAACCTACTGCGTGACTGAAAACACGTAGACACGCACAACTTGACAATATTAGCCATTTTTAGTTATATATATTATATATTATTCTTGGAAGTTATAAGCCTAGACTAGCCTATATTCTTCACAAAAATCAACTGACCTTGATAAACCATTGAATAGCTCTGGACCTAGACTGCATCAAATCATTATTAGACAGGAGATAGTCCACATATCCTGGTTCAGGCAAGTAACAAGACTCCTTCTCAACATACATAGCATTAGTCTTATCACACTCCTCCTTACAACAACCATCACCTCTCTCAAAACTCCTCCACTTTTGGGGTGGTTCATGATGATCATCACAACACCCATCAGTTTCAGGACTAGAGAGCCACACCTCATCACAAAGCAAACTCTCCATAACGTAAGCCTCCTGTATATAAGAGGTACCCAGGAAAGTGTGAGTTGACAAGGGCAAGTCTCTGACAAGGAAAATCTAGTGGTGATATATTATTGTACGTGGAAAATGATGTGCATGACAAAAATAGAAAGCAAAACAAGAAGGGTGAAACTGATAAGAGAAGAGGTGGTTATAGGCTTTATATTGGGTAGAGGGACAGTTAAAAAGAGAGGGTGGTGGCTCTTAGGGGTAGGTGGTGGTGAGAGAGGGAGATATAAAAAGAAGGACACGTCCCTCATGAAGGGAGGTAAATGCTGAGAGGGATATTTTAATTTGACCGAAGAGTAACCAACTGCGTGTGAGCGCAGGAGGGCATAAATGTGGAGGACTCCCCTTCAATATAGGGGCTGTAGAGAAAAGACTTGGGTGCCAGTTGTGAGGAGGAGGTCCCACGTTTGAAAGGGCATCAAGTCGTGATCATGAGGAGGCTGCATGCAGTAACTGCTCATCCAACTAATCAGTGCGGCTGATTGATTGTTGCTTGTGTGCATGCACGAGAGATACTCGCTGATTAGTAACTGGTAGCGCCAACGTCAGCATTTTTTTTAAAATAAAATAAATAAATAAATTTATCATTTATCTAGATAAAGTATTATTTATGTAGTTTAGGTCTATTATAATAATTAAAAAATGATTATTCATACAATAAAATTATTTATATAAAATTTAAAATACTTTTAATGTTAATTAAGCTTTTAATATTAGTGAGTAAAAATATTAATTTTGAGTGTTTTAATAAATGAAAGGATGTCTAAGCAATTTTATTAAGAGTTGATGGGTATACACCATTCATTTAACTTTTTTTTTTTTTTCACTTATTCGAGTTGTCAAGGAGTATTTTTCATAAATATTTTAAAATAAGAGTGGTTAAACACTTTTTTTATTTTAAAAGGTCAAGGAAGTTGAGGTTAAAAAAATCTCATAATTATTTTAAAATATAAAATATTGATAATATTATTAGAAATTTAATTTTTTATTTACCGTAAAGAACTTTTTTTTATTATTATTATTTGTATACAAAATATCCGCCAAGCACACTCCTTTTTTTTTTTAAAAAAAAAAAAATAGCACACTTTTTTATTAACTTTGTTTTTTTTTTTTTTTTTTTTTCACTTTCTCCATTTGTCAGGGAGTTTTTTTTTTTTTTTTTGTTAATTATCTGTTTACAAAATACTTAGTTCTTCCATGCAAATTTATGGATCCTTATCAAGTTTCCAGTTACATTGAAATCAAAATTGCCCACAAAATAATTATTTTATTTACTGAAAATTTAAATAAAATATAATTATATAAATTCTCAGGTCAATTTTCTCTGCAGGGAACTTAATTTTCTATAAAGAATTAGACTAAGGAGGCATAATCTTTAAACTTATTGCTTTTCTGTTCAAGATAAATTTTTACAACCCTTTTTAAAGAGTAATGCTATTTTTTTCTTCTTTTTTCTTCTTGTTCAAAACCAGAATGAATTATTAATATCATATTAATTATCACATTTCTCATTATTTACACGATATTGATAAACTTACATACTATATTATTTGAGTATAAATTTGAATAAAAAATTTAAAAAATCTAACATTAAAAAAACATAGAATAAAAGTTGATTTGCCCAATCTATCATTTTATAAACATACTTATCATTTTATTAACATATTCTCATAGATTTTCAAAATAAATCTATGATTTTTTTTTTTGAAACATAAATCTATGATTTTGTGAGAAATTTTTAACAAACTTGAAACATAGTAGAAATTTACTAGAAAATTTAATCCACTTAATCTGTTTATACTATCCCATGGATAAAAAACTCATGTGTGGTCAGTACAGACGGATGGAGTTCTCCAAATAATGGACAAAACGCTGACTTCTTTTGTTGAGAAATTGCAGCCAGATGCACCTCTTTCTTCTGTCACAGTCGTCCGTCACACGCACTATGACAGTGACAACAAAAAACCACCATTCACCATCATCCACCGTTCTCCAACTAATTTTGGTCACTCGTCAACTGAATCAATATATTCGAATTTAACATTAACATAGTCATAAGAAAGATATGTCAGACTCATATTAAGCCGGTAAACAGCATGCATTTTCCACACACTACTTAGTAACACGTTGCAAAAATTCATCACATGTTTTCGCTTTTCTGCAGCCTGCAATTTCTGAAGATTCATTTCAAAGTTGATTACAACATATGTATGCATCAGTAATCTATCTCGTCATCGTTTCCAATACTATTATTAAAATATATGTTCATAGAAGTCCTGATCTCTTGCAATTCTCTCTAGCTTCGGTAAAGAAGGAACTTGCATAAGTTGAGCTGTTCAATCGATTTCTCTCTTTATTGCAACTCATATGATGAAAAACTGAAACCTGATCTGCCCTCATTGGTAGATTTCAGCTCAAGCTTCTGAAACGGGCTGCAATTCAAATTTAAGGGCAACTTATTAATTCATGACACGGTAAGAAGCAAACCCTTTTGTGCTTCTTTTTCTAGAGTAAAAGCGAGTCTAGGGGAAAGAAAATCTTCATATAAAGAATAAAATAAAGAGAGGGAGGCTGTGTGTTTTGTGTTGGGGGACGAGGACAGTAGAAGGTGATGGGGCATTCAACATTCCAGTTTATATAAGTAATCCAACTTTAGCAAAAACGAAATGGCAGCAAAGTACCTGCTATTGGGATCATAATAAAATCCATTTATGGAACCATCACTACACGAGAAGCAAACGTAGTAAAAGCCAGCTATAGTCAGCCCACAATCTGTTCCAACGTTCACAAAGTATTGCTCTTTCCATCTCTGCAACAAGAATGTCAAAACATTATCTATTACTTGACAGAGTCCCCTCCATCAATTGAATAAATAGTAATATGGAAGCTACTGAACAGTTATGCAACGGAATTTTTTACTGAATGGTGCAGCAGCTCTGGCAGCTCAGTGGCACATTGCATGTTAGTCATGTCAGCCACCTTTTTCAATATGCCAATATTATACCACAACCAAGTAGTAAATTGGAGTGAACAAAGTGCATTAACAGAAGAAGTCTATCATAAATTACCCCGCCATTTAGTTGAAAACTATTTACTGAAATCTAAATTCATCTAGCACTATACTCTGAATACAGAAAATTACCATAAATATGTATGGGTAGTTACTCAGGTCCAAAGATTTGCCACCATCAATCTCCACTTGACTCTGAAAAGAAAGAATTGATCCATTGATAATTGATTCTGCAGCAGGACAAAGTTGTATCTCTTACAAAGCAATATAAAGACAAAATGTTCCAACTCCTTACCAGCAGAGGAGAAAAAGATGGAAACTTTGTCCAGTGCCTTACATCATCTTCCGGCCTGCAAAATGTTTCTGTGAACCAATTATGTTTGCCACTAATATTGCCAGAAGTCATGAAAGTGATGAATTATTGTTCACTGTTGATGTTAAGCAGAAGCTTCCACACTCGACTAAACAAGAGAAAAGAAGGAACATACGTTGCTTCCCATTTGCCTGTGTAGAAAGAATAATTTTTTGTATCAACAATCTCTCCTTCCCAGAAGGTTACGACCTGAAAGAAAATAAAAAATTATAGAAGACAAATGCTCAATACAGTTAGAAAAGAAATTTAGAAAATTTGACTAAATTTACATACACAATAAAGCCAAAATGGCAGTCTTTACAATCCCTTACCTATGTGCGATAGTAACATGTAATGCCCTGTAACGTTTGGTGCCAATAGAAATATCATACGTAAAATAGCAGAAACAGACGTACCATAAATTTATCACTACTAAATTAATATATTATTAAGGAAGAGGCAAGAAACAGTGTGTCAAAACAGGAAAATTACACAGGTTAAGCTCATGGAGAAGAAGATGAATGGTCATACAAATTAAGAATCAATTGAATCAATGGACGGTGTTTGATCGTTAAAGTTTTGAACTACATAATTTCACACAACAATGTCATCCTTAATGACTTGAAGCTGAAAAAAGAACTACTCAGTTGCATGACTACTAAATAGAGTTACGAACTGTGTCAATTGTCACTAGGCATCATTTTTAGGACCTCACCAAATAAAGGCTACTTTTCACTTTTTATTTGGCTTTAGTTATTCACTCTCTAATAACTATTTTCAGTAGCATAGCTCTATATATCATAAGGAGCAGAAAGAAACGGAAAAGGAAAAACAACGACAAAAAGAGCAAAAACAAAATCTAATGACTGTTAGATTGAAGGGATAGAACATTACTGGTGTATCCGCCATAGGAACATTCAGGGCTTCCATGGTGCCACATAAATACCCATGTTCAAGGTCACATCCTTGTATCCGAACGTTAACTCTCCACGCTTCCTCCTTTTGTAGATTTGAAACATTCTGAGTACCAGAAAAGGCCTATAACACAAACATGCAGTTATATATCGAAGTTTCTCAAATACAACAAACCATACCACATTTTAATATACAATATGAATCTCTATAAGACAAGAAAAACAACTTCCATGTACATGACTCCATGCAGTGTCTTAAAGATGCAGCAAGCATATAGTCATATTTTTCTCCATTATATAGCTGAAATCCAAAATTTCACACTTGAATTTCATTTAAACAAATTCAACCCTCTCAATGACAGATTCATTTGAGCTATTTAACCACCAATGTAACAAGCTATAAAAATTTTAAACAATTAATTTAAATAAAATAAAATAAAAAATCATTCAGATTTAATTTACAACCTAAATACTCCAACTACATTCATGCTACACAATCAAGACTTAAAAAATCTCATATCAATAACATTAACAAAAATAACAAAGTCTTATTTGCAATCTTTTCATTTTGTGAAAAAAAAAAAAAATTACCTGTCCAACAGTCAAAAGAGTGCATGCTGGTGGTGCAGTCTGTCCAGAATTTGCACCTTCTGTTCGAGAAAATTAGTTAAAATCACACAAACCATAAATTTTAACAAGAACATGATATAATACACAAGTTTTCTAATACATGTGTTCAAAGCGAAATCAAAAGTACCCGAAATTTGAGAAGGCGCTGAGCTCTCTACAACTCTCACCGGCATTTCTTGATCGATTGACTGATTGTAATCTCTCTCTCTCTCTCTCTCTCTCTCTCTATAGACGGATACAAATGACTGAAATGAAAGGGATAATCCCAAAATCCCTTAACTTTTGACAGATTATTCATTTTCCCCCACATAATTTCTTTTTTATCAAAATACCACCTAACTTTAAATTAAACATCTAAAATATCCCCTGAAAATATATAAAAAACGATAATACCCCTGACAGTAACAAATTCTATTATATTATTATAATTGACTATTTGACTCCAAGGATAAAAAAATAATAATAAAAAAATTAATAAAAATATAAAATGAAATAAATTATATTAAATAAGATATTTTTATTTAAAAATTAAAATACATATATTGACTAATTTTATTTTTTCCTCTCAGATCCCCTCTCTCTCTCCCTCTCTTCTCTTTTCCTCTCTCTCCCTCTCTCTCTCTCTCCATCTCCGGCTGGCTTTGTAGGTGGGTTCGACGATGATAGCATGGTGGAGATACTGGAGACCCGTTAGAGATCCAGTTTGGGTCCCCGATCATGGAGACGCAAAAGGATTTGCACAATCGGAGACCTATTGTGGAGACGAGTCTCCAATTGTGGAGACCCAGATAGGTTTTCGATCGTGGAGATCCTTTTGGGTCTCCACAATTAGAGATTTGAACTGGGTCTCCACAGTAGGAGACCAGAGACCCAGAAAGGTCTCTACTATAGGTCTCCAATGGTGTGGGTCTTCACGATGGAGACCTGAACTGGGTCCTCACTATGGAGACCACATGGTCTCCACCGTTGGTGACCTAAAATAGGTCTCCAACGGTGGAGACTAGTGGTTTTTTTTTTCAGTTATGTTCTATTTATTGGATTTTTTTTTTTTTTTTTTATGGTGTTTGTTGATGATTGTGGAAAATTGATGATGAGAAATCTAAGTTTTGGCCTACTAGAAAAAGGAGGGAGAGAAAGAGGGGATCCAAGAGTGCGGAAGACTAAAATAAGAATGGATCATGGCTATGAATATCGAGATTGGATCTCTAATTTTTTTTTTATTTCTTTTATTTTTTTATTTTTAAAATATTATAATAGAGGTAGTTTGGTCTTTTTATCTTAGTTAAATTTTTTTGTTATCAGAGTGATAGAATGAAATTTTTTAGATAAAAATAAAATTACATGGGGGAGAATGGGTAATCTTTCAAAGGGTAGTTGGTTTTTAGAATTTTCCATAAATGAAATTACAGTCTTCAAGTTCGTTGGGCTTGAATCGGTTTGGGCTCTATTTAAGCCCAGACTTTGGCCCATAATGTCATTGCTTAATTTTAACGCCGTCGTTTTATGCTGATTCGTTTGTTATTTAAGATAATCTTCATCTCCACTATGATGTTACTAATTATCCCAGAGCGTGGCGAGATCGATCACTGGAAAAGAAAACAGAAAAATAAAAGATTAATTAAAAAAATATATATATCTTCAATACTCTCATAAATTATGAAAAAAATATGTCATATAAGATGAATAGACATTGAATTAAAATAAATATTTTCAATATAATTATTATTCATTAATATTAAGCTGAGGTGACAAAAAAAAAAAAAATATTATCCATATGATCATCTATTTTCGAAGAGTATATTAGACAGTAATATCAGTAAATAAATAATTATTAATTCTAATTTTTAAATTTAATTAAAAGTTAAAAAAAGAAAAAAACATCAAATAAAAAATATATGAAAATATTAAATAAAAAATATTAAATATTAAATGAAAATATATAGAGATATTTAATAACAATAATTAAAAATATTAAAAATAATTTTTCTATTTGATTATTTATCAAATTATATTTATATTATATAGAAATCAAATTCTTTAATATTAACCGCGTGTCATATTTTTTCAAAACATAGTCACGAAGGCATTGAAAAGAAAATAAAATGACGTTACTGTAAAAGATTTGTTCGATTTCACTATTAACTATAGACACAAATGGAACCAACGGTAAGTTATTGGCACACATATCTATAAATTCAGATAAAATTCCTTGTTTTAAAATTTAAAACTTTAATAATCCAATGAATTAAAAAAGTAAAATAAGGAGTAAATTCAACTGCTAGTCGCCTAGCACACGTAAACGAAGAACTGTGGGGAAATTGAAATCTCACAGCCGTCTTTTTGGACTAATATTACCCCACAAAAATATGCCAGGAAGATATCTAGAGTAGGGAGCTTAAAGCTTTGACAAAACACGCCCATATATATCCATAATTCCACATGTTTATCGACAAACAGTACAAAGTTTGGAAACCATATCCTCGATTCCGTAAGTTTATGGACAAGCATTACAAAGCTTGGAAACTAGAGAGATCTGTGAGTGATGTAAGTAAACAAAGGCAATCTACAAGTATGATCTTTTGAGGTTCATAATTTATATGTAATATGTTATATTGTTATACAAACTATATCCTATCAAGATATCAAGAGGAAGGCTTGATAACGTCATAATCAAATAATACAGAAAAAATAATGAAAATTATCGGCCACCTGAAAGTAAGGATTCAGCTACAGAAGATGAACGGGTGTATGGTTTATCTGTAGAAAACGAATACGACACTGCAAAATCGGTGAAGCCTTCACGATTTTCAAACGTTAGGCCACTAACTGAGATACCAAGTCCTGATAACTCTGGCAAAGGGGCATCTCCCTCCAAGTATTGCACAACTTGGCGCATACTTGGCCTGGCTGATGGATCTGAATGGGAACACATCAACCCAAGATTCAATACTAATTCTAGTTCCTCGGCCACATATTCCGTGCCCAAATTTGGATCTCTTGCCTCAAGAATGTCACCTCTGTACCAAAATGCAAACACCCAATCAACCAAAATCAAGTCCTGATCTGTTGACGATCTTAGCTCTATTGGTCTTCTGCCACAGGCAACTTCAAGCAAAAATGCCCCGAAAGCAAACACATCAGTACTTCTTGTGGCCTTGCCTGTTCGAGTGTGTTCCGGGGCAAGATAACCAAGAGTGCCTACTACATGTGTTGTTTGTGGATCAGTTCCGTGGCTGTATAGTCTTGCAAGGCCAAAGTCTCCTAACCTTCCATTCAATTCCCCGTCAAGCAAGACATTACTGGCTTTAATATCTCTATGGATGACGACTTGTTCCCATTCTTCGTGGAGATAAACCAGTCCCAAAGCCACACCTTTGATGACTCGAAATCTTTGGCTCCAATTGAGGGTGACTTTGGGCTGGTCATAGAGGTACTTGTCTAGACTTCCATTTGGCATATAATCATAGACCAAAAGCAGCTCCCCTTTACGCCGGCAATAACCCAATAGTTGTACCAAATTCCGGTGACGGAGACGACCAATACTAACAATTTCAGCAATGAATTCCCTCATACCTTGTCTTGATCCATGAGAGACTCTCTTCACAGCAATCTCCAATTTAGAAGTAGGTAACACACCTCTGTAGACTCTACCAAACCCACCACTACCTAACAGCTCTTTTTCTTTGAACCCTTTTGTGGCAATATAAAGGTCTTTGAATTTGAACCTATGTGGCCCATAGTCAAGCTCCCAATCTTCAAGCACTTCAGCGAACTTCCTTCTCCTTCTAATCACAAAACCAACCCCTGCAACCACAGCTAAAACCAAGCTCACACAGATTATAGGCAACCCAATTGTCAAAAACATTGATCTCCTTCTAGGCCCTGTTCGAGGAAGCTTAGGGAGTTGAGAAACATCAAGCTTCTCCGCCTGGCCGTTGATCTTAAAACTCCAACCCAAAACATAATGAGACGTGAAGACAGAGCCAGTTGAGGATGAGAACCCAACATACATGTCATCATTAACAACATCTGAGAGATCACGAGACAAAGACAAAACTGGAGTACTTGGCTTATCAACATCTAATGGAGCTATAGTCACATCTATTTGCTTTTTTATACCATCATATTCCACCCAAACTTGCATTGGTTTACCACTAATAAGAGACAAGTTTATAAACTTACCATTATTTTGATAACCAGCAGAAGCTGCTCTCACTGATCTCAATCCATATATATCAATCCCCAAATGGTTGTTGTCTATGTCACCAACCTCTGTGTTCTGGATAGTGTCAAGCTCTACAGCGAAAATATGGTTGGAGGAGTTGTCATTGTTGGTCCCGTTGAAAAGGCCAAGGCTCTGACTAGGCAGAGCACCCGGGAGGCCTCTAGTTGGTGCTATGACAAAAGCGATACCGTGGCCTGCAAGTCTCGGATACTCTGAGAGGATGCCAAAAACAAAGGCAGTGGAGAAGGAGAAAGCAGTCCCGTTTGTTGAGTTCTTGAAGGTTACTGGGTTGGGATAGAAGGCATGACCTGTGCGTTGTGTTGTGTAGTTGGTCAGCTGCAAGAGTCCATTGCTGTTGAACTCGGCTAGACCATCAAGGGTCAGATTAGCTGCTGATGATGACTGGAAGTGGAAACCATTGTAGATAAATCCAAGATTCTCACTAGCTCCACAGCTTGTAGCGATCAGAAGAGAAGCGAGAAAAGCAAACTTGAAAAACATGGCTGTTAATTGAGCTTAGAATGCTAGAGTGATTGTATTGGAATCAAACACCATTATAAAAGCAAAGGTTGGTTTCATATTTTGCGTTAGGTACTTTATGACTCTTCACAGTCAATGTGAACAGCATATTAATATGGTCACCGTCCAATTATTGATTCGCTTAAACAAGGAACATCATCACCGCCGTTTGTTGCTTTCCAAGCATTCCATGCATTTTTGGCGGCTTTGATCAAGCTTGGACTAATGCAAGTAACTAAGTAAAATTGAGATCTTAAGTTCAAATTTTGTTTAATAAAAAATAATAAACAAATCGGATAAACCTGATTAGAGGATCAAATTGGATCCTTTAACTAGTGAATAAAGAGGAGTCGCGGTCGTTGCCAGGCAAGCAGCGTGGTAGAGTCGACCATTCTAGAAACGAAAAAGAATCTGTTTCTCAAAATTCTAATTTGGAACAGAACTTGCCACGTTTTTTGTCGTATTCACAAATCACAAGCAAATTGCGAAACATACCAATCAACATTTAACTTGGCAGACCGACTCCGTAACAGTAAGGGGCCCAATGAATTCGTGAATGGTAAGGCAGTACGGTGGCGGCCGCGCTCGTATTTTTATTGCTTATGACAAGTGCACCAAAATTTCTTTGAAGCCTCACTATATGGTCAACTACGTGTAAGAGGTTGAATGATGTACACTTGGCACCTGCTCCAGTTTGGTCTTTATCTTTGTTTGTTTTAGTGCCGTGTCGCTAGAAAATGAACATGTTAATATTTTTAACACAAAACTTGACGGTGAAGCTACAAGTTCAATATTTAGGCAAGCTGCGCTGATGAGAACATGATTGATTATTTGTTGGGGTCAATTATTTTAATGGAATACACTGTCACTTGGCTTTGTATATACATATAACTGTTCTTCAAATGTATATTTTAGTTCGAGATTTTTTGAATTCTTTGCTTGTGGGTTTGAATAAGGTCTGATTTAATTGATAAAAAAATGTAATTTCATAAAGTAGTTGGGGCATTAAAATGATTGTTTAATTAGATTAAAGAAATTCCAAGTTATTTAAGTTCCAAATGGAAAGAATTAACGATTATGGAATTGATAACATCAAACCAGAGAAAAGTGTTTGAAAGAAGCCATTATGGCCAATAATATAATCAGTCAATGGTAAAATGTACAATAGAAGATGAGAAACCATATCTGCTTGCAACTATTATAATTGGCTGTTTATCTAGTTAAGACTGATTTCAGAATTAACGGTTGTTGTGTAAGACTATACAACGTTACGGGTTTTTTAAAAAAAAAAATAGTTTCATTATTAATTATAATTTATTGGTGGTGAGCTATGTACAGTGCAGCTTATTAGCTGGAATCAAATTCTTTCTCTTCCAAGGGGCTGACGGCTCTAATGGCCTTTTTGTAGAATGAAGTAAAGGTTCTAGTTTAGGCCCGTTTATAGTCCCACAACCCAATAGTCTCCCAACATCACGTAGCCCAATGGTTTGCTCTCATCTTAAACTCAATGACGGCTTAATATTCCACTCCTTAACCTGAGGCCTGTGTCCAAATCAACTTCATTAATTAATTAATTAAAAAATTGGCCGGCCATGAATAAAATTGACAAGATCCTTGAAATCTTGTCCAATTTGCACAACCAAAGCAGGAATTGATGATACCGAACTCAAACAAGACTCTTTATATTGAGGTTCAACTCCATCTTTGTGAGATTATACGGCTAGTGTGACATATTTATCATGGCCGAAGAGAACCAATCGACCAATCCCTCTCAACATGTTGAGTCTGCTCCAACCTTGCCATTGCCAAGTAAGTTTTTGATTGCTATATATTTTACTTCTCCTTATCTGATTTCTGTGTTCTCTGCTAATGTCTGTGAAGGTGAGAATCCATGCAGGGACTTATGGGCAGTTACTTGGAACAAACCCGAACATGGGTCCGAAAAGAGAGTGGCCGGAGCTGGTGGGGTTGACAGCTGAAGAAGCTGAGAAAAAGATTAAAGAAGAAAAGCCAGGGGCCTATGTTCAAGTGGTTCAACCAGGTTGCTTTGTTACTATGGATTATAGAGAAGATCGTGTACGAGTATATGTTGACGAATCTAGAAAAGTTGAGAGGCCACCAAGGATTGGGTGATGGATCTACTCATCTATGTTTGTTTGTTTTAGTGTATTGAATAATAAATGTTGTAAGTTTTAAAGTGGTCAACCGGCCCCAACCCCTTAAATTCTCAAATCTCCGAATTCTCAAATCACCATATTAGGGAGATTTTTAAGTGTTGGGGATGAGAATGGAACTGAGATCTATTTCTCTTATTTATAATATAAAAATATAAATGTATTGCAACATAAATAATTAAATTAGTAATTTTCTCTGTTTCTCTTATTTATAATTTTATTATATGTAATAATTTTATATTAGTTGAATTTTTATCATATGTTATGATTTATATAAGAGGTTTATTGTTATAATATAATATTGTGAATTTCATATATTGAAATGTTACAGATTTAATAGACTGAAAATCTATGAAATTATTTTATGGATTATATTTTTAAATTACATCTTTAAATATATATACGAGCTAATTGGCTCGAGTTATCTCACTGCTTTAATATTATTTGATTTGTTATATACTCTAATTGATTTAATATTTATTGATGTGTCTTTGAATAATGAGTTTCATATTACTTCACTCTTTCATGTTGATCTTTTATCATTTAATTGAGTTATGATTTAAATGTTATTTTTAGGTATAACAAAAATAACCAAAAATATTTGAAGTTTTCCTTGGAGTGATTTTTTTTTTTTTACCAAAAATGAATTTATATATTTTTTTCTAATACATTTTTAATAATTTTCACGTGTCTAAATGTATTTAGGCATAAGTTCTCTTTTTTGCATTTCCGAGTATAGATTTTTGTTCTACCTTTTAAAAAAGAAGGGACAGAAATGGATTCCTAGTGGCGCTACAATCAAACCCATTTTCTACAACAAATTATTATTTTTTTAATGGAATTTGAACTTCTAGTGCATCAAAAGATGCGAGTGTGATTTAAAAGTAAACAGTAATTTCGTAAACCCGAGAAAAGTCAACCAAAAACAGAGAAAAATACCTCCACTCTCAGTCTTCTCTTGATCAACAATAGGAGAAAATAAAAAACCAAAAGATCATTGAGAGTCGTGCATTGAAATATAGTAATAAATACTAAAAAAAATAAAGTAATAAAAAAATGTTTAATTAACTTAAACAGTAAAAAAAAGAGAAAAAAAAAAATTGAAAATAGATATGTTAAAAAGCAAAATTATACTTGGTTAGAAAGCAAAGATTCCGAGTCCCACTACAACCAATCCACTTGTCCCTACACATTTTTTGCATGAGTCCACTACGAAATCTTTATATTATATATTCAAAAGACTTGTATTTTCTTATGACAAAATGGTTTCAATGCATGCCGTAATTGACATAGCTTTGGTGTTTCGTTCATAAAAGCAGCCACACTAATTCAACGACACAAAAACAAGCTTGATTTGATTGGAATGGAGAAGCGGGGAACCACCCAACTTCATGGCAGCCACTCGACGGCCTAATCACACCTACCCAGTGGAAATAAATAGATTCAATTTCCAATTTTTATTATTATACATATTTATATTTTGCTATTTTATTCATGAGAACAATAAGATCTTGTCAGTCTGCTACAACTAATTTATGGGCAACTGGTTATGGGTTTGAAGATTGTCGAGTGATTTGGCCAAAAAGGAACATAAAAGCATAATGACCCATCTTCTAAACCACATGTTTTTATTACCATCATCACACTATGCCCAGCAGTTTCAAAATAAAGTATGCAATATAGACACAGATATTGAAAAAGTATTTTGCTAATATAATAGTTCCAAAGTTATCAAAAAATAATAATTCAATAAGATGAGATTAGTCTATTGGTATGCTTAAGGTTGTGAGCATACCGATAAACTAATCCTTTTGAGGTTGTTAGCTGGAGTGGTAATTCATTTCCAAAATTCTGAATTAATTTCAAAACAATATATACATTATACATATAAAGTTATGAAATTTTTTAAATTAAACTTTAATCATTTACATAAACCTATTAAATGTGCACTTCCGAATGCAAGATCACTATTATATGTGGGATTTTCTCATATTATGAGAATATTATAGAAATTAATTTCGATAGATTTTGATAAACAATTTATTATTAATATTACATTGTCTTAAAATTATATTATAAAATAATATAAAATCACTATACACGTTGTGGTCTATTAATTAATTTATTTATTTGGTTTGTATAGTTAGGTGCAAGAGAAAGGAATGATAAATATGGAGTTCTGATAATGAAAACTAAGCAAGTAGATGACTGGAATGTTTAAAGAATTCAGTCGAGTGATGCACCGATATTGAGCGTGGCACTTGGCAGCCCAATTTTATATGCACATATTGAAGAGAGCCCCATTTTTTACATTGAAACTTTGAACTTGGCATTTCGTTTGGCGTTAAAATCGGCTACCAATCAACAAAAATTATGTTACGAAACTGCCCAAAATTCAATTAAGATCACAGCTGCCATATGTTACAAATTTCGTAACTTGAATCAAGAATCATAATTGCCGTCTGAATCCATTACAATAATTAAAACAATCGCCAGAATTCAATTTAAATGAAGAATAATCTTTCCTGGAGGCTCACGAAGCTTGTGCACAATTTTACAATTTTAATCTTGGAACATTTATCATTAACAATAAAATTTTGTACATTAGCATATGATAATTCCGTTTTTCTCTTCAAATATTTGGACTCTTAATACAAGGCAATCAATTTAGAAAATAAAATAAAAATAAAAATCAGGGCCCCTGTTTCAAGATTGAACCTCTAATTGTTATCTAGTTTCCCCTCTACCATGAATCAGAAGAGAAAGTGGAGAAGTAGAAAGAGAAGCATAGGTGGTACACTTTCCCTGCAATGAGTGAGAGGTAACTTTGTCAAAAGAAGAAGATGCAAAAGAGTTCAAAAAATCATCAAACCCATCAACAGCACCTTTCTCATTAGCATCAAATGCACCTGGCGCTCTCACAATTTCAGGCACTTTAAGCTCTCCTTCCAAGCACCTCACCACTTGCCTCATGCTTGGCCTACCCATGGGCGCATTGTTTGAACACAACAACCCCAGTTTGAGCACTCCCACCATCTCAGCCTCATTGTACTCGTTATTCAGCTTGGGGTCCACCACATCAAGGAATTTTCCTTGCCTATAACATTCCCACACCCAGTCAACCAAGACCAACTCTTCAGGCAAGGCCTTTGGCTCAATGGGCCTGCGCCCACATGCAACCTCTAACAAAAGTGCACCAAATGCATACACATCAGAACTGGCTGTGGCCTTGCCTGTTCTAGGCAGCTCTGGTGCTAGATACCCCAATGTGCCCACTACCCTTGTTGTCGCCGGGTTCGACCCATGTTCGTACAATCTTGCGAGACCAAAATCACCCAATTTCCCATTTAACTCATCGTCCAGCAACACGTTACTAGCTTTCACGTCTCTATGAATCACAACCTGTTCGTATCCTTCGTGTAGGTAAAGAAGTCCAGACGCAACACCTTTTATGATTTTGAACCTCTGCCCCCAACTAAGAGCTTTTTTAGGCTCATCAAACAAGAAGTTATCTAAGCTTCCATTAGCCATAAAATCATACACAAGAAGAAGATCACCTCTCCTTCTACACCACCCCACTAATTGAACCAAGTTTCGATGACGAAGCCTACCAATACTGGCAATCTCGGACACAAATTCACGCACACCTTGTTTTGATTCATGAGAAATCCGCTTGACAGCAACTTCAGTCTTTGAATTTGGTAGTATTCCTTTATAAACTTGACCAAATCCACCATGTCCAAGTAGCTGCTTGTCACTAAAACCATTAGTTGCTTGCTTGAGTTCTTGGTAGGAGTATCTTTGTGGTCCAATATCCAGCTCCCAATCTTCAATAATATCTGCATTCTTTATTTTTTTTATCACGTAAACGATTGCTAGGGACAATACACACAATGCAAAAATCACTGATGACACTGAAACAACTATTGTTAAACTTGTATGCTTCTTCTTGTGACCAGGAAGTGAGGGAAGAGAAGAGAGAACGAGAGCTTTAGCTGGTCCATTGATTTTAAAGCTCCAGCCAAAGATATAATGTGAGCTAGCAAGTAGACCTGTTGAAGATGAGAATCCAACATACATGAACTCATGAAATATCGGTGAAAGATCCACGTGAAAAGACAAGATTGGTGATTTGGGTTTGGATGAGTTCGGAGAGATGGTGACATGAACAACATTTTGCGATGAATCGTAATCGATCCAAACTTGGACTGGTTTCCCACTCTTGAGACTCAAGTCTTGTTTTGTTGAATTGTCAGTGTAGTATGCAGCAGGAGCGGAGGCATTGGAGTGCAAGCTGTTGATGTCAATGCCAACATGGTTGTCATTAACATCCTCGAATTCAAAATCCTGAACCGTGTCGAATTCAACAGCGAACAAATGGTTGGAGAAGTTGCCAATGTCGCTTGAATTTAAAAGGCCTAAATACTGACTTGGAAGACCTCTCAGCTCCTTAGATGATGAGATCGTGAAAGCAAGGCCATGACCGCCGAGTTTTGGATACTCAGGGACTATAGCCAGAGCAAAGGAGGTAGAAAAAGAAGAAACTTGGCCGTTTGTTGAGTTCTTGAACCGAAATGGAATGCTATAAAAGGCCTGACCTTGTAATCTACTAGTCTCATTCGTTAACCGAAGAATGCCATTTTTTTCAATCTCTGCTACTCCGTTTAGGGTCAGGTTGGTACCCAAGTCTTTGAATCCTGGAAAGAAGAGTTCATTGAGTTGAGACGTTACTTGGGTAGAGAGAAAGATGAGAAGAAAGAAGAATATGAGAAAACTGGACATGTTAATAAGTGTAAGGGAGCTCTTGGATCGAAAATTGAGTAGATATTTGAAGAATTGTTGGTTGGTGAGATAGGGATGTGTACTTGGGTGGTGTTAAAGCAGATCTGATAGAGGAGGTGGTGGGCTTCCAGGGAGGGACAGAGAGCATCTATCGATCACATGGGTTGAGTTATATTCGTATAAAGGAGAGAGTAAAGACAGTATGCAGAGCAAAAGCTACCAAAACATCTCTGTATGCATATTCAGGATTTTGTTATCAGACCATGCCGATTCTCAAAATTATACAACTTTTTCTTCCAAGCATAGCACATACTGTACTTCAAAAAAAATAAAAGCATAGCACGTACTGTCTCCTTTTTTTTTTTTTTTTTATGTGAATATATTATTCTCTAGTGCTGTTTTTTGTTTATCCATTTTCTGCCACTTGCACCAATTCAAAGAAATTGGCTGACTATGATCAGCATGACCTGTATAAAACGGCAGCACTGACGATGTTACAGGATTCAGCGGTTAAAGACTTGAATTTGGACTCTCGAGCTTGATTAAGATCCTCTGCTAGTCTTCCTTCACCAAAGGTTGAATTTAGTTCCAAAATGACAAACCATGTGGTGCATGCTGATTTTATTTTTATTTTTTGAAGTGGCACAAATGATCCTAAGCCCACAAGTGAACAAATTATAGAAATTTTGATCCAGGTCTTTCCATGTTAATTCATGTGAAAATAAAGGCTTAAATCTTAATCTGTGGCCCCTTTACTGGATCCCAATGATTTTGTCATAAACTCTTATTTAGAGATCAAAAGAGAAGGAATACACATCATTATGTTGTGTCTTTTTTTCCCCTCTAATGCAACGATTGCAGCAGCTCTCAACCTCAACCCACCATATGTGATGCAGCAAAACACGCCTGAAAATGGAAATTAAAGGATAGTATTTGAAGAAATGACTATCAAGCCAACTTGTCGTTTTTTTAACCACCTATTCATATCAAATGTAATGTAAATGTGGCTAATGTTGAGGCTCTGGTAATGGAAGTTGTCATAAGCAATAGGTTGGAAGGAATTTTATTTTTCAACGTCAAGTGATCCCCAATGTCATCACTTCACTTTATAGTTAACATAATCTTAGACAGTTGATTGAAGATCAGAGACTTAACTTCAAAGTTTCAAATCCACTTTCCCACTTCACAATAGAATTATAGAATTGTTGACATCAAGCAATCAAAACTTAAAAGACAAAACTTTTAGGTAATAGAACATTATTGTATTAATTTGTTTAGTGAGGAAAGCATTTTCTCTCTAGGTATTAAATTATATCTTGGGAATAAATTAATGACACTATAAAGTGATGCTTTCTAATTGCAATAGTTCAATTCCTGTCATGCATACACCGCCATGATTAATGGTTTTTTTTTTTAAAAAAAAAATTGTTTCAAAAAAAAAAATTGTCTTCTTTATCTTTGTTCTTATTGGAGTCTTAATGTATGTTGTGAGGCATGATTCACTTGTCTGATAATCTTCATAGAAACACAATTTTTTAAAAATTTAATGAGAGCTTTTCTACTTTGTCATTCTTTTTCTTTTAAAATACACGACGGACAAAGCAACCTTGGATTGCCAAACCCAAGCGCTAGCAAGAATCAGTTGGTAGTCTGGTGATAGGGTAGCTTAAAAATAATTATAATATAAAGTAGTGCAAGTGGTCCTGGGAAAGGCACTGTTTTAGTGCAGATACTAGTTGGAGCATTCTGACACTAAACCCATATGATATTCTTCAATATTGGTTGTGATGATTTAACTAACACTACTGCTGATAATGTTGATTACAATAAACTGTATTGAAGCAATATAATGATAA
Source organism: Litchi chinensis (assembly GCA_019925255.1). Taxonomy (NCBI): domain Eukaryota; kingdom Viridiplantae; phylum Streptophyta; class Magnoliopsida; order Sapindales; family Sapindaceae; genus Litchi; species Litchi chinensis. The sequence continues at coordinate 5,015,004 of CM034475.1, read as the reverse complement.
TTATGTTAAAAGGCTGTGAGAAAACTGTAAATTTCCCAAATAAATAAATTGTTTTTGGATGTTTAATAAGTCAAGTTTAGGTGGGCTGAATCCTAATAATACCAGCAAAATATTGTAAAAAATTGAAATTTCCTGTGAGACTAGAAAATTTCTTGACCAAGTTGACTGCCCATAATTTGTTTTATATTTCACTCTCTAGAAGTTTTAGTATTTCCCCACTGTTGTTTTAAGATTTAGAAAATAGGTCCGCCTCGGCAGAAGGCCCAATATCACATATTTCAAAACAAATGTACCTCATTGCCCTATATCAAGATGGCAGTTTAGGACAAGTTATGTGAAGCCTGATATGGTGTTTAATCAACTCTAACTAAGAAGAAAACATGAAAATCGTTGTTCCTGTTTCAATCTTATTTGATTAGATTGCATTATAATGTCGGAAGAGATCTTCCAGTGATAAACATAAAAACTAGTGAATTCTTGCAATCATAAACAGAAAAACTAACTTGTATAACTATAAAATAATAAAGGTCTACAACAAAGCACCTTCCAAGACCAAGAAACAAAGAAGAGAAAAAAGTATACACTATTGATCCAATTACAGGACAGAAATCTATTAAGACAAGTTGGCAACACTCATTATTGGTGATTATTTTCCCTTGTAATACATTCATACACTTGAGAGAAACTAAAATTAATAATTGCAGCTCCCATCGTCACTCCTAGCCGTTGGATCAAAGTTATGAGCGGATGGATCAGTGCAGCCTTCAGGGACAGGAACGTTAACCTGTTGTGCTGCTTTACCTGCATCAAAACCATGACAAATAGAACTTAAGTAATTTCTTTTCAATATTCAGATATGAATCTCCATCAAGGACTTTATAGGATTATTAAGTCAAGGGTCTAACCATAGAAGGATCCATTCTCGATGGCATCCTCATTTGCATCACCAAGGGCTGCCTCACTCAAGTACTTGTCAGCCAATTGGACTCTCTTCACATTCTCCTGCTCTTGGACAAGCATGCTTCCATAGTGTAGGAGCTTGTCAAGAGTCATTTTTGGTTGCTCAAAAGCTGGGGGTCCTTCCTTTGAATTCACAAGTCTCTTCCCAATACTTTCCACTCCAATTTCTGAAATCCACTTCCTCACTTCGTCATCGTACAGTCTGGCCCTAAGAGCACCAAAGAAGTCTGCAACATGAACAATGACATCAGTATTTTCATTTCCAGCTGATTTTGCTTCATTTCACCAATCAAATTCAAACTAGACCTACAAGTAGCCTGAAAAATCTAAGAGAATTTTCATTATGTTTAATTATTTAATGTAATTGTTAACTGTAAAATTAGTGAAGACATTTAGAACATAAACATACCGATAGATTGTCCAGGGAAAGTGTCAACAAGCTTGACAATTTCCTCTGTGGGGATGTTGTCGGTACGGAAGATACCAGTGCACACACCAATCCTGTCTTCCCGAGTGGGAGCCCAGTAGAATTTCTCCATACGACCATCACGGATGAGGGGGGCATATAAGGTGGAGAAGTCGTTACCAGTGACTATGATGGGAACGCGAGGATTCTCCTCCTTGTTGTACATACCGGGGAGCTGGACATTGGTTGGGTTATCAGCAATGTTCATGAGGGTAGCATTCACCATTTGATTGTTGACTGTGTATTGGGTAGTTCCACCAAGCCTACCGGCTCCTGCATCAAGATCATTGATAAATAGGCAGCACATTTTCCCCTTTTTGATGATGTCCGCTGCCTCACGATACCTTTGCCTAATTAACTTTGCAGGCTCTCCTGCGTTTCCACTTTCCAATTCACCGGCGCTCATCATAATTGGGCTGAATTATCATTGTCATAAACCAAATTGTAAGAATCACGCATACATCTGAAAATTTTCAACTTCAATTTTTTCTTTTTCTTAATTTAGGCATGTCCTTCCATAATTGCTTTAATGCAAGTCTAAGATGTTTTATACATTTTAAATATAAGATTGCATTATGTTCCAACTATGAAACATTCTGAATCACAGGGTGATAGAAGCAGAGAATAACTGTTCTCTGGCTGGATTCGTTCTAAGAAGTTGTGTGGAAGATGGCTCTGACAGATTCTGTCATTGTTAGACTACCAATTTAATTTCTATAGTGAGTTTAATTAGGTAATGAAAACAGCATAGAATACTTATCATGACCAAACCAGTGTTTCGTATGCTGCTTAAGCATACCAGGGACAGAGTTTTAAGTTTTAAAAATTTTAGACTCACGACAAATTATCCATTCATTTTAGCATCAGTTTTGGTTATTAGACATGTTTGTTTCTTTTTGCAGTTACCAATATGGAGATATCTTGTAATGCTGCTCTTTTATTTTTTTTTTTTGCAGAATTATAATAAAATGATAGGCTAATATAGCATTACTCACTTGATTCCCATCTTGGCAAAGACAAGCTCACATTGGAATGATTTTCCTTGACCCTTGCCTCCCCAAATACCTAGGATCAGTGGAACCTGCCAATTACAATATTTTTTGTTAACAATCCAACTTTATCCACCTTTAAAATCAAATACCAAATTGGAAGAGTAAAAAAGTACTAAAATACTAAGCAAACTCACCTTAATGTTTGGCAGGTTCAAGAAGTTCTTGGTAATGTGAACGACCACCTTATCCATAAAAGCAGGAGCAATGTAGAAACCATCCATATTATTGTCCAAGTTGTACCTGAAAACAATTCATATTATATTTAAAAAAATCAAAATTCAAGATCATATTATAGCAAAAAACTCTCACATAAAAATAAATAAATAAATAAATAAAATAAAATTATTTAACAATTTAAATTTCTCCAGCTACTTACTGGCGAAGTCCTTGACTGATGTAATCATAGGAACTCAAGACGGCATAGTGAGTTCCGGTACCCATGGGAGCTTGGAAGAGAGAGTCCACCATTCCCTTTCCTCTGGTAATGTCTTGTTGGTCATCTGATGTGTCATATGCAAGTCCTCCCCATTTGTCCTTAGAGGTCTGCTTCTCCTCATCATGTTCACTCACAACCTTGAAATTCTTCGATGAAATCCTCTGATTGATCATCTTTGAGCTCACCTTCTTCAAGCTCTTGCCCAAGAATGCTGAGTTGGGAACCGAATGGGTTCCAGCAGTACTAGAGCCATTTACGTTCAACTGCACCAAACATACTCTCTTCTTTACACTCAATAAACCGTAAGATTCTACACAAATCACACACTCCATATTTTCCTACTGAATTTCTAAACAAAACCGGATGCAGAAAAGTCCATGGATCAACTTAAAACCCAGCACGTCTAATATGATCACACAAAATATGAGCAAAAAAGAAACTACAAATTAAAAAAAAAATGTAAAAAAAAAAAAAACATATTGCAATATTTGAACTTCTAAATGCAAGATATACTAGTCAGACGATTAGAACAAAGAAAAACAGGTTAAGAGGGCGAATTCAAGAGCATGCATGTTCGATAATGACGAAGTTAGAAAGAAAATTGAAGACGTGGTGGAAAAAGGGCGGGAAAAACATGGTACCAATAGTCTGTTAACAGCACCGACGGTGGAGAGAGATGCAGCCATGGATCAGACGGTTGAGATGGGATTGGATGTTCTAAGACAAGAAGACGAAACGAGACCGGGAACGGTATTTGGAGTGTTGCCTATGTTTGAAGGAAGTTTGGTGGGATTTATAGATAAGAGTGTGAGAGAAAATGGAGTTAGAAATGGCGTGGACAGGTCTACGAAATTTGTAACGGCCACACATTTGAGATTTTTGTATGCATTACGTGGCAGGCTCGATGCATCGCTTTGGCCCTTTTGGGTGAGTACTTTGGTTGCAAACAAATTGGAGTCTTCGCGTAACTGTTGTCATGAGGCCAAGGTTTGAGCTTCTTTATTCTCCACTAAAAATTAATTAATTTTGGTTTTTAATTTATTTAATTTCATTTTTTGTCCTTTTTTTTTCCTGGTAATAGGAAAGCAACTTTTTATTTAAGCTTTAACATTTAGATATGAATTTGTAATTTGATTATATTACAGGAATTATAATGAGCTTATTTATTCATTGTTCAAATATTTAGTATATTTTTTCTTCACATCTATTATTAAAATTCTATTCATATTGTATATCGACCAATATGTGTAAGAGTTTTCCTCATATTTTAAGGGTAAATATATTTCTATAATGTGGAAGTAAATTTTGGAGATGTTCCTTTATCATTAATAAATTCTAATGATGAGGAAATGTTTAGTTAATAATTATTATATTTAGAAACTTAAATCATTAAGGATGTAACAGTGCTATTTAAAATTTAGATTTTACATGTTAAAATCTTTCAATATGATTTTTTTTTTTTAAGCTTGCAATATGAAATTTAGGGTTTTTGTTAATTTTGTATAACTAAAATGGTTAGATTTGCGATGGAATTTTAACTTTCACGTAAAATAAAATTCTCAAGGTCAGTCCTTTTAATCTTTGGTTCACTACTAGATTACCTTAATTTAGAGAACTTCTCTTGGAAAACTATCACCCAAATTTGACTCAACAATCTGCTTAAGAAGAATTCGAAATACCCATCTAAAAAAATCAGAAATCCAGAAACTTCTGTAAATTAAAGACAATAATGATTTTTTGAGCAAACCTATCCTTCTTTTAATTGAGTTAAAGGGGTCTAGCTAGCCATCTATTGAACAAGAAGCCAATCAGGATTGTTCAGTTCGGCGTCGTGACCTTGAGTGGCCCTCATTGGGATCACTATCGTGTTTAATTAGAAATGGAGGTTCCAAACTGTTCTTCAGAGATCTGTTTTGTCGTGTTCATCCATTCGCGAGCAATTTATGGGCCTCGATCCATTTATGTGACCTTACGCTTTTACATGGATTATAAACTCAAGTTGAAGGGCCTAAACCACTTCTAGATTTGTTGGATACTGGTGTAGAACATATTGAGAACCCATCTGAACCCACTGACCATCTTCATACCCTTTTTCTCATTTACTGATTAGAAAAATAAATAATTAGAGGTTGTATTGGATTTATAGTTTATTGAAATAAAATATTTTAAAAGTTTGAATTATCGATCCAAATTTATACGAATTTCAGTAAAATCTAGATACATTCAATACATTTGTATAAAGTCCATTAACATATACATATAATTAAAAGTCATTAATTTTACAGATTTTGTTTGAAGTAATGAAATTTGATGGATTTTAAAGTAAAATTTATAAATAACAAAGTCTATAACAAATATTGTCTTCAACAGATTTTTTTTTTTTGAGATTTAAGGCTTTCAAAAACAAAACCAAAGACATTGCTTTTTTTTTTTTTTTTTTTTTTTTTTTGGAAAACATAAAACGAACATGCCCACCAAACACACCCTTACAACTCTTATTGGTAAAACCGTAAAACTTTTTTCCATGAACTACATATGCTTTTAAGGCTTTAAAATTAATTAACAACCTAACTGTCCTCAACAATGTAGTTATGTAACAAAGCGTTCATCTAGTTTAATAATAATCGAAGTTCAAATGGCCTCAATCACATGGTAAATAAAAATAAAAGTATGTATGTAACTCTAATTCCATTTTCCCATTAATATAGATGCTATCCGTTATTAAATATGCAAAGACAGAGACATTCAAACATAAAATTAAATTAAAAAAAAAAAATCATCTAGAATATTTCAAATAAATTAAATAATTAATGTAATAAAAAATTCCTCTCTCAATTCCTATCATCACTTCCGTGCTTACATGCTTAATACTAGAAACATCTCTAATCTAAAGTAAATTAAACTCTTTTTGAAATATTACAGTAGACTCCATGTTAAAATTCGAAAGGTAAAGATTGGAACTTACAGATAGTGTAAGTATCCACTGAGCCAACTCATATAGACACAACTCATTTTATAATATTCATATTGTTACCTCGTAATTATTATTTTTATAAAAAAATAATCCGTCATCTACACGGAGCCCCGGATCGTGGCCCAGCCGGCCTTTTGCTCTCATACCTATACACACAACTCAACCCGACCAACACTTCGGCAATGGCAGCTTCTGTCTTCTCCAAGTCCGAGAAATACAATGTCTGAAAAAGACACACTGTCGGCTTCACGTCGAATCTCTGCTTCTCCAAGTTCCTCTCCTGTTGCCACTTCAACGTGTCATGAGCCACCGGCCCCAGCCACGTCATCATCTCCTCCAACGCATCCCTCCACCCCTGTGCCAGCGACCTGCAACCATCACCATTACTCTGACCATCAATTCGATGGCACCAGTGCCCCCACAGCTTCCCTCTCACCGTCGCCTTCAAATTCTCCGGCAGCATCTCGTACATGTGTCCACGCGCCTCATCGTTTATGTTCGTTGGCGAGTGCAGGTAGCACTCCGCTAGCGTTATTATATTCGCGTACCGCACCGCGAGTCCCGCTGCACCCACCGTGGATTCCGTAGCCAATTGGTGAGCTCTCTTGCATTTCCCGCTATACAAGGGACTCCAGTTGTCCATGCCGGTCTTTTCGGATTTCGGCAACGGACCCGATTTCGAGCCCCGGGCGGCACCACCAACCTTCCTTGATGGTTGCAGAATCGGACCGGATTTCGCGGTGCCTCTCTTGAACTCATCTCGGCCTTGAAGGAGACAATAAGTGGTATCTGTTGGATTGACACGCAAGCGTGATATTTTTTGCTGAAAATTATTAGGTTTCACTTTCTCTGACAGACGAGGGAGGCCTGGAACAAATGGTCCGAAAACGACACAGATTCTTGCATATATAATGGAAACGATTCGTGCCATGAGACCAACCGTTTGATCGAACGTTTGGTTCCATAGAGAAATGTCTCTGTAATACTTGGCTTGTTTTCTTTGGAATGTGATTTTCTCGTTGAAGTATTCGATGTTGGTTCTGTTGGCAAGTTTCGCTCCGACATTTCGCTTCCATTGTTTTATTTTTTGCTCCGATACTTCCAATTCGGCGAGGGCTCCCAACGCAGCATGCAAGTTTGAGGTTGCATTCACGTATTTTTCCATCTTGTCTACGAGCTTCAACACTACTTTGGAGTCGTATTCGATGCTGCTCAAATCCAGGATACCCAGGTTCATTTCAGCGTAGACTTGATCGAAGCGGAGAAGACAATCGTCGGTGCACTTCTGGCTTAGACGACAAATGGTGACAACAGCCCGGTTGAGATCCTCTATCTTCTCGGCGCAGGTGACGTTGAGAAGAAACGTCTCGTCCTCGGAGTTCAAGAAGGCGACGCCTTGTGATTTCATGGCGCCCTCTCGAAGTTCGGAGAATTCGTCATCGGAAAGAGAGGTGTACATGGATATAAGACGAGACATGGTCTTGGCTGCCTCGAAGGATAGGATTCCAAGAGTGCAAGATTGAGACTTATCATGTAGACGGAGTAAGCTGCGGGTTTTCCTGCCACCGGAAAGCCACGACATGGTGGTGGTTGTGGTGTGCTTCACAACCATGCGTGCCAATCCTACCGTTGTTCTTGTTGTTGTTTTGGGTAGTATTTGATGAGTTTGTTAGGGTTTTTGGATATAAACGATTATAAATGGCGGGTGGATAGTTTGTGGGGGAGGACACTTCGAAGCGTTTTCCCATAGCGGACGCGTTTTGTTGCAGAGGAAGATACGGAGGAGGTGCTTTCCATGTCAGCATGTAATTCTGGTTTTCTTCCGTTGGAAATCTAGGGTGGGAACCCTCTCACTCAGTCTTCACATTTTGACACGTCGGATGGTCTGTCCAATGTGGTTCCGGATGTCGACATGTCACTTCATTGTTTATTGGCTTCGAGTGCACCCTTTACGCAGAAATACCAGTAACTCGTTGCTTGATTAAAAATTTTGACCCGTTCAATTGAAAGGATTAAGACTACCTCAATCATTGATCAGACTGTGGAGTGTGAACATAAAGTTTTTTTTTTTTTTTGTTCTCTCTTGAATGAGAGCTTATAAAAGATGAGCAATCAAACATTTTCCTTTCACTTTTTTAAGGTAGCATTTCAATGATAGGTTATTATGTTCACATTTATCGTAAAAGCAAATGGTAAGAGACAAACGATACATATGCAGTGTTACTTAAAAAAGGGGATATTATCATAATATCTCGTAAATAAAAATAATGTGAAATCACTCATTTTTATGTTCAAAACTAAGATTCAGTAATATTATAAGATTTTTCAGAATTTTTCTAAAATAATGAGTTATAAATGAAGAGTTTTAAAAAGTTACGTATCCTATGGATTTTAAAAACTTATAATTCACTTTAACTTAAGCAATCTTTTCAAAGGAGCCAAAAAAAAAAAAAAAAAAAAAACTTTAAGTCGTAATTTATATTTGTGAGTTAAAAAATGGTAACATATATTTACTTTTCATTGAGATTAAGCATATATAACATTCGTAACTTGAAAATTAACAATATTTATAATGCATATGGTGAGAGTTAAACTGTCAAAATCATATCACACATGAAAAAGGATAAGTGTATTGACCTTTTTTTTCTATATATACAAAGAAAGGGATAAACAGATGTGCCATTGGTTGATAGTTTAATTTTTTTTTTAAAAAAGGAAATTATATTTGATTTTGATTAGATATGATTTCGAATAAATAGAAATTATTATTATTTTTAATAGTCTCTTCATATAGGGAGTTTTATAAAGGAATAAAAATATCCTATTGATTGGCATTGTGTCAACATCTTTATATATATATATATATATATAAAAGAGTAAAACTTATTATTATTTTTGAATCATGTAGTATTACTCTTACTAGAAAATATTTTAATAAGTTTAATTATAATTAATTTGTGCACTAAGAAATATTTAATTGGGCGGGACCCAAAATCAAAAGGTGAATATATAACTTAATCTACTTTGATTAATCTTGGCACTACACCAGAAATATTTTGTTGTACTCTAAATCTCTACATAACAAGAGAAAGATGTTCAATTGGAAGGCACTATTGTATGAATACATGGGAACGCGAGCTCACTGCGAAAACGTACACATCCCTACCTTTGAAGTTTTTCAAAATATCAAACAGCAACCACGCTTAGTCCGATAAAAGTCCTAAGATTTTTTGTTTGGTTCTGGCTCTGATGATCAGGTCAAGTCTCTTTAGTCAAGAATCCGTGTTTACTGTCTTTCAACTGTAACGTTTTCCCACTGACATCTTAGAATTCTAGTCTCGTCAATTGTAATTTTAATCAAATCATTCAAGACAGCTATTACCTAATAGGTTCTCCACTTAATTTGATTTGTTAGTGTCCAAAACCTTTTTATTAAAGTTAATTGCATTCATTTTTACTGAAAATTTCATCAACGACTCGCTACAGGAAATTAATGTCTCAAGCAAATTCTTAAATGATTTTTTTTAATGAATTTCAGAGAAGACACCTAATAATTTATATATATAAAATTATCTAACGAAATTTAGAATGTAGGTGATAGAAGAAGTCAATAAAAACTTACACTAGTACTTCAAAAAGGAAAAAAAAAAGAAAAAAAAAGAAAAGCTTATCCTAATGATTTTTAGTCAAACTGAAATTGGTTGAAGCCCTAACCGGCGAAAGATTTCTTGTACGTATTGATTTAGGGTCAAGTGTCAACTATAAGACTTTGACAAACAAATTAAATATCGAAGGCTGAGAGCTTATCATTTTCAGGTGAAATGTGAATGCTAGACATTCGAATAAATTGCAATTGCTGTAAAGTTGGTTTGCTCTCTTTATTAGAATAATAGAATTCCAACCTCGTTAAACACAACTTTCAAGATTCAAGCATAAATTCTTTTTCCCATTATGACTTAGTCGTTGCCTATTGATTACTAGCTGTGAATCTTGCGACGACTAAAAGCCTATACAAAAACTTTCCAGCCACTAGTCACTAGAAAAACCTATGCAACTATACCGAACACCAGACAATGTTTTTATATAATACGTAATTAAGTTTATGGGAGCGTATGTTCTCGCAAAATTATAATTTTTATTTCGAGTTTTAATTATTACAGATTAATGATAATCCTATATTTGATGTAATGAGGTTTTTAGTCGTTGATTTAGCTAGTATAGTTTCTAGCTATCGTGCAAAAAGTCAGGACTCACAAATTTAATGTGTTTTTCTTTAAAACATTTAAATAAAAATGATTAATTTATTAATTGTCGACATCCGGAAACGGTCGACGAAAGGTCTCAAGCCCAATACCTGCAATCACAAAGCACACCAAAGAGAGGAAAGAGGAAGAACAAGAAATTTGCACACATATTTTTACGTGATTCGGCCATGGTGTCTACATCCACGGGTCACTCTCAATACATTTTTTCAGAGTGACTGTAGTACTAAAAAATCTTCTTTTTTATAATGAATTTCCATCTCCTATTTATAGAGGAAGGGAGATTACACTTGAGTGATTTACATGTAAAGAAATCAGCTACTTTGACATAGCATTTATTGTATTGACTAACAACTTCGTCATAGCCACACTGCATTAATTGCTCATCGGGATTTGAGATTGCATAGAGCTGAGAGCTCCATCCTGCTAACTGAGCTAGAGGTTGAGCTAGCTGAGAGCTGCGAGCTGGAGACTGAGCTAGCTGAGAGCTACGAGCTAGATGCTGAAGAGTTGAGAGCTGCGAGCTCGACCTGCGAGCTGCGAGCGGGATGCTGAGGAGCTGAGAGCTGGATGCTAAGGAGCTGAGAGCTGGATGCTGAGGAGCTGAGAGCTGGATCAGTTTATTTGATTGGTTATTTGGGTTTTTACCAGCCAATTTTTGCAGTCCCAAAAACACTCATAACATTAATCATGTAGTTTTTTTTTTAAAAAATAAATTTATTAATGTTATGGGTAAATTCTGGTCTGCAAAAATGGGCTAGTAAAAACCCAATTAATTGATCCAGAAGGTTGATCCAATAGACAAAGTCCAAGATTCAAGGAATCAGCTCTCAGCTAGCTAGACATCCAGCTCGCAGGATTCAGCTCTCAGACCTTAGGTCGCAGCTCGTAGCTCGTTATGCAAATAAAGCCCAACTGTCGGCTCTCATGCGAGCTAAGCATCCAGCTCGCAGGTCTCAACTAGCTCAGCCTCCAGCTCTCTGCTCTCAGCTCGCAGCTCACAACTCTTAGCTCCTCAGTATCCAGCTCTCAGCTAGCTCAGCCTCCAGCTCTCAGCTCTCGTACCAGTGAGCTTCATGCTATTCCAGATCCCGAGGAGCAATTAATGCAGTATGACTATGACAGAGTTGTTAGTCAATGTAATAAATGTTATGTCAGAGTAGTTTATTTCTTTACGTATACAACACTTAAGTGTAATCTCACTTTCTCTATAAATAGAAGGGGAAATTCATTGTAAAGGGAAAGATTTTTTAGTATGATAGTCACTCTGAAAAATATATTAAGAGTGACACGTGGATGTAGACACCATTGTCGAACCACGTAAAAATCTATATGCAAATCTCTTGTTCTTCCTCTCTCCTCTCTTTGGTGTGCTTTGTGATTGCAGGTATTGGACTTGAGATCTTTTATCGACCGTTTTCGAACTTCAACAATTAATTATGTAGTTAGATATTGTTTTATTGCTCATGACTCATGAGTTATATGTTACATTTGTGAGCCCTAGAATGGCTATCTATTTTTAAAAAATTATATATTACATTTAAATCAAAATTTAAAGATAAAATACAACTGAAACTCGTAGCCTTTTTAGCGCCTATCTATTATCTATTACTTATAAGCAATTAAACTGGGCTGCAGTAGGCCCATGAAACCATAGAAATGTTGCGCCTTGCAAGACTATGGGCTTAGATAAGAGTCGGGAGAAACTTAACAAGAGGTTGCAAGCCCAAGAACCATTATCCCGAGACGACTGATCAAAAAGCATATTCATCCTAGTCCTCATGCAAATGACAAATTAACCTCCATCCTCCTACAAGCTACACTGCATTTTGACTCGATAAATCGTGTGGAGAAATGACACTTTTAGTATATGTTGTGTTGGATTCGCAGCAGCTGAGAGAAAAACTACTCAACTAGTTCACAGAATCCTAAATCTCAACCATTGAAAATATTTTGAACTGAAGTTTTTAAGTGTTGATATAAAATTTCACTTGTATATCATTGAAAATTTGACTGGGGTGTTAGATCAATTTTTTTTCATCGACTTATATAATCTCAGCAATCGAAAATATTTTGAACTAAAGTTTGAATGGTTGACAAATAAGTTGAGTTAAATTAAGAATAATGCTATATTTTTCAAAGATTTTACAAATTTGGGTAAAATATTTAGTAATGGAGCAGTACTCTCAAATTAATGCCCACCTCTCTTTTGTTTCAAATTGACTATCTTATTCGGTTATCATTATGTTGTGCATTTGTTAAGCATATCCTCTTTATCCACATGCAGATAAAGAAAAGTGTAATCTATAACAATGTTTTGGTATTTACCTTTTCATTTCATGGACATAACATCCATTCCTCATGCGCCATCATTTTATAAATGTACAAGTTTTTTGCTCAATACTACAACTGATAATTGAAACGCATGAAGTTGCATCAATTAAAACGTAATCAGATCTCACTGTCTCTTAACATATAAATATACATCACAAATTCAATCAATCATAATCAAGATGTAGCTGTAATTGAAAAGGTCTTGTGAATAGAATAATATGTTTTAGCTTGTTCCGTATGAGATATATCTAGTTGTGTACTTTTGAGTTTGTCAAAAACAAAGAAATTAAAAATAAAAAAACAAAATTAGAATATTCCCTCAACATTAAAGTACAAAATGGAGCCATTGTAGAATTATAATAATAATTAAAAAAAAAAAAAATCTCAAACGGAGGAAGCAACTTGGTGCTTCAACTACCCCATCCAACCAGGCCACTCGGCTTGTAAACGTTGTCGTATCAGTGAATTTACAGTCATTTTCTTGCGTCTTTCAATTCCAAAAGAGACTTTTGTACTATGTGTGAAAATCATCGTATCCTACGGTGGAGTAACGCTTTCGAATCGATTGCAGCCTCTGACTTTGACCTCGACCATCCCTTCTCTACCGTTGATGACCTCGCAGCACTGTCTACGTGGCGCCTGCCCAACCAAATTATTTGCCAAACATGTTAGGTACCAACTATAATTCAACATCATAAACATGTAAAGGTGGCACATGCACAATAATTTCAATTTTCTATTCTATTAGAAGAAAAAATATAACCAGGTTCCTGTCCTGCACGAATTGCGCATAAAATGTAGGCCTGAAAATATCATAAAAGGACATTACTGTCACTTGCTCATTGGGTTCTACGTGGAAGCATAATATGGCAATTAGTGTCCCACTTTAAAAGATCATGTCTTCAAAAGCCTGTATTTCGCATTTGATATCGTTAACCAACCAAATCGCGACAAACTTCAATTATCCTGCAAAACTAGTTTCAACTTTTTGACGGCACCTAAGTTGGTTTTTTCTGGTCCAAGTGTTCGGCACTTTACACACCACGTGGAGCTTGTTTAGTGGCTGTACGTTTCTACCTCAGCCAAGCATTTAATAGCGAGAGAGACCAAGTAATTAAACTTACTACGTTCATATAAACCTTCAAGACAAACTTTCAAGACAGATAGAGTTACAGAGAGAGAGAGAGAGAGAGAGAGAGAGAGAGAATTGTTGTTATTACCATTTTCCAAATGTCCGGACTCAACGCGGAAGCTGAAACGTTAAAGTATTGGACGGCCAAAGTCGGAGAATAGTCAACTCTATCACAGTTCTTTTCCAAGTGCCGCTTATACGTGGTCAAAGTCCTGTCACCACCGACTCTCTCGACCCGATCCAAGAAATACACAAGGGGTCTCTCACACGGGTCCCGACTTTGACGCTGAATGTTGAACGTGAACGGCTCCTCCCTCCAAGTCCTCCATGACTTGAACGTCAAATACGCCGTTTCCAGCCTCTTTGCCGTCACCAACGACGGATACAACTGCACCGTGTAGCCCCACGAAACAGAAACGGACCAGTTACGGTTCAGATCATAGCAAAAACTATGCTGGAGGGCCCTGTCCGGGTCCATTTTATATGCACTAATTAGCTTCTTTAACGCCTCAATACGGGTCAGACTTGGAAATATAGAATCCACATAGTCTAGGTGGTGTAGAGACACCAGTGGCGCCACCGGGTGCGCTGCCAATAAACCGTACGGATCTCCTCTTATATCGACCTATACAAATCAAACTCAAAAGGGTTATATTTTACTAATTTAAACATTACAATTATCTCTTTCAATAAAAAAACATTATAATTATCTAAATATTATAATTAAATTAGAAATAAATAAATAAATAATTAATTAATTAATTAACCTGATGAAAACCAAGTTCCTTGGTGATGGGGACACCAATCTCGGCGATGCAACCTTGGATTTTCTGATCAGAACCGTAATAGGAATGGTATCGATCAAGGCAGCCGTCTAAAACCCTAACGAGCTCAGCTGCTAGAGGGTAGCTGACAGCGAACCCACCTCCACCATAGGCCATTGTATACGAGTGAATCATGTCCTGTTCGACGCTCTCGCTATTGCCACCGATGTAGTACATCTGGTTGTGATCATATTTGGCCAAAACAGTGACCAAATTCTCCACGAAGAAAACTGTGTCATCGTCTCCCATCACGAACCACCTCACATTATCCAACTCCAGCTCGAAACTCTCCTTCACTATACGAGCAATATGAAGCGCAGAGCGCGAGCCGTACGAGCAGGTGTACTTGAACCTCGACGTGTCTGCCGAGACTCTGTAGTCAGGCGAAGTCTCCGGCCACGTGTAGTTCTCCGGTGGCTTCTCGTCTAGCCAGACGAACCCGCGTGTGACGTTTGGCTTCCACCAGAGATCACTGTAGAGCCGCCGCTCGTTCCACGTCTTGGCTGAGCCGGCGATGCCGAACAAGATATGGGATATATTCATCTTTTCATGACTACTGTTGATGGGGATGCTATCGTTATCTTGAACGTCGGAGAATTTCCGGTGACGGAACAGTCTATCGCATTGAGGGCAGGAACGTAATTGAGCTTGGTTTGTGAAAGCGTAGTAGAAGAAGAGAGAGATGGAGAGGACAGTGAAAACAGCGAAAGTGGTCTTCATGACAAAATTAAAGACATCGCTGGGTTTGATTGTTGGAAAAACCAGGAATCTCCACGCTTTGAAAGGATCGTGAATGGTTTCTCTTGTAGAGGACATCGTATTTTAACAAGAATCGCACAAGGGAAATTTTTTCGTATGCTAAAATTTAGAAAAGGAAAGGATATATATATATGCGGAGAGTTGGATTTCGATTGAAATCAAATTCCGAAAAGGTGAAGTTTGTGTTTGGTTTTGTTTGAACCTAGAACACGTCTCTCTCTGTGTGTGTTGAAGACTGAGACAAGAGATATGTGACAGCTTTTTTGGGCTTTCCCAAAATATACGTATACCAAACCGGAAAGTTTTGGTATAAATTGCAAGGGCTTCGTGTGAGGATTTAATTTGGGAAACGAATTTTTTTCTTTTGGGCTTTTCAAAGGTTGGTGGAAGATATATATAAAAAAAAAAAAAAATAGAGTAGTCGAAGGTCATTTTGTTCGTTGGTTAATTTAAATTTGAAATTTCATGTTCGTTTAATTATTTCTTTATTGATTTTATCGTGATGAGTGGAGCACCACCTCCTCTTCATCATTTCGAAATTGACCAATTTAAGCGCAAGCGTTGTTTTAATTATTTTGAAAAAACGTTGACTAGAAGAATATGTTTAACGAAATTTGACCAATTTAAGTGCAATTGTTGTTTTAATTATTTTGAAAAAACGTTGACCTTTTTCGTCTGTGTTTTACCAGAAGAATATATTTAAAATTTTTGGACTTTTTTGTCCTGCTATTTTGATCTATTGCCTACATTATTGGATGATAATTACCATTCGAGAATTAAGTTAAATCAAGTGGCAAGTGATTTATTACTTTCTTTTAAAGGTGGCCTCAATGGACAAAGGCCTGGCCGTCAAGATCAATCAAGTAATTGGGATCTGTTGAGTTGAGATCAATAATTTTTTAAGTGTTAGATTATTTATAAAATAATTAAAAAGATGTAACTTTAAGTTATTAGTATTTATTTTAAAAAAACAATTATATATATTAAATATCATCTATGATGGGATAATTTGAATAATTTTGTATTTAATAATGTTAACTTCTCAATATTATGTAATTTCTTAACTTGATGTATTGTTGCATATGATGTTCAAGTGACTTTTTTTAACTGTTATGGTGTAGCAACTTAAATAAGTGATATTACTAGGTTACATTAACACTCTTTGTCACCAAGCCACAATAGGCAGTAGTTTGTGAAAATGTATTCAATAGTTTAAAATTTCTTAATTTCTAATTACATAATGTATTAGGATAGTAATGTTTGTTTTACTAATTTAAAGTATTGATTTTTCTTATGTTTTGCACCTGCACCACTAAGGTTGTATTTGTTTTTTTTATAAGAAGACAATACAATCTTGAATTTTACCAAACACTAAATGGTTACTGAAAACTAAGTATTATGTGTTATGTTTATTATTATTTTTTAAACTGAAAATTAAATTATATGGATTAGGAAATAAAACATACATTTTTAATTCAAACTTTATCTTTAAATGAAAAGTGAAAATTTCTTACTTTTTCAATTAAGTGATTTTAAGAATTATTTAAGTAATTTTATCATTTTAAAAATTAAACCTAATAAGTTAATGAAACATAGCAAGTGCCATTTATAGGAGTTGGGATGTTGTAGAAGGAATGTGAAAATATTGAGTTTACTTATATATGATATAATGTTAAGGTAGTTATATATGTAATATATAGTCTTTCTAACATAATCTGACCTGGATTCTCTCTAATGAACCCAGTGGTTCTGCCGGGCACCCCACAAAATCCTTTTGAAATCTAACTAATAAGACTCAAAAGGATATTGTAGAGCGAACCCGTAACTATTATGTTTTGCTAACATATGAATTATACGTTTTAAAATTCTTTTTCTAACTTTTCAAGTAGATTAAAATGTAAATTAAAGTATCATCAATATCTAAATATCTAAAACGTACATGCATTCTTATAACATGAAAAGTTTACAAATTTGTTCGTAATAAAAAATTCATAAAAACACATAATTAATATTCAAATCACAATGCTGATAAATGAAATTATTTAGCGTCATCTATCGTCGTGGCCTACCTGATTGGAACGAGGCAATCTGATACCCTCGTCTCCTATTCCTACACTTGAGAGATTTTTGTAACATAAAATCAAAAACGTTATGAGCTACAAAGCTTAGTGAGTGCGTGACTGTTTTTATTTAAATTTATCTTTTATAAAAATTTACCTCTCAAAAAAACATTTTCTTAAAAATAATTTATTTCTAAAAACTTGGTGTTATGCTCGTTTTCTTGACATAAATAAAAGAGATTCTAAAAGCCTAAGGAATGAGTACAGTACCAAGAAGCCAGCCCACAGCTCACTGTAACGAGCTCGCCGGACTCTCGAGCTCGTGACTCTGTCTCAGCATACTTCCAGCCCATGTTTATGTTAAAGCCCGCCTCAGCATTTCTCCAGATCGCACAATCCGCCAGGACGATGAGCTCGCGCTAGGGAGGTGCCTTAAAAAGCCGGCCACCAGATTAACCTAATCTCCTGATTTCACGCCGGTGCCACCTCAACAATTTTCAAGGAGCATTTAATATGACGACTGTTCATTTAATGAAGAGAAAATTTTACCTGAGACATTTAATGAAGACATGGGCGTGTGAAGAATAATAATTGTTGTTGCAATTAATGCAGTATGACTTATGTCAGATTAGTTAAGAATAATCATGATCAGTAACGTGTGTAATACTCTTTTGTATCTCTCATCCTCTATAAATAGGGGAGATTTTCATTGTAAAAAGAGATTGAACTCTACTATTATCGTCATTCTGCCAGAATTAATTTAGAGTGACCCGTGGACGTAGACGCACTCGCCGAACCACCTAAAAATCCTTGTCTTTGCACTCTTCTCTCCCATTTCTTCCATTATTAACTGCTTTATTATTATTGTTCATCTATCATAACCAGCATTTAACTCCTTTTATTACCATACACCAATCTTAAACCATATTTATTACGCTTATTATCATTTATTATACCAAACCGCAGTTTGGGCCTTTGGATCTCCCCGTCGACTGATTTCGAGCGTCGACATCTTTTGGCGCTAGAAGGAGGGGCCCAACAGCAATTTGGTAATCTCTTCTTTAGTTAATTTCTCCTTATCTGCTTACGTTTCACCAAACTATAATGGCTATAATAAGAATGACCAGAAGTGTTGGTATAGTGGATAAGCGGCCTGAAGGCCAGAAGGATCAACAAAGCACTTTACCTTTTAGAGAGGAGGCCGCTCAAAAATGGCAACGATGTCAGCGAACTTTAGAAGATACGGTGAGGCAGTTGACTGAAACAGTAAGGGCGTTGACGAAGCTCAGGCCGCGCAAAGGCGGGTGGAAGTCGTGCCTCCCAAAAGAGCCTACCAACAGCTTATAGAGGAAATCCCAACCCCGGAGGGAGGAGTTGAAAGAGAGAGGTCATTATCCGAAGAGTCCATTCGCTCTTCGAGCTTGAACCCGAGAAAGGACAGACGACGAGCTCAGGAAAGGAAGACCTCACCTCATCTCGCTGACATAAGGGTGAGGGTGAGTCACGACGGTACCGGTATGTTGAAGATAGTCGTGGGTATGAGCAAGCTCATGAGCATCATAGTGGTCATGAATCCGAGCCGCGAAGAGGCTCGCGACAGGTAGAAAATTTTGATTGGATACACAGGTCACGAGATCGCCACTCAGGTGAACAGGAAGACACCAATGGACGAAGCCACACTAGGCGATCTAAATCTCAGGATCCAATGAAAGAAGAATTGCTACAGAAGGTCCAACAATTAGAGGCCTGATCTGGACCCAAAAGTCAGGAAGAGCAGAATGATGATAGGGTCTCATTCACCAGGGAGATCGAGCAGAGCCTCTGCCATCCAAGTTCAAACTTCCAAGCATTCCACCTTACAACGGGAGAAGTGATCCGTATGACCATCTGGACACGTTCAACGTACAAATGGATCTTTAGAGAAACAATCCGATAGTCAAATATCGAGTCTTCCCAGCTACCTGGGGGATGCCTCTCGAGCCTAGTTCAAAAGCCTCCCAGTCCGCAGCATAGGGAGCTGAAAAGAATGCCAACAGAAATTTCTCAATCAATGTAAAACACTGAGGAAGCATCTCATGTCTCCTTGCCACCTCGCTACAATATTCCAGAGGCAGAATGAGTCCCTGAAAGATTACATAGCCCGGTTAAGAGACGAGGTGAGTAACGTCGAGGCACCTTCAGATGAGAGCATCCTAACGAATATCTCAGCAGGACTCAGAAAGGACGAAAAACTTTACGAAAGCATCTATAAGTCCCCAGTAAAAGACCTAGGTGAATTCTACGAACGGGCTACTAAAGAAATAAGGTGGGAGGAAGCTTTTGCATCAAATAAGTCCAGCAACCAACAAGGTGAAACAAGTACTTCCCACCAAGGGAAAAGAAAAGGTCGTGATGGGAACGGAAGCAGTAAGCATAGACATCATTTTGCCCATATAGTGGCGAAGCAAGCTCGTCCCGAGCTGAGAAGGGAGCGACCTCAGCGTTAAGGTCGAAATGGGAATTACAGCGTTTTGTCAGACACACAGGACCAGATCTTCGCCATGGAGAGAAATAGGGAGAACTTTGAGAAGCCCAACCCCACGAGAGTTCTAAGTAGACTCCGAGATCTAAGAAATTTTTGTGTCTATCATAACGAAATTGGACATAATACCTCAGACTGTTGGCAGCTGAAGGACGCCATCGAGGAATTAATCAGACGAGGTCGGTTGGGGGAGTATGTAGTGAGACCTGTAAGCAGACAACCTCAACAACAGCGTCCTTAACCCCAACACCAACCACCAGGGCAGGAGAATGCAAAGGGTGTATGCTGGCCCCACAATGACATACTAGTCATCCGAGCCAAAATTAACAATGCAGAGGTACGAGAATTATGATAGACACCGGGAGCTCGGTCAACGTGATCTACATGGACTGCTTTGACCGGATGAGGCTGGGAACCGAACAGCTGATGCTTTCCCCAGAACCTCTATGGTTTCACTAGGGATGCTGTGACACCAGTGGACCAGATCAGACTACCGCTCACTCTTGGAGAACCAGGTCGACGGCCACCGTACTAGCGGATTTTCTAATCATCGACTACCCATCAACATATAATATAGTCCTGGGGTGACATTCGATTAATGATCTGGACATGGTAACATCCACCAAGACGCTCACTGTTAAATTCCCAACTCCTAACGGGATAGGGTGCGTCTGAGGAGAGCAGCACTTGGCCAAACGCTGTTACGAGGACGTCATAAAAATGGGGTTCAAAGGGAAGAAGGTAAATATGGTTTCAGGTGACGAGCCGCGAACAGTGACTGAGAAAAGAGTGAGCCACAACCTCGACCCCCGCGAGATGAACATAGATCGGGCTACGGGGCCTATTGAAGAGCTAGAAGAAGTACAGGTCAGTGATGTAGATCTTGAGAGATGCTTGAAGCTAGGACGAGACCTAACCCCAGATGTCAGGACCCAGCTCGCTGACTTCCTGAAGGCGAATCTGGATGTTTTTACGTGGAACCATGAAGACATGGTGGGATAAACCCTAAAGTCATGTGTCACAAACTAAACATAGATTCTCACCATAAGCCAGTCCGTTAGAAAAGGAGACTGATGACACCAGAAAGGTACGCTGCCCTAAAGGAGGAGATAGAAAAGCTGCTAGCCAATAAGTTCATCCGCGAAGCCCACTATCCCATCTGGATGGCCAATCCAGTCCTCATAAAGAAAAAGAACAGGAAATGGAGGATATGCATTGACTTTACCGACCTGAATAAGGCCTGCCTAAAAGATAACTTCCCGTTACCCAGGATAGATTAGCTAGTGGACGCGACAGCAGTGCACCAGTTCCTAAACTTCATGGACACCTACTCCGACTACAACCAAATCCCGATGAGCCCAGAAGACGATGAGCATACGATATTTGTCATTGACTGAGGCTTGTATTGCTACAAGGTAATGCCTTTTGAACTGAAGAATACAGGGGTGACCTACCAATGCCTGGTCAATTCACTGTTTCGGGAGCAAATTGAGAAGACCATGGAAGTACATGTGGATGACATGTTGGTGAAATCCAAACTAATGGCAGATCATGTCCGCAACATGGGCGAAACCTTCCAAATCCTGAGGAGCTATCAGATGAAGCTGAACCCAATGAAGTGTGCCTTAGGAATGGCATCTAGTAAGTTCATTAGCTTCATAGTGAACAGCAGAGGAATTGAGGCCAATCCCAAAAAATCAGGGCATTGATCGAAATGAGATCCCAAGCTCGGGTCAAAAACGTACAAAGTCTCAATGGTCAGGTCACGACCCTCAGCAAGTTCATTTCTAAGGCTACGGACAAATACATTCCTTTCTTCGAAGCAATAAAAAAGCCAAAGAATTTCGAATGGACTGAGCAATGCGAGGTGGCCTTCCAACAACTAAAGGAGTATATGGGCCGAACTCCCCTCTTATCTAAGCCAAAGGAATGGGAAAATCTCTTTTTGTACTTATGGGTGTCTCAATACGTGTTGAGTGCTGCCTTGGTAAGGGAAGAAAAGAAGATGCAACTACCAGTGCACTACATTAACAAGAGGCTGGTCGACGCAGAAATCGGATATTTGCAGATAGAAAAGTTAGCATATTGTCCGGTGATTGCGTCGAGGAAGTTGCGTCCATACTTTCAAGCTCACCGAATCGAAGTCCTTACGCAGTATCCGCTTAAGCAAGTCCTTCAAAAATCTGATACCTCGGACAGATTACTGAAATGGGCCGTAAAGCTCACGCAATTCGATATCGAGTACAAGCCCAGAACGGTAGTTAAGGCTCAAACCCTAACGGACTTCATCGCTGAATTCACATGACCCATAGAGGAATAAGTTAAGACCTCGGATGGCCTGACTTTGGAGTTGTATATGAATGGATCTTCCAATGAGTATAAATCAAGGGCTGGAGTGTTGCTGATTAGCCCTAAATGTCACAAGATCCTCAGTGCCCTAAGGTTCGAATTCCAGGCCACTAACAATAAAGTCGAGTACGAAGCACTGTTTGCTGGACTCCGTCTAGCAAAAGAAGTGAGAGCTGAACAAATAAAGATTTTCAATGATTTCCAACTCGTGGTGTGCCATGTTTAAGGATAATATCATACCAGGGGACCTAAGATAACCAAATGTCTCCAGAAGGCAAAAGAGTTGCTTGGATCCTTTCAAAAGTTTAAAATGAGTCAAATCCCACGAGCTTAGAATTCCTACACGGATACACTAGCTCGCCTAGCGACCACCCAGGATGTAGATTTCTTGGAAGCCATACCAGTAGAATTCTTGCCAACTCCAAGCATAGAAAGAATAGATGCGTTAATGATCATAAACATTCATTCCGACTCCTGGATGAGTCCGCTACTAAACTACTTGCAAGAAGGGAAGCTACAAAGTGACAAGTTAAAGGCATGGTGCCTGCGAGCTAGAGTCGTCCACTATTATATCCATGATGACATGCTACACAAGAAAGACTTCTCAGCCTCACTTCTATGATGTATTGATGGCCAGAACTGCGAGATCGTGCTGAGGGATATGCACGCTGATCATTCAGGAGGAATGTGCAAATATTGAGTTTTCTTATATATGATATAATAATGAGGGGGTGTCATTTGGTTGCTGGTGCAGTTAGTTGGCGCCAACAACCACTGATGCCTCCCTTTGTAAGAGGCATGGGTTCGACACCCACAAAATCCAAATTTCTAATATATAATAATAATAATAATTAGTCTCCCACCAATTATGTGGATTACTCTTTCATCCTAGTATGAGTTTCCACCTACCTTTATGTGGGTAGATCCCTCTCAATTAGGAGTAATCCCTTGGGTCGTGCCACTAGTGTCATATCTTGGTTGGTCCCGAAAGCCGTCTGAATCAATCTCAGATACAGTTCTTGTATTTAAAAAAAATAATAATGAGGAGGTAGTACTGTATAGTTTCTTCTTTAATATATTATATTCTAATGGTGCCAAAGGGATGTGCAAATATTGAGTTTTCATATATTTAATATAATGTTAATGTCAATGGCAGAGCGGTGATTATTGACTTATCAGGTCAAGCAAAAAATAAATACTCAAAATATATGAAATAATAAATTAATATTCAAAACTAAATATAACACCATTTAATTTTATTTGAAAAAATAAATTAATAATCAAATTAGACTATAAATTATGAATCAAAATAAAAATTATTGCTCATATATAGACCAGATTAGTAATAATACGTGGAATGATATGAAATTATATCCTAAAAGGGTAGTCTTGGTCTTCTACTTTAAATAAGAAATAAAAAATATTTAAATTGATTATTTTATTCAAATAATAAAAAACTTTTATGTTAAAAATAAAAATAATGCAAGAAGAAATGTGTCCAATAATTACCAATTATGATGTGACAAAATTCAGAAAAAAAAAAGGAAAAATCCTACTGATTTTTTTTTTTTTTTTTTTTAATGGAATCCCACTGAAAGTTGTTTTATGACCCAGTAGAAGTTAATGTATGACCCACAAAAGTTATTGCATGCAAAGAGTACACCAAGTTCAAAAGATAAAACTGCACCAAATTCAAATAATTAATTTAATGCATCCTTAGACTTGACAAAAATTCATTGGTTCCGGTGGCCATAACCGCTATAAGGGGAGAAAATCTTTCATAAGATACTTAATTAACGTATGATATTTATTTTTTATAAAAAATTAATATTAATATGACTTATCAATAATAATATATTATTTATTTTTCAATATAATTTTTTTCCAATGGTGTATAGGCAATTGCAAATCTTAAGTTTTCTCATAGATGATGTAATGCTAAGGTGGTTATATATATGTATATGTAGAGATATATGTATATAATTTTGTGAGTAATAAATAGTTTCTTCTTTAATATAATTTTTCCCCAATGGTGCACAAGGGATAGATATTCATTTATGTATTTATTTATTTATTTTATGGTAGGGAGAGAAGATTAAATTAAAAGAAAACTATTCATTCATTGTGTTTTAAGATAAAAATGAGACTTGAATCTTTAATTATTTAGGATAAAAAATAGTACGCAATCACTCCTATTAAGGGGTGATGTGCAAAAATAATCTGTTAAAACACTCAACAATTTTATGGTGCACAAGTGTTACATATTCACTTATGTATAATATAATGTTAAGGTGGTTGTGTATATATATATTTTTCGAGTGATATATAGTTCCTTCTTATAATTTTTTCCTAATGGTGCACAAGAAATGTCCAAATATTAAGTTTCCTTATATGATATTACGTCAAGGCGGCTGTATATATAATTTTCCTGTAATGTATAATTTGTTCTTTGATATAATTTTTTTTCCTAGTAAAGGGATATTTCAATAATATGCTTAACAATTTAATATCAGTTCTAAGTATAGTAACGAAGTTTAAACGATGCTCACGAAATTTTATTCCATTTTAGTTGAGAAAAACATAATATCAAAACGCTTAAGAAAGTTTAATTTAGATTTAAATTATATGATACAAAGAAGAGGAGTATCCTGCTAATCCGTAAAATTCTGGGCTAGTATTCGACTCCGTGTCATGTTGGGCCTAATTCTAGGCCCAATGTTGTGATTGAGGCATGTGATTTACAATTGAAGCCCATTCCCTTAATCGTCCAGACCCACAGTAATAACCAATAAAGATAAAACTGATCTGGAGTCTAGACACTGGAGGGAGGCTGGAGAACACTACATATACATTGGCTAAAAGGTTCATTTTAACTCTGATAATTTTTTGCTTGCAATAACCTTTTTATAAAAAGAGTTTAAATTTGAGTAATATAAAAAGCATAAAAAATGAAATAATTTTTACTATTCACTATTTTTTATACTAATGAGTTACTAGATTATCAAAAGTTCAATTAAAAAAAAAAAGTAAAAAATCCTTACGCTCTTTTAACAAACATGATGTGAATAGTTACCATTGTTAGATTCAAAAGTAAGAATCATTCTAAAGGAACAAAAAAGATTCAAAGCAAGGATCTATAAAAAAAATTTTTAGTAGTTCAGAAAAACTGAAAAAATAGTAAACACTATAAATAAATAAATAAATGTCCCTCATAAACCCCAGAATCCATACAAATACTGTGTACATTAGCTAAATCATAGCTACAATGATGGTTTAGAATTCAACTTCTCATGAATTACCTTCAATGAGCTTGAGCCTTAACTCTGTGTTGCCTTTTCCCTGTATAAAATGCAAACATACATGCATATTCGGATAAATAATGGTTCCACATCATGTCTCTTAAGCAAAATAACATGCATTTTAAAATCTTTTGCAATTCAACTGGATTATAAAAAGAATGTTATTGATTCACACCTGTTCTTTAGCAAATAATAAAAGAGAAAGAAGTTCTTCAATTACTTGTGATATGATGTAAGGGATCAATAAATTCTTAAAAGTGATATGAATCAAATAGTGCGCACGGATTTACATGTATATACATATATATTCAGCTGAACCCCTGATTAGGTGAAATAAAAGCCACGAGTACTCGTCTTATAGTCCATTAATGGGTTGAATAAAAGTGTACATATGTATTATCACTCAAGACCAGTTTTCAATTACTTCTAAAAAGAATATATGTACTCAAGGCTTGAATTGGTTTTCATGGCAGTATTTAAGTACTTGTAGGCAAGTCGAACCTTATAGTGGATAGTACATACTGATTAGAAAACCATATTGTCTCTTGATTTTGATTTGGAACACATGAATTTTCACATGCCATGTTTATATAGCAATTCAAGATTAGGAAACCCTAACATAACTATGTTATCTAAAATCCCAACGAAAGCAAGAAAATTGAAAAGAGTACTCGGTAGTTGATATTTTATTATGCTTTCTATTTTTGTAACACTATTCAAAAGATAAAACGATATATGATACCATTTCATCAAAGACTTCTGAACTTATTTATTCCCTATATATATGTGACATGACTTCTTCTACTCTATTATCGTTCCTCGGGATTCCCGTTAGGTATCTTAAGTGGAACTTTAATGAATTAACTTCATGAATCATGTGCCTAATTCTCAACTAATCTTATTAATTCAAGAAAAATAATTCCACTGTCGATTTTGCTCATGTTAGGATAGAGGATTATGTATACTTCTGAAAACATATGTGATCAAAACCATTACAGCTAATCAATATTCATAAAAAAGAAAAAAGAGACCGATAAAATTTTTGCATGGTATAAAATTAACTATTAAAACAGTAGTCATATTTTTCATGCATTAATTTTATATCCTTAGAAGAAAAGCCTTAAACAAAATCTTCTAAAAGACAAAGTAGAAGAGATGGATGATAAAAACAAGAAAAAAAAAAACAAAGAAAAAAAAAAACAAAGAAAAGAAAATAAAAGCCACTTTAATTTTCGATGCTAACCAGAATATTGATCGCTAAAAGAATGCCTTGGTGATCGCTGCCGATGTCTGATCATGATCAGGCTCGGGCCCTAACCGAAGCTCGAGGTCCAACTCTACCTTCGATGAATGACTATGACGGAACTGATTCCTTTTCTCTTCATTTTCTTTACAACAAATACTACTACTTGCTTTTATACCTCCACTAGCTGATGGTGTCTCTGCGAAGAAAGGCAGTTGTTGAAGTACTTCAATGTCGTGGTCTTCTCTAGGGAGAGTGTCTGGGCTTTTAGGAGTACAACTTTTCTCTTCGCTAGATTGTGACATAGTTTCATTCATTTTCTGTTCAGATGCATCCGGAGGTTCAATTGGATTGGTCTTTGTAATGTCCAAAGAGAGTAGATTTTGGTCCGCGAATTGTCGAAGCTTGGCTCTATCTCTTCTATGGATGTTCATATGACCTCCTAGTGCCTGCGCGTTCGAGAAGCCTCTCTTGCAGAAAGCACACGTGTAAGACTTAACATGGGTTGATGAATTTTGAAGATGATCATCAGAACTACCCCATAATATTAGGTTAGACTTTTCGATGCCTGAAGGGTTTGCTTCCATTTTCAAGATTTTGATGAAGAAGAGAGAAAAAGACAAGAGGGATAGAGAGAGAGAGACAGAGAAAGAGAGGCAAGAGGAGAAGGTCAACTTGTCTGTTGTGAGAGAGGTTTCCAAGTTCATCTAACGAGGGAACTATATACAAGAATATATATATCAAGCCTACTTTTTTTTTCCCTGGTGAACATAAACATTAGTCAGACCAAAACTAACAAAACATTGAGTACTTAACTAATTCACTTAGGTAATAGCGGCACGTTTTGGTCATTAAACAGGGCCTGTGTATCCTAAGTTATGCATTATTTGTTTAACAAGTCAGTAATGGCAGGCAAACCAATGACATATATATAGTGAAGGCTTCAATATTTATAGAAGCTGCCTGCAAAAAGAGTAAATTTAATTGGTAACTTATAGCAAAAGTTATGCTTTATATTGCAACTCTTGGACCTTTTCAATAGATAAACTAGCATTCTCAAAACATTTTATCGCAAATACTTTTGAGTATACTCAGACCAAACTATAACTAAATTCTTATAAAATACACGCGTGCTTTATATGTAACATGGTTTAGGATCAATATTTAATGCAAATAATAATGATCAAGCCAATTATTAATTTATTTAGCTAATCATTTTTGGTTATTTTTTATATTGATTCCAATGAAGACCTTATTATCTTCTTCAAAACACTTATGGCTGATATTTTGTACTGCAGTCAATTTGTCTTTACATAATTTTGTTTGTTAAAGAAGTGGTCTCCTTGCAAGGCAATATGGCTATCACAACTTGCCCTAATCTTTTTTCGATAGTTGTTGACTTGGACAATTCAAGGGGCTTAATTGCCAACCTAAAGCCTATTCTTCTAGGGTTTTTTAAATTTGACTAACGGAAATTTAAAAATGAAATGTATTTAATATTAAACACATGCATATTTTGACATCAAAAGGTGTGATTGTTAGATCAAATACATCCATAGACCTCATTGAAGAAAACTAAGTGGTCCTGCTAACTAATACGGTCACCAATTAATTAAATCACTTAATCCAAAGATCTTGATTTAACTAATAATTAATCATGAGATGAGCAAGGTGTGAAAAGTGACATATAGTTGGTTTCAATTTTAATTGATTTTTTACGTCCTACATCGCCGTCTGTTAGAAGCTTACGTGGGCCTAACAGCTCCATGACGTGGCACCATTTAATTCGCTTAAGGATCGAGCATGATGCTGTAACCTCACACTCGATAATGACACTTCCCCAAGTGATACTTTAACGTGAGAGTCGTAGATATATGTCTGTTGTTGTCCATGCAAATGCCTCCATCACCGTCCAAAATAAAAACCACGATTAAATTTTAAAATGATGGCACATTCAAGGGCTTCGAGCACGTTGAATTGATCATGGGGCTGAATTGGTGGCTTTGAGGACGTCCATTACATTGATATGGTAACCGACTATTTCATCATCAATGGAAGAGTTTTCGACACGTGGACAAAATATGTGCCTGACCGACCGGCATTGATATTAATTAATATCTCTTTAAGGAACATTAAAATACAAAGTATGTTTTATTATGATTTATAGTTTCGGGTTTGTCTGTCAAGTTAAGCTTGATTTTCTAGTAAGTTGACCTATATATAGAAGGTACACTACTACACTGTCACGTTTTAGCTTGTTTTGCTTTTTTTTTCCCTGAAAGTTTTAGTTTTTATGAGTTCGATACAACCAGAAAATTTTAATAAAAGAAAGATTAACATGAACACATGATAGAGTGGAAGAAAAATTAGCAGGAGACATAATGGCTTTGGAAGATGCTCAAATTTCTTTTTTCCTTAAAAGGAGTCTTGCCTTTTTTGTTTGATGCGTCTGGTTTTTGGCAGTTCCAAGATGTTCCATTTTCTTTTTTTCTAAAAAGGAGTCTTGGCTTTTTTGTTTGATATATGCCTGTTCTTCTGGCAGTTCAATCTTATTTTTATTCTTTCTATATAAAATTTTTAAATTCATTTCAATTGTTAACCTAAATCTTCACTTCATGTATTCATTTACTTTAATTTAAAAATTAGAACGATAATTGAATGGATGATGAAATCTAAGCTTAAGTAAAAAAAAATTATATTAATACAATCTTTCCCCTAGAAAGAAACAAGCCTTACCTCTTATAAAAAATTAATGCAAAAAATACAACTAATAAAAATAAAGAAAATGAAATTCCAATTCTTAATTTGAACTTTGAACCATGAAGTTTTAAGCCTCTAGTGAGGCTTAAGAAATTCAGTTAGGACACTAGTCATATGCATTTAGGACTCCACTTGATTATTGCCATTTGATAGGTTTTAGAGAAATAATTATTATTTATTAAAAAAGAGTTAATTATCTATTTCTAAAACATATGGTGGGGTGTCCGGTGTCCTGCATGTTTGGCTTGAATATTAGGAGCATTTTGGTGGCGTCTAGAGTTTAATAAACTGTAGCGATAACATTTACTTTTGAGAGCGAAAACGACATTTTGATTTTGGGCATTTGACTTCATCTCTAAATGTTTTTCATAAATTTTATTTTATTTCTCGCATGGTGGGCCCAAGGTTTTCTGATAGAGATCGTTTATGCCGAAGTAGTTCAACGTTAATATCACTTGTTGATTTTCTTCTCTTATACCACATCTGAATCTGTTCTGCTTTGATATCCCTTTTAACATAATTGTTGCTAATTCTTCATACACTTTTATTATATACATGAAGACTAAATTCTACAAAAAAACATACTAAAATTAAAGTAAGTTTTCGAATTAGCATTAAACGATAAAAATGAATTTTAGAGTAGCATAATTATGCACAATATAGATTGCAAGTAAAGGATGCAAAATAGGGTGCTTTGTGGTGTTTTGTTCATGAACTATAGTTTTTGTTCTTAAATTATAATTTGTAAACCTTGATGGAGCTAAACAAAATTATTTTGAAAGATCGGTGCTAATTCAAAAATTCATGCTATTTTTATGTCCCAACACAAAAGATGTTATAGAGGATTTTGGCTTGATTTCTGATAAATTTTAATTAATAAGTAGTCCAAACAAGGTCCATTTCAGACCTACAAGATGTCGGAAATCTTATCTCAAGAGGGATTTCACACCATAAACAACACCGAAGCGGGAGGTTGGAAGTGCTAACACACGCCCCAAGAAGGTGGCGGGATCAATTCTAAGTGAAAATAAGCTTCTTACGAGGTTTCCTATTTGGATGGGTTTTCATTGTTTTGGGAATAAGTAAACTCCAGTGTTTAAGAACTCGACGAATTGCTCCAAATGATCACCCAGAACTTGCTCGATGACCAGTTGGAGAGGCGAGAACCCTCAAGGCCACTGACCTTGGCTGCCTCGGAGGCGCAATCTATCTCGCCGTTTGACCGGCGGTCAAATTTGGCCAAAAATTTAAAAAAAAAAATCCAAAAGGAAAAACAACACTTGTCTATAACCAACACTTCTCCTGAGCCCTCTGAGATCCACAACAAACACTTCTCCTGGTCAAATATGAATACAAAGTACAAACAAAACAAAAAACCCCAAATCAAACCCTTAAAAGGCCAATGAAAACCTTAAATCAAGCCCTTCAAACTCAACATTGTCAACACAGCCACTAAACTCAACCACCACTGTCGGAGACGTGAAAATGAACATGAAGACGGAGGGAGGCAGAGGGAGACAGAGACGATGACGTGTGACGAGGGAGCGAAAGAGAGGGAGACGAAGATGGACCACACGGGCGCTGCCGTAGCCATGGTTGTTGGTCATTGCCTGCCTCTACGGTGCGTTTGACCAGACCAAGTTGAAGGCGGCGGCGGTTTGTTTGTTGAAGACAAAGTTGAAGGCTGAAGGCAAGAGTTGAGAAGCTTATGGTTTGCTTCTTCAATCTGATATAGATATATATACACACATATATATACATATATATAATTTTTTTTTTTTTTAAATTATGAGGCCGCCTAGGGCTAAGCCGTTCTAGGTGACCCATCGCCTAGAAACACTCGATTTTAGTAAAATCAATGCAGTGGCTGATTGCTTAGCAATTTTTCAGCAATTAATAGCTAGAAAATCGCGATTTTGAATACACTAGTTCAATACCATGTTAATTGAAAATGATCATGATGATGCTCATGTTTTCACAGGGAAATGTGTATTAGCTAGTTAGGCACGAAAGAATATAATTTGTAAGTGGGCTGCTTTTTATATTGCATACAGGTCTATTAAGTTGCAGTATGCATCTAGATAGAGAAACGGTGAACATAAAATATGTTGTGATTGATCTAGGCCGCTATTGCTCAAGCCCATTGAATTTTAACCTATTCATTTTTTTTTTTTTGGTCCACAAGAGGCTCAAATATTTTATATATAAGATTTAATTTATTAAAGCTCGATGTACTTCAACGGTGGGACACATGATTTTTCTTGAACTTGTTGTATCGCTCCCATGTTGTAATGATGCATATTTAGCTGTACTCATGTACATAACAAGAAATATTAATTAATCAATCAATGTGACTCAGATTCACTGCTCCAGCTTTGTGATATATAATTTTATAATTTAATTGTTGATCTCAATCAATCGAGGGAAACATATGTCTTGCACTGGCAGCTGGGTGTGGTAAAAACTGACAAGCGGCATGATATTGTGTACTAATTTTGTGCATGTGATGGAAAAAAGTTTCTCTTCTTGCACAAGATTTCTGTTATATTTTTTCTTTTGTCATATATATACATATATATAAAATTCAAATAATTACTTTCACAATATAAAGAAAAAATAACTTGCACAATATAAAGAAGAGATATCCCCATCCTTGTATTTTTATGAGTAATGTAAAATTCATCCTCCATCATAAATACGGAACAAGAAATGTACAAATACTCAATACCGAGTGAATATGCTATATCTAAAATTATACTTCGTAAATTAATTTTTTATTTGTCAAAGGGAAAGTTATGGTTGGAAATGCTAAAACTAAGTCTAATTAAATGGTATGTAACATACACATGTAAAATTCATTGTTTTTACATTTTTTTTCAGAAAATTTTGAAAATTTCAGCATAGTAAAGATGAAAATGTTGATGGAAAGGCTTCGTGCAATCTGTTATACGACCAGTGCATTAATGATGCTTTTCTCCCATATATATATATATCATATATAACGTACTATATATTGTTATCTTATACCAGAAATTAAAAATCTAATCACTAGTAACATTAGTAAATTTATAAATGAAGAGATCTTTATTCACAATCACTTTCTATTTAATTAATTATGTATTTTAGGTTTTTATGTATGTCATTTTTTAAGTTTGAATAATCATTATTTTAGGTTTAGGCTTTTAGGTTCTAATATTTTGCAACAACATTTGTAAGACAACTAATATAAAAAATTGAATATTATAACGTGATAAAAAAAGTAGGACATTATATCAAAGACTTTTGATATATGTAATAATGTCAAAATATCACAATAAATTGTTATAAAATCAATGGGTATAGTTAGAATGAACCTAAAAAAAAGATAAAAATAGAACCTAACGCAATAATTTTAAAGTCATATATGACAAAACAACATATTTTTGAAAAAAAAAAGAATAAGTAATATATATATATATATTTTTTTTTTTCTGAGAGTGATAGAATAAGTAACATTGATCAAGACGTGTATAAATTAAATGGGACTTTTTTACTAACGAAAAACAGATGCAAGCTTAATGAGTTAATGAATGAGAGTGTACTGAGTGAGGTCGTAAAAATAGGACCTAGCTCGCTCCCATGCAAAAATACCCTTGGTTGTCAAAACAATTATAAACAACTACTTCCAAACAACTAACCCAATTACTCTGGAATATTTATTCTTCAAAAATTCTCATTCTTTAAACAATAATTTGGAATAGTTACAAAATACCCTAAACATAGAAACTCACGCAATGCTTAGAATAACTTGCCAATTCCCTCACTCAATTCTGTATTAACTCCTTAAAATAAACAACACAAAAACGACATATCATCCCATGTGCACTTCTGCCACTGCCCCTATAAAAACTTCACTGCAAAAACTGTGTATAATTCAGACCTCGCTAGCTGTTATAACATTAACACAAACCTATACAACTCATGATACTATAATGAAGACAAACCCCAACCAATCACCTTTAATCCCCTCTTACACAGATATATAACTTCACAAAAGCCAAAGCTAATTATCTCACTTTCCTCTCTAGGCTTCTATGTACATTACACTTTCTCTATTATTATTTCTATCTTTTTCTATCACATGCATCGTAAGAAAACAAAAAACCCAGAGAGGAAAGAGTCCCAAATCATTAAAACAAGCTTTAATTCCGAATTTTTTTATGGAAAATATTTGCTGGGTGTGTCATAAATTCTCTGAGTTAAATGAAGTTTTTCCTCAGTTACTCTGTTTAATCATTAAATTCAAGGGGATGTTCCATCGAAATTCCATTTAAAGTATGGAGGAAAACTACTTCCTTGTGTCCTGCATGATTTTAGATAAGGTAATGTACCTAGGGTTAGGGTTTATGTATAGGGAGCTTTATTAATTTATGTACTTCTTCATTCTTTGTTTATTTGGTCATTTAGAGATATAATTTGATATTGAGAGAGTGTATAACTAATTATACATACAGAAGAAGAAACAAAAGTTGCGTAGATAGCGCCTGTCAGCAGTGATGTGATAATATTCTCTTTGTTATTAAAAAAATGTGCTTTATAATATGTCATGTGGAATACTTAATTGGACTGATTCCTGGAGTTGGTGCTATTTTGGATGGATTTTGAAGAAAGACAGAGAGTGAGAGAAAAGTAGAAGCAGAGAACACGAGCAAATGGACTTATGCGGGAGATGATACTACTCTAACTACAACAGATCTGATTATGATAATAATAATAATAATAAGAATACAAGAAAAAAGGGAATCGATGTTGTGATGTCTCTGGCCTATATGTCTTTTGAAAAATCCATCTATGTGTGTGTGTTTTTGTGGGTTAGTTTAGTTGTGTGTCTGATAGAATGTCAGTGAGGTACTGAATGGGAAAAAGAGCTCACTATTTTCCATGCAGTTTCAATCAGTTTCTTCTCCATTTACGCCCCACACTTACCCTAATTGCATGTTCTCATTACCCAAATAAAACTCTCTCTCTCTCTCTGGCTTCGCGTTTCTTACACTTCTAAACATGCACTGCGTGGTGAGTTTATTGTTTATACAGACATGCTGGACAAAACATAAAACTTGAACAGTGACTTTTAGCAGTACAATGACCCCATGACTCGGATAAGCCTGAATATGTAGAGCTGTCTTGACACATAATATGTCAACCCAAATTGTGCATGTTTCTTATATGAAACCGGAAATTGCTATATGAAGGTTGTGAATTCATGTAAGAGGTCAAGAGATGGATGGATATAAAAAACCTGTCCAACCCGAAAGCATGAATGAGGCAAACAACCGTAAAAAAAAACATTCAAGAATATTGTACAAATAATAAGATAGTAGGGAGCAAAAAATCATGTGGGAATAGCATAGAAATTATCAATTGTAATTTGGTTGTTTGCTATGATCCAAATACCTTGATTTAGATCGATGGAACCGACAAAATATCTTGTTAAGAGAGTTAATAAGTGCAAACTCGGATGGGCCAAATTTGTTAATTCTTCTTTGAACAGATTAGATAACCGTATATTTCTTGGTAATTTTCATATCATTATACAGTGCAAATTATAAGATTTGAGAGAGAGCGAATTGATTGAATTGAAAGCAGGAGGCCTAGACATCAAAGAAGAATAGTAGCAAAAGGAAATGAGAGCAAATCATCAAACAACACAAATAAGCGGGAACAAGTACCAGACGCAGTCGTTGCATTGGTTCTGCTACTACCTAGTTTACCTTAGGCCGGTCACCGAGTCGGAGCTCTAGATCTAACTCTTCAATAGAACTAGAGCTAAGTTCATGTTCTTCTGATTGAGGATGATGTATATCAACTGAACTTGGATTTAGAAATAAGGGTAAAGATGCTACTTCTGTTCTCCTTCTCTTGCAGGCAATGGTCTCCTCCTTACCAATATCAGAAAAAGTTGGGCGTGTTCGTCGAACAACAAAATTAAAGCTCACTGATAAATCACTTTTGACATAATCAGCCTTAACCCTACAACCATTTGATTCTGCAATTTTTGAGTTCATCATCTCTTTGTTTTTCAGATCAGAGATATGGTAGTCAGCCACCAAGTTTGACCATGATTTAGTTGAAGAAGTAGGAGACTTGTTGGGGTGCTCTTCAATGATTGGAGAAGAGAAAGGAGGGAGAAAGGTCTTCTCTGTAAATTTTTCTTGAGAACTAGATGGAGCTGAAACCCTAGAAGGTGAGGATGGTGATGCAATAACATTACCAGGATCAGAATTAGGGTTAGGCTTGTGAACCAAGGTACAAAGCTGAGATGGGTACTGAAAACCCAAAGATGAAAAGGGACTTTGAAGCTGATGATCATTGTGGTTGTTATGTTGATATTGGTCATGTTGGTGGGTTTCATTTTGAGGACTTAAAGACTGCTTTAGTCTCGCTCTATCTCTCCTGTGGACATTCATGTGACCACCTAGAGCTTGAGCTGACCGGAATTCTCTTCTACAAAAGCTGCAAGAATAAGATCTTGGAGGCCATACACAACCTCCTAGAGCCCCAGCTGCATCTTCTGCAAAAGCCTGTTCTTCCCATGAATCATCATAAGAATTTGGCGATCGAAAATGAGAACTCAAACTATGTTTTCGCTTTGTCCACATCCAGTAGCCAGCTGCTTGCTCCATTATTGCACCAAATTGGGCCTTTCTGTGAGAGGGAGAATTGTAATAGTAGCCTTCAAGAGGGATAGAGAACATGAAATTAGTAAGGAGATGGGAGGAAAGCAAATCTATATCTAAAATTAGAGACCTGAAACCTACAAGTTAGAATTTTAAGGAAGAGAAATATAAAGGCTTGGATTTTGATTGATTGGGTAGAGTTGGTGGATACTCTACCTTGTACTGTATATATCTGCCAATCTTGGTGGCTTACAAAACAATCAGTGTGAGAATGCTTTAAATTTCTTTTCTTCTGCACTTTGTTTTAGAGGAGAAGCAACGTGGTTTTAGAAAATTACAAAGTGTGGGTCCCTAGAAGAAGAGTCACTTGCTTACAGACAAACTGTGATCATCTGACTGAAATCTCCTTTGCGAGATTTAGGAGACGAGGTGGCACACAGTGGTTTGAACTTGCATCTTTTATCCAGCTTGGATGTTACCTCTGGCCAAATAATTTCTTGATTTTCCTGTTAAATGACAACCTCCCATTCTTAAACTTGATTCCTTTTGGTGATATGTGCAATGTAAGACCTCAACTCATATTAAGTTAGAGAGCCTGCTTCTTTGCTAGTTGCAATTAAGTAGTTAAATGAAAAAATAAATAAATACATTAACAGTTAAAGATTAATGAAGACAAAACAGACAAAATTTTCACTTTTTCTGTAGCATATTATCTAGCACTCCTAGTTGAAGATCAACAATATATATAGGATTACCATAAGAAAATTTAAATAATATTCAGTTTTCTGAAGTAAAGGCATGAATAAATTGTTAAGCACATTATTCAAGACTCACAATTCTACCTAGGACAGGATAAAGAAATGAGGTCACAATACATCAATTTCACGAGGTACATTAGGCTACCTAGGTATGATATCGTAGCTAGGGTTACTTTTCTATATATTAACTAATTATGATAGGGAAGAGTGGAAATTGAAAGTTACAAATTAAATGGAATGTGATTCGTGGTCTAAAAATAATTCTAAAAAATTCTAATACATTTAAAAAACCAAATTATGTTATTTTTTTTTATACTTTAAATAACATTTTGTATAAGATGATCAGAAATCATATTCAAATTTCTTCAATAGTTAAAAATTATTATTATTATTATTTTAATTTTGAGTTGGATTTTTGAATTCTATGTAAAAAATTTTGAGACATCCCAACCAAAAATCTTCAAAATCTAGGTATTCTTTCTCAAAATAATAATGATAATGATAATAATAATAATGATAATGATGATTATGATGATGATGATGATGATCGAATATAAATTTGTTTATAGCTTAAGTGGGTTCTGAATTCTGAAATGATCCATAACTATCCAAATGGAATGACTGCTCTCAACTCTCAAGGATATTGTAAGCATCTTGATTCTGGAATAAAAATACATGGCCCAGACCTACGGTTGCATAGCTGAATTTGCAATACATGACAACTCGAATGATTAGACATAGTTTTCGGATTTTCCTGCAAACTGTACATTTGAAAGTTAGAAAAACTTTTTCCATTTGTATGTCAGAAGAAAACCTTGAGGTCCTAGATTCCATCAGCCATATATGGAAATTGTTGAAGGCAAGAGATTTCATGAATAAAATCCAATTATTGATCTGATTTTTTACCCAAATAAATATAAACATGTGACAAGATGTTAAAGAGAAAAAAGAAAAAATAGAAGAACAAATAGATCTCAGTGTTGTAATTATACCTTGCATTACAATTTTTTTTTTTTTTTTTTTTGACCTCAAGAGAGCTCATAATCACAACATTTTGAGGGACTATATGACAAATATAATGCTGCAATTTATTCCACAAAACATTGCCCTGGAAAAACGAGGTCACTTGAAAGTAGCAATTTCGCTAGCTTGTTCTAATTTCTTGTAGATATTTTTCAACTTGTAAGGTTTAGTTTTCTTAGAACCAGTTTGTTACTCATGAAATGGATTACCAAATTATATTAACTCTGGATTGTAGTTTGGATCAAGCTTGTAGTTGAAAACGTCTCGTTTGTCTTTTGAAGTGCGCATTGTCGGAAATACCTTTGCTATTTCTTTTTTAATTATCTCTAACAATCTTTGAACAGAATTTTGAGAGTAAAGACATAAATGCAAAAAGCACAACTCACAAGAGAACAAGTGGGCTGGTTGTACTTAGCTAGCCTCAATTATATAAAAGTCTTATTCATCTAGCTAAATTGCTTCATGTCAGTGTATATATACATGAGGCCAAATTAAAGGTCTATTGACATGTGAGAAAAAGTCATGCCTCTTTCCCGCAAGAGGCACATTATTGATCTTAGTTTAGGGAAATTGATAGGTGTTTGATTAGTGAAATGAATTTAACTTTTAGAAATTATGATTACCTTTTTAGAGTTTATAGGTAGTTCTTACACTTTTAGAATTTAACTAATATTTTATTGGTAGTTCTTATGCTTTGGAAGACTTTTGGAATAGACACTTTTCGAATCACTTTTAACTAGAATATACGCATTTCCAATAGTATTTATGGGGATAATTCAGGGAATATTGCTACTAACAACCTTTATTTTATTTTATTTTGTGATTTTGATAATAATGGAGTCGATTTTACTCTTGATACAAACACTCAGTTAGACTCTATTTTTAAGCAGGAAATTAATTGTGTTAAATGAAGTTAACTGAATTCTGTAGAAACCAACTCAAAAAGAAAACTAAAACCAATTTTTAGGATTCTATTTACATTAATGTTAAAAGATCAATTTGAAATTGTTGTAACTTTTAAAATAATCAATATTAATTATGCTGCACATCATCTTTTAGTAGGAGTGGTTGAATATCTCCATTAATCCCAAGAGATTAAGGTTCAAATTTCACTCTTATCTTAAATACAATGTGTGAGTTAGTGGTGGAATTTAATCCCCCCACCAAAAATTTTATGTTAATTGTTGTGTATTTGTAAAACAAATGATAATAATAACCTGCCTCTCTTGTGTTTCTCTTTTATCAATATTTTTTTCCTAAGCATGCATGTGCCTTACTGCTTATGCCATTCCAAAGGAAAAAAAAACATCCCGAGATATATTATTTTTTTAAGTTGACATGAAATATGTCAAAATGCTATTGAGATTTATTAAGATTAAACATTATTTGCAACCTAAATTGCTATTCTTATAAACATGAGACACCTACTTGCATAATAAAAAGATAAAACTACCCACAAAAATTGTGATATACAATTTATAGTGGCAATTAACCCCAAACTTCTTCGAAGATGGAGAAGTACACACATATGTGCAAAAAGATAGTGCATTTAAATGCGTTATTTGCATACATTATACAAAGATAAAACTATCCACAAAAATTGTGATATACAATTTATAGTGGCAATTAACCCCAAACTTCTTCGAAGATGGAGAAGTACACACATATGTGCAAAATGATGGTGCATTTAAATGTGTTATTTGCATACATTATACAAACCACAACTTTGTAGAAAAATTCACATAACTTATATTTTAGAGATAATACCTAAATTTATCTGTTTATTCTTTTGTTACTGTTTCAATTAATGCATGGACGATCCTTAGACTTTCATTTAATACAACTAGGTAATAATTCCGTTAATTGTCTTAAATAATAAATTGATTTTCCACGGGAACATTTTAGAAAATGTCTTTAATCATAATTCCACTAGAGCTTGATGAAGATGATGCAAAAAGAAGTCTTTAGATATAAAACTGTACCCATAAACAAAGTAAGACTTCAAAGATCCTAATTGGATGGTAGCTTCTGTACTTTATCTTCATCTTCTATGAAATGTAATATAAAAAAATGGAGAAAGGGAAATTGTGGAAGGGAGAGTTTACATTTCATGAAGCGCGGTGGAGAAAAAGACAATTCTTGTGAATATACAAAGTATCATCTGGATATATATATATATATAATTTCTATAATCAGTATATCATAACTTTAAAAAATGAGGATGAATCAATTAAATTCATCAATTGCATTTAAATTTAATAGGAGAAAGAATTTGTTTTAGGAAAGATTATGTAATTGATGAATTTGATTAGTTCATCCTAATTTTTTAAAATTAGGAGATACCGACTATAGTATATATATATATGTATATATATACTTTAATGTAATCTCGATTTCAATTGACACATAATTTAATAGTACATGAATGTCTTAATTGGATCAATCTTATTAAAATGTCATCAAATTGAAAACCTAATAGAGGGGATTTTTTTTCCTTAATTAAATTGTATCATTTGAATTAAATTATATTATATCCAATTTGCAAGTTAAAATTTTACTTCAAATTTCATTTTTTTTTAAATAATTACGGGCTTCTGTAAGTATATACTTACTTTTTCAAGCGTAGAGTCTTTGTTAATATGAACTTTGATTAGATAATCTAGCCACACGTGTATATTAGCAGAGCTAATGCATACACAACATCAATTTCTTCATTATTTTAATTTTATTTAATTCTAATCATAAGCATATATATATATATATGTTCTTGTATAATTTGGATTATTAAAAATTAATAATAGTCAGTTTTCATTTGCTATTTCCAGTTTGTATACACACATGACTTGGGTTCAAGGTCTCACCCTACCGAGCTAGATGCCATGCCTTTAAACTTTTCTGCCGAACATATCCATTAATTAAATGTTAATGAATCTTGGTTTCATTACTTATTATTTGCGGACTAGGATTCTGCGCTGATTTGATTTTTGTTGATGTTTTGAAGATCTATTAATGTGACAAATTTTACAAATAAATTCATAAGATTTATATACTTGTTATTCTTTCTCTCCCCCATTTTTAAACACAATATTATATTGTTTTCTCTTCTCTCACAATAAAACATCAGTATATATCATATAAGCAGTGAATTCAAATCCATTGATTACTCTCATGATGAAAGTGTGAAGAAAATGAACTTAATCCAATTGACTATCATCTAATGACATTATTGAACTTTTATAGTAACATTACCTGTTAATCAAATATTAATCAATTACAAATTTACAATTCAAAAACGATTGCTTTGGCGTAACACCACAAGATATTAAATTTCTGCATGGCTCCATCGAATATCACATAAATTATATATGCAAGCAGAAAGAAGTAATCACATTATGTGATCGTTTTAAGCAACTGTCCCACGAGCTTGACCATTAAGAATCATGTTTCTATGTAAAGCTTTCAATCATTCTCCTCGTAGCCAATATATATGGAAGAATTTAGCGAGAATATAATAAATTCAAGAACAGTTACCTATCCTATCTAAGTTTGAATCCGCAAAATTATTCCCTTTAACTATTGAATGTTTTGTAGTTTCTCGATAAAGTCTTTGCAAGATCATGTCTATATCCAGTCAATGCTGAATTTTACAACCCCTGAAGAAACCGCGCTGGTTTTGTTGTTTATTCATTGTTGTCACTTGTTAACTAAGTTTCGGAGTTGGGTCAGGTCTTTTGCGTAAACCACTGTGTACGTTTTATCCTTTTTGACCGTTATGTCGCAGATATAAACGAGGGCCCAAATATTTTGCCAAAAACTCACATTGATTAGACATTGGTTAATTCACGCATGAGTTATGAGCATATAATATAAGGTATTTACGAGCACAATCTAACAGACTAATTTTTTAAATCAAATTGAGATAGTCACATTTAGTTCTTTATACACACGCATCAGTGAGATTGTGGATTCAAATTATATCCGTTCTCTTTATTTTTTAAATGTATACTTAAAACTAAAATTAACCTTTTGAATTAGTAAGTCTTATTAAGTATGTCTATCTTTGACATGAGCATGTATATGGATGACAATTCCACCCATAAATATGTGGATTTACACCCTCAATGGATGGGTGTCGATTTTATTAAATGGGTGCATAGACAGGTGCGGATGCAGAAAAATATACTCCTGTATTGGCCACTAACCTATACTTTCATTTTTTTATGGTACAGTATTAAGAAAAAATTACATTTGTTATTTTTTTTATACACTAAAAATGACGTCATTTTGAGTATGGTATATAAAAAATTTTCATAAATCTAAACATATGTATTTGGCCAATACTTTGGCATATTTTGTGTTTTATTTGGATTTATGTTCTTTATTTTGATTTTATTATGTTAGATGTTAGAATTTAGAACTTAGTATTTGTAGGTTGGATTATTAAAGTAATTATATTTTGTGGTTGATGTTATTATTAGAATTTGAACACTATATCATATATGCTCATTAGGTGATATTTGAGGGAAAAAAAATCATATGAAAACTAGTATTAAAAAAATTTTATCGAAATTTTGTAGATTTGTGAGT
Source organism: Litchi chinensis (assembly GCA_019925255.1). Lineage (NCBI taxonomy): Eukaryota > Viridiplantae > Streptophyta > Magnoliopsida > Sapindales > Sapindaceae > Litchi > Litchi chinensis. Next base: position 4,972,549 of record CM034475.1, on the reverse strand, counting down.
GAGATTCCGATCCACTTGAACATATAAGTGCCGCACTAGCGCTTGAACCTATGAAGTTTCATGAGTTGGGGTGGAGGTACAAAATGTTTTTGTGGGTTCAAATGTGGATTTAGGCAAATTTGTCCAAACTCAGACCCGTTGCCATCTCTAATCACGTAATGGGATAATTCGAAATGTCTGAATATCCTCAAAGATGAACTCTTTTTTTTTCGGTCAAATACGTAGAGACAATTCATTATATATTGTGTGCTTATCAATTAAGATAACTTCACTTATTTATTTAATAATGAGATGAAAAGGATGCCGATTTAATTATATAAAATGTGTTTGGAGATAATTTTGTCATGAAAATTTTTTGTTACATATCAGGAAAGCATTTATATGCATGTTAAATTATTAAAATTGATCCTCTTAAAAGTAACAAAATTTGAAAAGAAATGAAAATTAAATATGAATATTGAAAGAATTCAAAACAATATAATCATGGATAAAACATTGTAAAAACGTAATCCGAAAATATACCTGTTTCGATGCAGCAAAAATTCTTCTAGATCCTTTGGATTGTTCAACTGGTTAGAGTTCGATCACCAATTATGAGACCAAACCCTCAAATCACAGTGTAAGAGCTTTGCCTTATATTCTCTCTGTTTTTGCTCTTTTCTCTGTGTTTGCATGTATGTTGTAAAAAACAATTTTTCATCATTCCCCTTTACAAAATGAAATCAATCATGTATTTATAGGGTGGTGGTTATTTCCTGATAACCGTCAGTAACCATCAGCAATTATTTGTTCTTATCCAAATTCATTTTTTTTGGATTGGATTATGGGTTTGGATCATTTTGGGTGGACCCGACCCAACAACCCAACAAATATTTTTTATGTTTTTGCATAAAGCAAACAAGATTGACAATTGATCAACAGAATCAATTCATTCCAAAAGAATAGACAAAAGAAAAAAGACGTATAATTTTCTCTACTGTTAAATAATATATTATGAAGACTAATACTATAAAAATACACCCACTAAGATTGTCTTATATTGACGAGATTCCATGACAATTGTCTTCATTATTAACTTATTTATGTAATTTTATTTTTTAAGAATATAATGTAAGCTCATTATTAAAATTAGAGGGGACACTTTACTCACAAAAAAAAAAAAGAAAAAAAAGAGGGGACACCCGGTTGAATTGGGTATGACGTGACACTAAGTGACCTGGAAATAGTAGACAATGATTGTCTTTTTTTTTTCAATATATTCTAGTTTTTCTATATATGCTGTGATTGCTGTCACAATTGATTGAAATAACAGTTTCTTTAGTAGTTATTAGTCTTCATATGTGTACATCCTGAAAAATAACCGTGTAATATATTTGAATTTTGTTTGAAACTTTCTTGTTGATAATTTAGTAGTTATCAGTCTTCATATGTGTACATCCTGAAAAATAACTGTGTAATATATTTGAATTTTGTTTGAAACTTTCTTGTTGATAATTGAGGAATACTTTTCTTAGGATGTATATTAAAGATTGAAGTGTCGGTAAGGTCATTATCTTAGTAGCTTAATAATTTTTTAAATAATGCAAGGACAAAATTAGTTGCTGGTGGTACTTATAATTTAATACAACTTTCATATACATGCATCTTTCATTACTTATTATAATCACAAGTAGATATCACATATTACTTGACAATGAAGCCGATTGCCAGCAAAGTTTGTATCTATTCATGTCATCGTGTTATAAAGTTATCCATCTTGCTACATCTCCTCTATTATTTGCAGTAAAGTTTGACGATATATTAAATGAACTTCTATGTAAAATATCTAGCATGATCATGGTTATCAGCTAATTAGATGGTATTAAAACATGATATAATGTACTACTTAATAAATATCTCAACATTTTTTTAATTGAAATTGAAGTAGAATTCATATATTTAGGTTATTTTTCAGATTCAATTATATATATATAAAAGAAACATATAATATCTGTTATGTGCATTTTCTGAATTAAGCATTTTGGCTAGTAAAAACCTGACAAAAGCTAATTAAGTCGATCCAATCAAAGGCTTAGCAGACGAGACCCAGTTGTCAACTCCAAGCCTAGCGAGTATACAGCTCGCACCAACGTCACATTCAGTAGTTTTACAGATCGTTATGTAGTTCGCATATGCACAGCTCGCTAAAGCGAGGCACAGTTCAAGATCGCTCAGTGTAGCGTACAGCTCGCTCAACGATCAGTTAGACAAGAAAATTTTTCAGAAAAGGCAATTACTTGATTTGATCGTGATTTTCTCATCAGAATTGAAAACAAATTCAAATTTGAGCTCAGTTAATGTGATCTCGAGATATACGGAACAATTACATGATTTAACTCCAACCGCTCAGGAAATATAATTAATTTGTGATTCTTTTCCTATTTTACTGTTATCTAAATTGTAACGTCTCTCCTCTATAAATAGAGGTTGAATTCATTGTAACAGGGAGATATACAAGAAATATTATACTGTCACTCTGTGAATTGAAGAGAGACAGTCTTGGACGTAGGCGCACTCGCTGAACCACGTAAAGGCCTTCTCTTCTTGTATTGTTTTGTTCTTTGTTCAATTCTTCTTGCTTTCTGTTTCGTTTATATTGATTGCATGTATTGGGATTTGAGCTCTCGTCGAAGGAAATCAACGTCGACAATATTGATATGTAATTCTCGTGTATATTAGTTATATAAAAATATATTAACATGTTAGTTAAAAAAATTTCCTATTATTCTATGAATGTATCCAACTCAAATATTAGTTTAAAGCTGACTTCATATCTTTTACATTTCGAATCTTTATTCTAGGTAGCGGGTGGTACACTTGGTTTTCCCCTTCTGTATGTCCTTAGGGTAGTCCAGAATTTGGTTTTGGTATTGATTGAAAGGTTTGCCCAAGTTATTATTATTATTATTTTAATAAATATGCACATATTAAAGGACAAGTGCCTTTTATTATTTTATATTTTTCAGTTTAATAATTTTACATATATTGATTGTTGATTGTTGATTATTGCTTGCGTTTCCCATCAACCACTTGGCTCTTAGCAGAAGCGTGCATGCAGATATAGATTATGACAAGATAAAAAACCTTATTCTAATGTTTTTAGCAGGACTTTGGTTCAACCATTTGACTAGTGCTAGAATTTTCAATCATATCTAACCCTAAATAAGTGATCATCAGCTACAAAAGATCTTGGAAGGAATTTGGTTGAATATCCCTATCAATTTCTGTGAAATTGGTATTAAAAATAAATATGATAGCGAGAAGAGGGACCCTCCACATATAGTCATGAAAAAAAAGGTATTTGATAGTGATCGATGGTTTTGTTAAGTTGGTTATAATTCTTCCATGATAACTAACACGGCAAGGAAATTAAAACACTAATCCATATTTCATGAAATTGTTGCACTTGTCATTGTAGGAACATTATTTTATAGCATATATGGATTGTGTATAGTATATTATTTTTTTAGGTCAAAGAAAATGAATTATATAATACTTTATAATAAATAAAGCGATTTTACACTAACATGTTCAAAGGAATGGTTTAGTTTTGAGTGTATGATCTTTTAATTTGCAATTTTTTTTTTTAACTATTGCAAATAAATCATAATTTAGGAATGGAGACATCATTCAAACTCACAACTTTTAGAATGTAAATATAAATGGTTTATCACTGTCGACGTCCGGAAACGGTCGATTGAGAGATTTAAAAGTCCAGACTGCGATCGTGGTAATAAATAGTAACAAATACAGTTTAAGGTTGGTATAACACAATAAAGAGGGGTTTAATGCCGGTTATGGTAGATGAAAGCAATAAAAAACAATTAATGGTAAAAGAAGGGAGGAGGAAGAATGAAAAGATAGCGATTTTTACGTGATTCGGTGAGTGCGCCTACGTCCACAGGTCACTCTGGTTTAATTTTAGTAAAGTGATGGTAATACTAGTGTTCAACCTCTTTTTTACAATGAAAATCTCACCTATTTATAGAGAATGAGAGTTGCAAATGGAGTATTGTATACGTTATAATCATCAACATTTTCACCTAATCTGATTCTGGTCATATTGCATTAATTGTTAAAACAATGATTATTCTTCACATGTCCATGCCTTCATTTATTGCTTCAGGTAAAGTTTTCTTTGTAATAAATGCACAGCCGCCGCATTAAATGCTCATCGGGACTGTTGAGGTGGTGCCGGTGAAAAATCAGGGAATTAAATAGATCTAATAACTGGTCCCTGGAAGACGTCTTGGCCAAGCTCGAGAAGCAGATCTGCTCGTCCTTGCAAGCTGGGATGCTGGGGCGACCTGCCGTGGAAACGAGCTGAGAACACCTAAAAGTGGACCTGGAACAGGCTTCTCAAATCTACCTGTAGCGACCTCCTCGACCTGGCTGCTCAAGCGAGCTGAAGAGGTGCTGAGACGGGATCTAATATGAACATGGGCTGAAAATATGCTAAGTCAGGCTGTAAGTGGCGCAAGCTCGGAGTTCGTCAAGCTCATTAGAGTGAGCTGAGGCTGGGCTTCTTGGTACTGTACTTGTCCTTTTGGGCCTTTAACAACCCTTTTACCTATGTTAAGAAAACGGACATAACAATCACTATATCAATCTCATATTGTCTCTTTTAATTTGCATTTTATTATACCAAGTTAACTAACTTTTTCTATTATTTATTTATGTTTATATATGAAAATTATTAGAAATGACACAGAAAATGTAAAAATCTGTTTTTTGTCCAACTTTTTTTTCCCCGTTTTTAGCCCCAAACGTATAATTATTATTATCAGTCTATATTCTTGAAAAATATTTCACGTAGGCAATGGCAAATTAAAGCAACTCTTGCTTACCCAACCCAAGTTTCTTTGAAAAAAAAAAAAAAAAGAATCTAGCATGTATATATGCATATTAATTTAATGTTTTTTAAAAAATAATAATTATAGCTTGATACTAAAGATTTAAGAAATTAAATATGAATTAAAACCCTAAAATTTATATTAAAAAAATCCCACAAATTTCAAACAAAATGTTCAAGTAATTAAAACCTTCATCCCAGTGTAAATTTAGTCCATCGTAACATAGTTTCTAACTACACCCCTACGAGCGGGGACAAACATTTACTTGCAAAATTACTCTGTTCCATGTGAAATGTTTCCAAGTAATCCTATATTATGTTTTAAAATAATAATAATAATAATTTAGCTGGTTATTTTCACTTTTTTTTTTTAAGTAATATACACATATATAATATATATATATATATTTTTTTTCTCCTCACGATTGACATATATTATGCTTCTCTCATCTTAACAAGAAGTGAGTCCAGGAACGAAAGCGGAAGAAATGATGTTTAATATATTCTTTTACACCGAACTAATAATTTTTGCAAAAAGGTCTATTCGTTATTATTATTTTTTTCAAGATCAATTTTTAAGAATAGATTTTGAATTGACTTATTATTGTCAATTTCAAGATTATGAACCATTAATTATATGCAAGCAGAAATTAATAATGAAAAAATCAACGTACATGTGCTAGATCCAACACCTAAAACTTTATACATATGAACTATCATAAATTATGTAAAATTTTGAAAATGGGATTATAATTAGAATTCACTACTTCATTGATATGAAATAGTGTTAGATCAACCTCATCTTCTTTTTTAATTTTTTTCAAAATAAGAAATCCCTTATGTTTAGGTATTAAAAAAATAATAATAATAATCAATCCGATACTATTATTAAACTTACATGACAGCACCGACTCAAATGATGGAGAACAACGTGGAGGGACAAAAGGCACAAATGTACCAGTTCCTGAAAACAGCGTGGGGCTCGAAAGGCCCAATGTGTCCTGTGTTTGGACGGGTCTTACGAGGAAGCTAACCACTGTTTGGGCTTTTTTTAAACCTCCAGTTTTTCTAAGACAATTTTAAGAGGGATATTATGAAACCCTCCCTATAAAGCAAACTAATTATGATCAGTCCTCCATTTTTTTTTATTTTATAAACCACTCCCTACCCTCTAAAAAATTCAACCAGTGTTAAAATTTGAGGGCAAAATGGTAATTTAATAAAATATTAAAATTAAAAATAATAAAAATTGATAAAAAATTGTAAAAATTTTGAAAAATAAAATTAAAATAATTTTTAAAAAAAAATACAAAAAATTTAAAAACAAAAAAAAAATTGATAAATTTCTAAAAAAAATTAAAATGATTTTCTCGTCCATCAACATGATGGACGGTGGACATCATTTAAAAAAAACTATTTTTTAAATTAAAAAATTATTTTTTTTAAGAGATGGAGATCCAATCCTTAGATTGGATCTCTACCTTCTAGTGATTACATTCATCAACTAGACAACTCACTCATCTTCATCAAAAAAATAAAAAACACCCTTTATCAACCCTTAACCAATATGCCTAGAAACATTAACAAAACACCATCCTCAATCCACCATCAGCAACATCAACTCATTATCATCATTATCAAACTATCGATCTACTATCATCAACTCATTTTTAAAAAAAAAAAATTCAAACATTTAGGTTCAAATCTAGTTGAATCTGGGTTCGAAGCCAGAAGAAGAAGAAGAAGAAAAAGAGAGAAAGGGAGGGAGAGAAAGAGACGATGGTGATTGGTGAATAGTGGTGAAAATTTTTATTTATTTAGTTTTTAATTTTTTATGTTTTATTTTTAAATTTTCTATTATTTTTTATTTAATAATATTATTAATTAATAATCAATATTCTAGCACCTTGACAAGGGTATTTTAGCCATTTCATGGATTGTAATGGAAAATGTTAATTTTTTGGATGAAATATTAACGGTTGGAGACGATTTATCTAATAAAAAATAAGGGATAATTACTATTAATTTACTTTTTAGAGGGTTTTTCATAATATCCCTTTTAAGTTTGTCTTATTAAGAGTGGTGCTCAAAAATTGTATGTACCCCAAATTAATGATTTTTTTTTTTTTATAAGCATATAATATTACCATCAAATAAAATTACTAAAAGAATAAATATATTATAAGTACACTGTACACCTACTAACTATTGATTAAAATATCATTTAAATCATTAACCCTTTTTATTCTCTCAAACCTAAACCTTTTTTTTTTTTCTAAATTCTAATTTTAAACACGAGTTAATGATATTGTTGATAAGGTTATCGCAATGGGCTTGGGAAGAAACTTGGTGAGACCAACAGTGGATCTCAATGTGATCCTGGACAAGCTGATGAATAAGCGATAAGTTAAGCCTCAGAAAGTGACTGTAATCTGTAGGTGGGTATTTCATGTTACTTGTGTGCATCATCTGTTCTGTGTAGAATTTTGAACTACATATCAGTACTTGCATTCTTCAGTTGAGGGTTTCCATATTTTCCTTTGTTAATATGAAAATTAGACATTGTAATAAGACATGAATGTGCCTTATATTGATAGTGGATGTAAGTAGTGTGGGAGTATTCATATATTCCCCTGCTTTTTCTGGCATGTATGAACTATATAAATGGTAGAATGTTACTATGGGGTTGCTGTTGGCATGCCCAGAAAAAGCTTAACTCAATTGCAGTTTATAAGAATTTTAGGCCCTTTGCACTTGTAAATTGGGTGTGAAGAAGACTAGGTCAGGATTATACTAAAATCAACCTTCTCCTTTTGCAGGTGCTCATCTTAAAAGAGAAGCTGGAAGAGAAGGATCGTGAAATCGAAAGACTGAAGCATGAGCTGCACTTGAAGAGCTTATTGGAAGAGGAGAAAACCGATTCAGTTGGCTGATAAGAATATTGATGAAAGGAATAGCATGCATGGGCCTGAAATACCCACTTCAGGCCAAATTCCCCCAAGCTCCCAAAAGAGGCCTGAAACAAACGAATATTGGGAAATTATTTACGTCCAATACACCAACGTCCCGGCCTACCGCAAAGATAATCCATTTAAATGGGTCCCCATGGGTCCATTTTTTGTAATTTCATTTTGCCTTCTGATGGTCTCCTTCATATAATCACATTTTTGGTAAAATATTACTTGCAATATATATATTTTTGTCAATAATTATGTTTAAAAAAACTATTATTAAAAATTCTTTCGTTTCTTTTGATTATGATTAAATGACCACCTAATTGTTTGCCAAAAAAGGGTACTACTTTTATTGATTTTTTTAAAAAAAAACCTGGAGCAAAAATAGCCCCCTTTGAACACTTTTTGAAGGATTATAGAATATGATTGATCAAAAAATTAAATGATTTTTTTTTTGTATCATATCATCTTATTTACATGATTCACATGTATTTTTTGTCAATAAAATTTTACTATATGCTTGCTTATTTTAAAAATTATAAGAATATGATTATGTTTAGGATTGTTGAAAATGGGGACAAGATCCGTTTTTAACTAGAGTCAACTCACCTTACAATATTAAACAAACTCCAATCACATCCCATGATATCAGAAGAGTAGCATCCATACAAAAAGATAATCATAATAATAATGATGATGATAAGATGCCATCATTTTTATGATGAACAGTACGACTTTGTAAGTCCAAAACACATCGCTAACCACCCTTAAAAAAATGGGCTTCGGCTCCCTAAAATAACAGTTGTGTTGTTAATCTATTCCATTAAAGGTCAAATGATGCCTGCTCTTTAATGGGTGGGTGGAGTTTTATATACTCTATCGTGTCATTTCCACTACGCAAATTTAATTTATAAAACCTTGCCCACTTGTGTTGGTTCCATTTTGGTGGAATCAGATGCAATGCCTTCTAAGTGTTACACTAGAATAGCAAATTAGACCTTGCCACATCAAATAGAAAACATTTAATATATCAACATGGCATAACATAATGGGTTCCTGAATTGAAACCAAAAGAAGACTAATTTTTCAACATCATTATTCGTATCATTTTAGGATTCTCTCTATCTGGCACTTTACTGGGATTTTGCTAATTTTAATGACATTTTTGTAAGTACTATTTAAGATATAATAGTTATATGAATTTGGATCATTATCAGACTAAGTGATGCTTCTCTATGATTAAGCCACACCATGCAATAGTAATTTAATGATACTTAATTTAATGACAGCTAAGTATAAATAATTAAACAATGTCTAGTAAAAAGGGAAAATCCGAGCTCTATATGATAATACAATTCGGGACAGAAATTTGGCAGCTTCTTCGATTATGTTTGATTGTTCTTGTTAATCAAATTCATCTATTTATTATTTTTATATAATATTATTTCATAATTTTCATGATTTTCTATTTATAATATTGTTCTACTTACTTTGTTTAGAAGATTACTTAGTTATTTAATTCCCTCACGTAACCTATAAATTGGTTCTCGATTGTAAATTTTAATATAGTGAACACCTTGTGTTTTATGACTTCTTCGTTTGCAATTGGTTCATTGTATCCCTCCGATTGTGCACAACGATTGGAGTTCTCTCCGTTGCAAATATGTCCTCCTATTGTCAAGTGTCACATCGCAGCTCCATTACCTCCGAAGTCAGCATTTGCCGGTTATGTGCACGATACTGGAATCGCGTTGATCAGAATTCTATGGAGGTCCCTGTGCGCTCGCAATAGAATTCGTTTTGGTTTCTTTGAATGCCCATTGTTGATAATCTATGTCTCATCAAAGCTCATTATCATAGTCATTTTTCATGACTTGATTTCCAAACTCAAACTTGCCTACCATATTAATAGTTTCGCATATTTATTATTTCCATACAATATAATTTCATGTTTTTCACGATTTTGTATTTATTATATTATTCTAGTTACTTGTTTAGGAGATTGTTTAGGTTACATGATTCTCTTCTATAGTCTATAAATAAGTTTTCGATTGGAAATTCTAATATAATGAAATATATATTTTCTTTATATTATATTAGTTCTAATTCACTAATTTGGGTTTTTTTTTTAATATTTGCATTATAGTTCTGGCAACAATAAGCTTGACAGTTACGTCAACATTATTTTAACAATCTCTGTTTATTTAAACTGATTAGAATAGTAGAGCAGTTGACAACGTTGAAAATTGTAACGACGTAACACTAACGCATGGCAGAGGCAGGGCTGCTTTGTGGAGACCAAAGATGGTCACTTAAGGGCAAGACAGCTCTGGTCACTGGGGGAACCAGAGGCATCGGGTTAGTTTTCTGATCTCTAATAAGCACCGTAGGGTAGTCTGTTTCAATTCTTGTTCTATTAGTTTTTTTATTATGGGTTATTGAACTTTTGATGTGGGTGTCTCAGATATGCCATTGTTGAGGAACTGGCAAGATTTGGAGCAACAGTGCATATGTGCTCAAGAAACCAGAAGGAGATCGATGAGAGGATACAAGAGTGGCAAATCAAGGGGTTTAAAGTGAGTGGTTCTGTTTGTGACCTGACATCTAGAGCTGACAGAGAGAAGCTGATTGAGACTGTCTCTTCTGCTTTTGATGGCAAGCTTAACATCCTTGTAAGTGTTTTAATTCGTAACATATATATTAATTAATCCTTTTCTGATCGTTAAAAGGAAGTAGGAAGAACAAATTGTAACCTTGAAATACTAACTGTTTTCGGCTTCAGTTATGAGCTATGAATAATAATACTTGGTAATAAGTCAACAACAGATTACAGTAGACAGGTGTTGCATGAATTCGGATAGGTTTCACTTTCTATCATTAATAAATAGTTAGATCTAATTCTATTTTATTGTTGTTACCCATCAGTCATCAATTATTAAAAAAAAAAAAAAAAGAGGTAAATGTGAGATGGGTTACAATGTCATTATCCTTATAAAACTAGAAAGGAAAATATGTTGATTATTCCAATAATTGCAAGAAAATAGTTTTAAAACGCTTCTAGCTAAATCCTAGATTGATAACCTACATGTTATGTGGTCATGTATCACATTATTAGACTTCTAATCATTTGTAAGTGTATGATGCATTCGTATGTTATCTGCAACAATAAAATTAATTTTTTTTTTTAAATATCGCTTATGGTGAAGGTTATTCAAATTTAAAATATTGCAAGATTAAATAAATGCACTTCTCCACTATACTAGTAAACCACATTGGGGGGTGGTGAAAAAACTGGAACTTGACATGTACAATTTTATTATTAAATTCTCACTTAAAATGTTTTTTACAAGTTTTGGTGAGCGTCATATATATATATATATATAAAGAGAACGATTTTATCATTAGTATCTCATAACTTTAAAAAAATTATGATCAAACAATCTCAATTGCATATTGGATCTAATTGATAGAAAAAGAGAAAACAAAAATGAAAATAAATAATTATATTATATTAGAGTAATAATATTCTACAATTCATTTCAATGGATTATTATATTGAGTAATAAATTAGGAATTTTATTACTATGATATAATATGTTTTATAATTTGTCAAAACACAGGATGTTGGACTATGATATTCTAACCTCATCTCTTCCATCCTCTATGTATCATAAATAGTTTTGAATGTAAAATCTAGGTCATCCGACTCATCTGATTTCCTATTTTGAAACTCTGATGGGTTTCTAGCTTGGCTGATGACCATGTTGCCTGATCAGGTAAACAATGCTGGAACAGTTACTCTAAAAAAATTGACCGCGCATACTGAAGAAGACTATTCAAAGATAATGAGTACAAATATCGATTGTCCTTATCATCTTTGTCAAATTGCACATCCCCTCTTGAAAGCATCGGGAAATGCAAGTATTGTATTTATCTCCTCAGTTGCTGGCTCAGTGGGTCTACCAAACATATCTGCCTATGCGGCATCCAAAGGTGTGTTACGCATGAAATGAACCTCAGGCTAATGAGGACATTAATCGCTTATAATTCATTAAAATTTAGTACCACTATTGTTACTTTTTTCAGGAGCAATCAACCAAATTACAAGGAACTTGGCGTGCGAATGGGCTAAAGATAACATTCGAACAAACACAGTCTCACCATGGGGCGTCAAAACAACAATTGTAGAACCTGTACTATCCTCTTCAACTTCCTTTTCATCTGAATTAACATTTGAATGTAATTCATTGCAATGCTTCTACATTTGCATCTTACATTTTATTATTATTTACTTTGCAGGTTCTGGATGATCCTGTGCTTCTAGGATTTGCTATGCTAATGACTCAAACTCCTATCGCACGCATGGCAGAGCCTGACGAGATTTCGTCCTTGGTAGCATTTCTCTGCCTGCCTACTGCATCATACATCAATGGACAGGTTATTCAGGTTGATGGGGGGTTTTCAGCTGGCAGGTGTTAGCCATCAAGCTGTTAAAATATACATAAGCAATTAGCAATTCTTATTGTCGATCTGTTTCTTTGAATTTATCTACAGCTCACCCATGTTCCAATCTCTTTTATCTAAATTAAATTAGCTTCTTGTAACATGTCAAGACATTGACCCTAAAACTCTCTGTAGTTTGTTGGGCATATGTTGTACTGTAGCCATCTTCTCTAAGACAACTCCTTGAACTAGTTGACAAATTTCACCATTAACAGATATCATTCGAACAAACACGATCTCACCTTGGGGCTTCAACACAAGAATTAGAGAACTGTACCTTCTCTCTTCAACTTCCTTTTTATCTGAATTAACTTCTGAATATAATTCATCAAAATACTTCTAGACTTGCAACAAGCCACTTGAATTTACATCAGTAATTAACTTCCAGCCTCATTCTTGTTCTGTTTCTTTGAATTTGTCTACAGCTCAACCGCGTTACAATTTCTTTTATCTAAGTCAATTTTGGCTTTTTGTAACATGTCACGTCAGTGACCAAAAATTCTTTGTAATTTGTTGTGCATATGCATGTTGTAATACATTAAGCTCTGTCACAACTTCAAATGAGGTATAGAGCATGTTAGTAGTATAGAAGTTAAGAGATGGAATTAATAAGAAAATACGTAAATTTAATGTGGATAACGATTAATTAACAGGAAACATGCACGTCTAGAAATGGTTGACTAATGAAAGAAGTTCCTCAATGATAACAAAAGTAGGTTCAGAAATAAAATGCATCAATTAGATCACTGTTAGTTTCACCAATAATTAAGTGGACCCCCTGACGATGTCAAAATTTGATAACAGGTACAATATGGTTCACAAGATGTAGATAAGGAATTCTAAGGTCTGATTCGTGTCATCCCATTTATGTTATCACTGGCCATAGTTGAAAAATCATGGCTTTATAATGAAGCAAGCACTTTGATTCATCAATTCAATGAACTGTTTTAAGTTGGTTTGTTTAAGAAGTTGAGTTAACTAGTGAAGACTAACATGGCGGAAACAGAGCTGAGCTGCAAAGACAAGAGATGGTCTCTCAATGGAATGACCGCTTTAGTGACTGGAGGGACCCGAGGCATCGGGTAGGTTGATTACAAAATCTTCTTCTTCAATGGTTATTATTTCTTTCTCCTTAATTTTACTTAGGTTGATACTGGATTTATGTATATGATTAGGCATGCCGTGGTGGAAGAGTTAGCAGGATTTGGCGCGGTTGTGCACACATGTTCACGCAACCAAGCAGAGCTAGATGCCTGTTTAAAAAATTGGGAAAACAAAGGCTTCAAAGTGACAGGATCACTCTGTGACGTATCAGTTCGAGAACAGCGTGTGAAGCTAATGGAAACTATCTCCTCCATCTTCCAGGGGAAGCTCAACATCCTTGTGAGCAATATTAGAATTCTTAGATGCAGATTGGCAACAATTAGTAGGCTTATGGATTCTCTTTTATTGGTTTGTTAGAGTTCGGTGACTTGAATTTTGTTTGATCCATTTGGAAGAGGTCACGGTGTGACAATTATGATGAAATGACAAATATGGAATTTTTTGGGATCTATGATGGTAGCAGAGGGATTGGGCCAATGGACCTGTTCTCTCTAGGGTTTCTTGTACTCGCACACATGCATACGCGCACTCACACACACATATATATATTGTTAGGGCTTGTGGTTATGTTTTGTAGCTGCCCTAAACAATTCCCTTTATACTCATCTTTGATCTAGTGAATTTTCTCCTCCTCTGCCCTTGTTTTTTTTTTTTCCCGATTTGTGATTTTTCTATTTAAATTTTGTGTGTTATTGTTTTATTTTGTATCGCTTATTGCATTGGTTTCTATTCATGGTCTAACAGATCATTTTCTTCAGGTAAACAATGCTGGGATAATTACAGTAAAACAAACAGTAGATTTCACTGCTGAAGACATCTCTGCTATATTAGGCACAAATTTTGAGTCAAGTTATCATTTCTGTCAACTTGCACATCCCCTCTTGAAAGCATCAGGACATGGAAGTATTGTCTTTATTTCCTCGGTTGGAGGGGTTATAGCTGTACCAATGGTTTCAATTTATGCTGCATCCAAAGGTACAACACTACATAATCAGTTTGCTTTTTTATTTTTTATATAAAATAGTAGCAAATATGAATTCTTGAATCTCATGTAAAACTTGGTTGTTATGTTCAGGAGCCATGAATCAAGTTACAAAGAACTTGGCATGCGAGTGGGCCAGGGACAACATTCGTGTTAATGCAGTTGCTCCTTGGATTATTAAAACCTCAATGGTTGACGCTTTAACAGTATAAACTTTTATCTCTTCTCTCCATGACTAAACAAGCATAAATTTTTTTGGTCAACTTTGCAGACAAGGGTTTGATTTTACTATGTCTAGAAGACATCATTATTCCATTAGTTAACTAATGATTCATTTCCTCTTCTCTCAGCAAGATCCCGTTACCAAACATAAGGTAGATCTTTCAATTTCTCGTCATCCTATGGGCCGAGTTGGTGAGCCTAACGAGGTTTCCTCGCTCGTTGCATTCCTTTGCCTCTCAGCTGCTTCGTATATTAATGGACAAGTTATTTGTGTTGATGGAGGATTTACAGTTAATGGGTTTGATGCAACCGATTATAATTAGAAAGATCTTGTAAGTTGCTGTCTTTTTCTCTGGTCAATATGAACTGTTTTAAATAGTCAATGTTGTTCTAAAAGCTTCTTATGAATAAATTGAATGCATGTACCGCAATATTAGTATTGAACATTTACCTATGAGTTTAAGTTTTTAATACATGATAACTTCTGACTCAACTTACGTAAGTTGGATGTTATTCGATGTATTGGTGTTGTGGTCAATGACTTACATTATAAGTTTAACATATAGTTCCCTATAAGATGAAGCGTCAATTCTTTCCGACTAAAAACAAAAAGTCAGTGCTTCTGTGATGAGCCTGTTGTTTTTCTTTGAGAAAAGTTTTGTGATGGCTGAACCTCGGCATTGTGTTAAATCACCAGAACTTTTTTGTATTTCTTTTTGTCTTTTATGTAGCTTAATTGTAGCAGTTAAATTTTTAGAAATCATCAACCATTTTTTTTTTGAAGTCAAATCAACAACTTTGTAATGGTAAACAGATAATCAAGGAACATCACTTTTGCCCATTAGCTAGCCTGAAGGAGACAATGAATCTTCAATGGAGCAAAAACCAAATTGAAAAGCTATTAGTTAATGCAAATCTTCATTGGTAACCTAGATTGATAACCTATATGTTATGTGGTCACATATTAAATTATTAGACTTCTAATTATTTGTAAGTGTATGGTTGTTTCGTATGTTATCGAAAACAATAACATTAATTTTTTTTAAAAAAAAATATCACTTGTAGTGAAGGTTATTCAAATTTGACATATTGCAAGATTAAATAAATGTACTTCGCCACTACACCATTAAACTATATTAGACAGTGGTGAAAAAGTTGGAACTTGACATGTACAATTTTATTCTTAAATTTTCACCTAAATTTTTTTTTTTTTTAATATAATTTGAAGTACTCACCTAAACACTTTTACTAGTTCGGTGAGAGTCATATTATATATATATATATATAATTCTACCATTAGTATCTTATAACTTTAAAAAATGTTAGGACTAAACAATCTCAATCGTAGATTAAATTTAATAGACAAAAATAAAAATGAAAATAAATAATTATATTATATTAGAGTAATAATATTCTACAATTCATTTCGGTGGATCATTATATTAGAGTAATAAATTAGGAATTTTATTATTATGATATAATATGTTTTATAATTTGTCAAAACACAGGATGTTGGACTATGATATTCTAACCTCATCTCTTCCATGCTCTATGTATCATAAATAGTTTTGAATGTAAAATCTAGGTCATCCGACTCATCTGATTTCCTATTTTGAAACTTTGATGGGTTTCTAGCTTGGTTGATGATCATGTTGCCTGATCAGGTAAACAATGCTGGTGTTGTGGAATTCAAGTTATTTTTCACTAATAATAACAAATTCATCTTGAATAATATTGTACAGGTGAATAGTGTGAACGATTGTATTAAAAATCACACTAGGTGAATTCTTAGTAAAGAATGAGGGGGTCACAATGGTTCCACTTAAAACTCAAACTCTTTAGATAGAATTTTCCTAAACATATAATTTAATAGCACAATATATTATTATAAATATACCCGATAATAGTTGTTAAATAGACAAAATAAAGAACATCAAAATTTAATGAGATTCAGCTAATTATGCCTACATCCTCGAAAACTACCAAAGTAATATTTTACTAATTCAAAGAAATATTACAAACTAGATAAACAAAAGAGAAAAAGAGATTAAGAGAGAAAATTGCCTTAGAAGAAAGAAGGGCAATTTTGGGATGTTTTGTCAAAGCAATGGAAGTCCATTTTTATAAGGAAACAGACTTATTTTGGTTTGGAAGTCCATTTTTATAAGCAAATAGACTTATTTTGGTTTCCTAATCTTTCAATGCGCAATATGAGCCAATTAACATAACAGCTGGAGCAAATACTCTAAAAAAATTGACCGCGCATACTGAAGAAAACTACTCAAAGATAATTAGTACAAATATCGATTGTCCTTATCGTCTTTGTCAAATTGCACATCCCCTCTTGAAAGCATCAGGAAATGCAAGTATCGTATTTATCTCCTCAGTTGCTGGCTCAGTGAGTCTACCAAACATATCTGCCTATGCAGCATCCGAAGGTGTGTTAACGCATGAAATGAACCTCAGGCTAATGAGGACATTAATCGTTTATAATTCATTAAAATTTAGTACCACTATTGATACTTTTCAGGAGCAATCAACCAAATTACAAGGAACTTGGCGTGCGAATGGGCTAAAGATAACATTCGAACAAACACAATCTCACCACGGGGCGTCAAAACAACAATTGTAGAACCTGTACTATCCTCGGCAACTTCCTTTTCATCTGAATTAACATTTGAATGTAATTCACTGAAATGCTTTTACATTTGCATCTTACATTTTATTATTATTTACTTTGCAGGTTCTGGATTATCCTGTGCTTCTAGGATTTGCTATGCTAATGACTCAAACTCCTATCGCACGCATGGCAGAGCCTGACGAGATTTCGTCCTTGGTAGCATTTCTCTGCCTGCCTACTGCATCATATATCAATGGACAGGTTATTCAGGTTGATGGGGGTTTCTCAGCTGGCAGGTGTTAGCCAACAAGCTGTTCAAATATACATAAGCAATTTTTATTGTTGATCTGTTTCTTTGAATTTGTCTACAGCTCAACCATGTTCCAATCTCTTTTATCTAAATTAAATTAGCTTCTTCTAATATGTCAAGACATTGACCCTAAAACTCTCTGTAGTTTGTCGGTTACATGTACTGTAGCCATTTTCTCTAAGACAACTCCTTGAAGTAGGTGACAAATTTCACCATTAACAGATATCATTCGAACAAACACAATGTCACCGTGGTGCTTCAACACAACAATTAGAGAACCATCTCTCTTCAGCTTCCTTTTTATCGGAATTAACTTCTGAATATAAATCATTAAAAAATACTTCTAGACTTGCAACTTACATCTTATTTTAATTCATTTTCCTGGTTCTGGATGATCCTGTGCTTTGGAATTTGCTATGCTAATGACTCAAACTCTTATCGCATGCATGCCAGAGCCGAACGAGCTTTCATCCTTGGTGGCATGTCTCTGTCCCTATCGTATATCAGTGCACAGGTTATTCAAGTTGATGGGGTATTTTCAGCTGGCAGGTGTTAGCCAACAAGCCGCTTGAATTTACATCAGAAATTGACTTCCAGCCTCATTCTTGATCTGTTTCTTTGAATTTGTCTACAGCTCAACCGCGTTACAATTTCTTTTATCAAAATAAATTTTGGCTTTTTGTAACATGTCTAGTCAGTGACCAAAAATTCTTTGTAATTTTTTGTGCATATGCATGTTGCAATATATTAAGCTCTGTCACAACTTGAAATAAGTTAAAACGCATGTTAGTAGCATAGAAGTTAAGAGATGCCAATAATGTGAGCAAGTTAATAAGAAAACATGTAAATTCAACGTTGATAAGATTAAATAGCAGGAAATACGCACTTTTAGAAAGGGTTAATCAATGAAAGAAGTTTCTCAATCAGTGGCGAACTTAGACATTTATATTAGGGGGACATTTTATAATAAAGTAAAATAAAATAAAAATTAATTAAGATAAAAACAATTATAGTTCATATGAATTTTTTTATTTATGAAATTTGTCATATAAATAAAGAGAAAACTCTTTATATATATTGTTAAATGTACATTCAAACTTGTATCATGAGTATAAAATGAAAGTGTATTAACTACTTAAACCATAAATGAAGATATTAGCATCTAGTTAAATATATTTTTATTTTTAAAATTTGATCATGATAACCTTTCTTATTTTAACAAATAAATCCCGTAAAATAATACTAAAATACTAGTAAGTTTATGCACTAGCACTAAAAAAGGGAAATAAATTCACAATATTCACTAAGTTATGAACGAGATATAAAACAAATTCATCAGATTGAAAAATTGAAGAAAAATTAGTTAATAGTTTATGTAATATGATATAGTTTGTGATAACTAACGATAATTATTCATAAATATTAAAAAAAAAAATTGTTTATAATTTATGATAGGTTATAAAATTTTTTGAAGTCAAAACACTTCATGTTTGAAGATTTGGTCGATTGGTAAGTATCTATATCATTTATTTTTATTACTGAGGTTACAAACACCAATAAAACCACACGTCCATTATCTTTAAAAAAAATGCATTGCTCATTATCTTTGAAAAAAAAAAAAAGCATGTGCAAGTGAGAAAGAGAAACATGTGTGGAAGTGAGAAACAGCACCCACACATACTGTTCATTATATTTTTTCTTTTCATTTTTTTTTAAGAAAAAAAAGAGCAACGACACTTGTGTAATCAATGATCGAATCAGGGACCATGCTAACAAAAGAAAGCAAAACATGCCTCTTGCCATCAGATCATTCAAGGCTTGGGGGTCATGTTTACTTAAAAAAATATATATATATTAATTTACTTATATATTTAAATATCTAATGATTAGAATATTATACTTAATAAATTTTCATAAAATTTTAGGGGCCGCACGTGCCCCTCGTGATCCTATACTAGGTCCGCCCCTGGGACCTTAATGATAACAAAAGTAGGCTCAAATGTAAAGTGCGTCAATTAGATCACTGTTAGTTTCACCAATAACTAAATGGATTTCCTGATGCTGTCAAAATATGATAACAGGTGTAATATGGTTTCACTATTAGTTTCACCAATAACAAAGTGGACCCCCTGATGGCTGATGCTGTCAAAATATGATAACAGGTAGAATATGGTTCACAAGATGTAGATAAGGATAATCCGATTCTAGGGTCTGACGGAAGTGTTACACTTCCCATTTATGTTATCACTGGTCATAGTTGAAAAATCATGGCTTTATAATGAAGCAAGCACTTCGATTCATCAACTGAATGATCTTGGATTGATCAATCTCTTAATAATATGAGATTTAATTTTTTTAAAGAGAATTATTAACATCACTAATCAGTCCAAAAAACTAACTACTTTTAAGTTGGTTTGTTTAAGAAATTGAGTAAACAAGTGAGGACTAACGTGGCAGAAACAGAGCTGAGCCGCAAAGACAAGAGATGGTCTCTCAATGGAATGACCGCTTTAGTGACTGGAGGGAGCCGAGGCATCGGGTAGGTTGACTACAAAATTTTCTTCTTCAATGGTCGTCATTTTTTTATCCTTAATTTTACTTGGGTTGATCCTGGATTTATGTATGTGATTAGGCATGCCGTGGTGGAAGAGTTAGCAGGATTTGGCGCGGCTGTGCACATATGTTCACGCAACCAAGCAGAGCTCAATGCCTGTTTAAAAAATTGGAAAACGAAGGCTTCAAAGTGACAGGATAACTCTGTGACGTATCAGTTCGAGAACAGCGTGCGAAGCTAATAGAAACTGTCTCCTCTATCTTCCCGGGGAAGCTCAACATCCTTGAAAGCAATTAGTAGGCTTTTGGATTCACTTTAATTGGTTTTAACAGATCATTTTCTTCAGGTAAACAATGCTGGGATATGTATAACAAAACAAACAGTAGATTATACTGCTGAAAACATGTCAGCTGTTTTAGGCACAAATTTTGAGTCAAGTTGCTATTTCTGTCAACTTGCACATCCCCTCTTGAAAGCATCAGGACATGGAAGTATTGTCTTTATTTCCTCTATTGCGGGGGTTATAGCTGTACCGATGCTTTCAATTTATGCTGCATCCAAAGGTACAATACTACATAATCAGTTTTGCTTTTTTGATTTTTTATATAAAATAGTAGCAAATATGAAGTCTTGGATCTGATGTAAAACTTGGTCGTTATGTTCAGGAGCCATGAATCAAGTTACAAAGAACTTGGCATGCAAGAGGGCCGGGGACAACATTCGTGTTAATGCAGTTGCTCCTTGGATTATTAAAACCTCAATGGTTGATGCTTTAGCAGTATAAACTTTTATCTCTTCTCTCCATGACCAAACAAGCATACTTTTTTACCGTCAACTTTGCAGACAAGTGTTTGATTTTACTATGTCTAGAAGACATCATTATTTCATTAGTTAACTAATAATTCATTTCCTCTTCTCTCAGCAAGATCCCGTTACCAAACATAAGGGGGATCTTTGAGTTTCTCGTCATCCTATGGGCCGAGCTGGTGAGCCTAGCGAGGTTTCCTCGCTTGTGGCATTCCTTTGCTTCTCAGCTGCTTCGTATATTAATGGACAAGTTATACGTGTTGATGGAGGATTTACATATAATGGGTTTGACTCAACCGATTATAATTAGAACGATCTTGTAAGTTGCTGGCTATTTTTCTGGTTAACATAAATTGTTCTCAATAATCGACGGTGTTCTCAAAACTTCTTATGAATAAATTAAATGTATGGACCATAATACTAGTATTGAATATTTATCTATCAGTTTAAGTTTTTAATACATGATAACTTACAGAAAAACGCAACCAAATTCACGTAAGTTGGATATTATTCGAAGTATTGGTATTGTGGTCATTGACTGACATTATAAGTTTAACATACTGTTTCCTATAAGATGAAGTGTCAATTCTTTCCGACTAAATAATGGTACAAAAAGTTAGTGGTTCTAACTAAAAAAAGGAAAAACAAAATTTGTGGTTCTGTGACGAGCCCCGTTTTTCTTTGACAAAAGTTCCGTGATGGCTGAGCCTTGACATTGTGTTAAATCACAGCATTTTTTTGTATTTCTTTTTGTCTTTTATGTAGCCTAATTGTAGCAGTTAAATTTTTTGAAATCATCAACCATTTTTTTTTTGAAGTCAAATCATCAACGTTGAAATGGTAAACAGATAATCTAGAAACATCACTTTTGCCCATTAGCTAGCCTGAAGAAGACAATGAATCTTCAATGGAGCAAAAACCAAATTGAAAAGTTATTAGTAACTGCAAATCTTCATTGGTTTGTACAACTAAATTGAACTCACGTCGATTGTTCTTGTCCAAGGACGGTAAAAGGCAGGCATAATCTTCATTGCTTTGTACAACTAAATTGAAAAGCTATCCTTAGTTTACAACAGTTTGCAAAAGGGCCGGCCATTAGTTAGTGCAAAGTTTAAATATTACCGAAATGTCATTTTCTGCATTAGTTTACAACAGTTTGCAAAAGGGCCGGCCATTAGTTACTGCAAAGTTTAAATATTACCGAAATGTCATTTTCTGCATTCCACCAACCACCTTTTCTTAGTTATAACGATATCGGAAAATTAAATAATTAATTTTTTTTGGCAGATTCTTGAACATGTTGTTGTCCTTTCAAGAATAAATGCAGTTTTATTCACAATAGGAAACATAAAGAAACGAAATAAAGAGAACATGTCAGAATGCAGAAACCAAAGATGGTCTCTCGAGGGCATGACTGCTCTTGTCACCGGTGGAACCAAAGGAATTGGGTATATGCTCCCCCTCTTTATTGATTTTGCTGTATGTTGATGTTCTATTTTACTTCTTTAAAATAGTAAGTTATATTCTTGTTACATTAGTGTTGTCAATTTACTCATTTTTCTTCAGGTATGCTATTGTAGAAGAACTTGCAGGATTTGGAGCAATAGTACACACATGTTCGCGTAACCAAACTGAACTCAACGATAGAATTCAAGAATGGCAGAGTAAGGGGTTCAATGTAAGTGGCTCAGTATGTGACCTGAAAATTAGAGCTCAGAGGGAGAAGTTGATGGAGACTGTCTCTTCTTTGTTTGATGGCAAGCTCAACATCCTGGTATATATGCTTCCTCGCTTCTTTGCGCATTAGGATTGAAATATCTCAAAGTCTTTTATTTTCCAAACTAGAGGAATTTCTTACAATAGAATCATTTTTTTAGGTGAACAATGCTGGAATTGCCTTAGTTAGGGAAGCAACGGAAGCCACCGCCGAGGATTTCTCAAATGTAATGTGTACAAATTTCGAGTCTGGTTACCATCTGTGTCAACTTGGACATCCCCTCTTAAAAGCTTCAGGATATGGAAACATTGTATTTATCTCCTCTGCGACAAGCTTTATAGCAACACCTTTTAGTTCTCTGTATGCATCAACTAAAGGTATACTTCTTCTTCCTCCATTTTTTTTTTTCGGGTTTCTGCTGGAAAAGCAACAAAGTCAAAATCGGTTACAAGAATTTCACTTATCATCTCACAAAATTTACTTCAGGAGCGATGAATCAAGTCACAAGGAACTTTGCATGTGAGTGGGCAAAGGACAACATACGTGTGAATTCAATTGCGCCATGGATTATCAGAACCCCACTCATTGATGCTGTAGAAGTATAAACCTTCTCTCCTTGACCCTTGATTTTTAGAGATTATTTATGTTCTATCTCCTTCTCGTCTTCAGGATTTGCCTCGAACTGTTTCTCGTGCAGAATTCATCAGGGATTAGCATAGATTTACCATAAGAATTGGGAAAGCATAATTTTTGCTGTAAATTTAAACCAACTTTATTCTTTTTGCAGGAAAACATCCGCACATGAAATTTATAAAAGTGAAATTAACTTAAAAAACAAAATTGCACAAGATATATACTAAGTTCAAAATGCCACGTTATGTAAAAAACTAGTGGATATCAGGTGTGAGACATCCAATTCTCATCGGTGATAATTCAATCTTACGGGTGAGAATCCAATTCTACTGATATAATATATGAAATTCCTACTCATAATAAATTTTATGTAAAAGAATAGGTCTATGAAAAACATAAATTTATGTTGTACTAGTATGCAACTATCTGGAGAAAAGCGGAGTGACTTGGTGGTAAGCTCATCTCCCACTTGCCCCACTACTCAAGTGGTAGGTTCAAATCTCAACAGTCCCACTATCTGTCTGGGCAATCCTCTTTCAATATCTGAAAGTAGAGTTCCAAACCATGCTATTAAAATATCATTTAAACTGATCTCGATAATAATGTGATCCGTAAAAAGTGTCAAATAATAATAAAAGAAAGAAGTATACAACTTTCTGCGCACATAATATACTAATTTCTGATTTTCAGAAAAAATGGAGTTTATATTAACTGTTGATTTTCTCTTTCCTCAGGAAGATCCAAATCACAAGCAAATCGTCAATCATTTGATATCCCGTACTCCCATCCAACGTGCAGGAAAGCCTGAAGAAGTTTCATCAGTAGTAGCATTCCTGTGCTTCCCAGCTGCTTCGTATATCACTGGGCAGGTTCTTTGTGTTGATGGAGGATATACCGTGACCGGATTTTAACCAGTCATGGAAAAACTAAAAAGGATGTTATAAAATTTCCTGGATGGTACTTCCAGGTCAAGTCATGTCATGTCAAGAGTTACTAGAAAGAGAAGTGAAATCCTGACAAGCTCTCTATGTTAACACAGGAGACAGTCTTTTTTTTTTTTAAACTATTGTCTTTTATTTTATTATTATTATTTTTAATTTCCTTTAAGCCAGCGCAGAGGATTTCTCAAATGTAATGTGTAACTGAAAACCATGGGCAGTAGAATTCATAAATTCTATAATTTTTATATTGATTTTGTTAAAAAAAAAATTTATGAAATTCAATAAAACCTTTAAGAGAATGGTAAGATTTATTAATTATAGACTTTTTTCTTCACATGAATCATTGTATAATCCATCCAAATCCATCACTTAAATAAAATCAGTGAAATCAATGATTTTATTAATACACCTAAATTTTATTAGATTTTTTATAAATCTAAATTGAATACGCATAAATTGCATTGAATTTCATACAAATCTAAATTTATAATCTGTTTTAATTTGAATTGAATATATCCAAACATTTAAAATGTTTTAAATTACAATGAATTCTAGATTCATCAAGGAATTGAGTAAAGTGAAGCCTAACATGGCAGAAGCAGAGTTGAGCACCAAAGACAAGAGTTGGCCTCTCAATGGAATGACTGCTTTGGTGACTGGGGGGACCCAAGGCATCGGGTTGGTTGATTACAAAATTTTTTTCTTCTATGGTCATTATCTTTTTCCCTATAATTTTACTTAGGTTGATTCTGGATTTACGTATGTGATTAGCTATGCCGTTGTGGAAGAGTTAGCAGGATTTGGCGCAGTTGTGCACACATGTTATCAGTTCGAAAACAGCATGTGAAGCTAATGGAAACTGTCTCCTCCATCTTCCAAGGTTAGATCAACATCCTTTCAGCAATATTAGAATCCTTAGACGCAGATTGGCAACAATTAGTACGCTTTTGGGTTCTCCTTTATTGGTTCTAACAGATCATTCACTTCAGGTAAACAATGCTGGGATATGTATATCAAAACAAACAGGAGATTATACTGCTAAAGACATCTCAACTGTATTAGGCACAAATTTTGAGTCAAGTTATCATTTCTATCAACTTGCACATCCCCTCTTGATTTCTGTCAGAAAAGGGTCTTGGATCTAACTCTATCACAAAAGTTAGTTAATGAGTACTCTCACCTAAACTTCTCTCCTTATAAACGAATGCAAATGCTGCACATCCCCTCTTGAAAGCATTAGGACATGGAAGTATCATCTTTATTTCCTCTATTGTAGGGGTTATAGTTCTACCAATGATTTCTGTCAGAAAAGGGTCTTGGAGCTAACTCTACCACAAAAGTTAGCTCATGAGTACTTTCACCTAAACCTCTCTCCTTATAAAGGAATGCAAATGCTGCACATCCCCTCTTGAAAGCATTAGGACATGGAAATATCGTCTTTATTTCCTCTATTGCGAGGGTTATAGCTGTACCAGTGATTTCTATCAGAAAAAGGTCTTTAACCTAACTTTACCATAAAAGCTGGTTCATAAGTGGAGATTTACCTTCACCTTATAAACCAATACAAACCCACTTTTTTAATCAATGTGAAACTATCCAACACTCTCTCTCACGCGTAGCATACCTATTCAACAACATTTGCACCAATTCAACTGAATTTGGGCCCAAACTAAAGCTTTGATACTATATCAGAAAAGAGTCTTTAACCAATGTGGTACTACACTTATTGTATTTGTGTGGCCATTCAAATAAGATATGTGCAAATGGAACTTTATACTAGCGAAAAACATCCTTTCACTCTTACTGAAAGAATAAATAAAACATTTTTCCGCTACCGCATGATGTGATTTAATGACAAGAAGAAGTTATTCAGACTAATAATATCTCTATTCGAATCAGTCGCACTCTACTTGAGAAGGTTTCTCTAAAAAAACAAAAGGAAAAACATCCTTCTTGACACAAGCAGAGCACTAGCAGGCATCTATTCTCAATCATGTTATGCGGTCGCTATGTCCAGGCCTGGTCCAAGCTCAACCTCTTGGAGGGATGGGCTCTAACACTAGCCCAACATACTCACTTTGCCGATACCACCTGACGTGCAGGAGACCTACCTTCGCTAATATTTATTTTAGGTTCAATTGTTACTAATTGTGCATTGCCTTGTACAATTAAATTGAAAAACTATGCTTAGCTTTTAATAATGTGCAAAACGGCCTGCCAATAGTTACTTCAAAGTTTACAAGATGCTAAATTTCATTCTCTATTCCGAATGTTTTTAGTTTTCAATGATACAAGACAACTAAATAATACAGTTTCTTTGGCAGATTCTAGTTCATGTTGTAGCCCTTGTGAGATTAAATGCAGTTCAAGTCGCAATAGGAAAACATGGTGAAGATTGAAGAAAGTCATAGACAAAAAATAAAATAAAATAAATAAAATAAAACATGTCAGAATACAGAAACCAAAGATGGTCTCTTGAGGGTATGACTGCTCTTGTCACCGGTGGAACCAAAGGCATCGGGTAGGTGCTCTCTCTCTTTGTTAATTTTCCTGTACGCTGATGTTCTATTTTCCTTCTTTCAAATGATAAAAAATCTACTTTTGTTACATTAATATTGGCAATTTATTTGTTTTTCAGGTATGCAATAGTAGAAGAACTTGCAGGATTTGGAGCAACAGTGCACACATGTTCACGTAACCAAACAAAACTCAACGGCAGAATTCAAGAATGGCAGAGTAAGGGGCTCAAAGTAAGTGGTTCAGTATGTGACCTGGTAATTAGAGCTCAGAGGGAGAAGTTGATGGAGACTGTCTCTTCTTTATTTTACGGCAAGCTCAACATCCTGGTATGCAAATTTTTAGGCTCTTTCTGGTTCTCCAAACTTGAGGCCTTCCTTGTAATTAACAGAATCATTTCCATACGTGAACAACGCTGGAATTGGATTTCTTAAAGAAACAACAGAAGTCACTGCAGAGGATTTCTCAAAAGTAATGTGTACAAATTTCGAGTCTGGTTACCATCTGAGTCAACTTGGACATCCCCTCTTAAAAGCATCAGGAAATGGGAACATTGTGTTTATGTCCTCCGTGGCAGGGCTTCAAGGTATACCGTATTGTTCTCTCCACGGATCAACTAAAGGTATATTTCATTTTTTATTCTTGTTTGTTTCTTGCTAGACAAGAAACAAAAAGAAAAACAAAAAGTGGTTCCAAGAATTCCATATGTCATCTAACAAAATTTCAATTCAGGAGCAATGAATCAACTTATGGGGAACTTGGCATGTGAGTGGGCAAAAGACAATATACGTGTGAATGCAATTGCGCCATTTATTATCAAAACCCCACTCGTTGATGCTGTAGAAGTATAAATCTTCTCCTTGACACTTAATTTTTAGAGAATTATTATTTTTTATCTTCTTCAATCTGTCTATAAGAACTTTCTGGTGGATAAGTTTTTTACATTTTTAATGGAAAAGCATATCACATAAACTCATGTGCTGTAATTCAGCATAGGATACAAAGTCTGAAGTGCCACATTATGTAAACAGGTAGAAATGGAGCTTATATTAATTGTTGAGTTTCCTCTCCTCAGGAAATCCTGATGTCAAGAAACTTGTAAGCCACTTAATATCCCGTACTCCCATTTCCCGTGCTGGAACACCTGAAGAGGTTTCATCAGTGGTAGCGTTCCTATGCTTCCCAGCTGCTTCATATATCACCGGGCAGGTTCTTTATGTTGATGGAGGATACACTGTGACAGGGTTTTAGCTGAACTTCTGGATGGTACTTCTGAGTCAAGTCATGTCTAGGATTTTATTGGAATGGGTTGCAATCCTCACAAACTCTCTTTATTATCATATGAAACCGTTTTCTTTACCGTTACATTTTTAGTTGTTGAAGTCACCTTTATGGTTCTAAATTTGAGAGTTTAATTCTAGTGAATTCCAGTTTTTCTATATTTGACGCCTTATTTTCTCTATTTTCTTTTGCTTGTATAGGAATGAACTTGGGAACAAATTATTTTAGATTTCAATTATTATTTTTTCATGCATCACCCGAAACCAATTATCATTTCAGTCACTTTCTAAATGTCCCACCTGGTGTTACGCATGTCAAAGGAAAGGCTGCCAGTTTGCTGGTCATTTAAAATCAGCATATTCTATTTTTGTACGGTTTTTAAAGCCTTGATTCTTACCTTAAATTAGGATATGTTAGCTGTAGTATGTATACGGTAATTTGCAAAAGTAAGGGCTGTAAATCAACATGTAAGTAAGGGTTGTAAATCTGTCAGGACTGAATCAGCATGTATATCTTTTATATAATGAAAACTCTCTAACAAGAGAAGATAATTCTCTCAAAACTCTCTAAGTTAGTCATGGTATCAGAGCCTCAATTCTGAAACTCTTGTTTAGTCTTTATTCTTGGTTTCTCTCGATTAGTTTTTTTTTTTTTGTTCTCATGTCTTCTGATAAGTCTGATGTCTTTTTGGTTCGTTTTAATGGTAAAAACTACTCGGCATGGGAGTTTCACTTCAAGGTTTTTGTCAAGGGTAAGGATCTATGGGGCCATGTTGATGGCAACAAACCTCCTCCTGATAAAAAAGACAAGGATCTATATGCTAAATAGGAAGTCAAGGAAGCCCAAGTCATGACATGGATTCTCGGATTTGTGGAATCCAACCTCATCTTGAATCTTCGACCCTCAAAGACTGCTGCCGAGATGTGGACATATCTCAAGAAGGTCTATAATCAAAACAACACTGCTCGACGGTTCCAGTTTGAACTTGACTTATCTAATCTCCAACAAGATAGTCTTTCTATCTCTGATTTCTACTCTAAATTCATGAATCTTTGGGCTGAATATATTGACATCATTTATGCTACTTTACCTGTCGAAGGTCTGCATTCTGTTCAATCAGTCCATGAAACTACACAGAAAGCACAGTTTCTTATGAAACTAAGATCTAAATTTGAAGACATCCAATCTAATCTTATGAATCGAGATCCTGTCCCTTCTCTAGATGCATGTCTCAATGAATTGTTTCATGAAGAACAACGCCTTCTCACTCAAACTACCATAGCAGAATGTCACTCAACTTCTGTTCTAGTGGCTTTTGCAACACAAGGCAAGCCAAAAAATAGAGACATGAGCACCGTCCAGTGCTTCGGTTGCAAGAAATTTGGCCATTTTGCTTCTGACTGCTCCCAAAAGTTATGCAACTACTGCAAGAAGGATGGCCATATTATCAAGGAATGTCCTAGTCGACCCCTAAAGAAGTTTCAAAGAGCATATACTGCCACAATTGACTCTTCTAGTGCAGGAAATTCTATGGGTACAGCACCTTCAACACAAAGTGCTCCTGCTCCTGTTTCACCTGTCACCCCTGAAATGATCCAACAAATGATTGTTTCCGCATTCTCTACTTTAGGACTCTCAGGTAAATCATTCTCTACATCCTCTCCTTGGCTCTTTGATACTGCAGCTTCCAATCATATGACAAACAGTGCTAAATATCTTACCAATGTACACAAATATTCTGGAAATCTCAAGATTCATACTGCTGATGGTAGTTCTTTACCTATCACGGCAACTGATGATGTTTCTCATTCTTTAACCGATGTATTTGCCTTCCCTGGTCTTACCACTAATCTTGTTTCTGTCGGATAATTAGTTGAAAATGATTGGAAAGTAGAATTTTCTAAATCTAGTTGTGTTGTGCAGGATCAACAATCCGGGAAGATGATCGCGAGGGGGCCTAAAGTGGGACATCTCTTTCCTTTTCCTTTATCTTCATCTCCATGTCTAGCATTACCTCTTGTCACTTGTAATTCTGTTCATGTTGATTGTCGATTATGGCATAAACATCTTGGACATCCAAGCTCTAATGTACTTCATAATTTGTTTAATTCTAGTTTACTTGGAAATAAAGAGTCACCATCTCTTAGTATTATTCAATTTGATTGCAATTCTTGTAGGTTTGGCTAGAGTAAAACACTACCATTTCCCACTCATACACCAAATATCGTCCAACCATTTGACTTGATACATAGTGATGTGTGGGGTATGACACCAGTTACTTCTCATGCTAATTACAAATATTTTGTCACATTCATCGACGATTATAGTCAATTCACTTGGATTTATTTCTTGCATTCCAAAGGAGAATTATTTTATGTTTTTAAGCTTTTTCATGCATATATTCTATAAAACCTTGAATTTTTCTTAAGGATAAAATTGTAAAATTTGTAAAGTTTTTGTTTAAAGCCGTAATTTATAAATAGTTGAGGGGCAAATGATAATTTTCGGGATTATATATACAGCCATCTTCTTCCTGGCGCAGCCGGAAGCTCTCTCTCTCCAGAAATTTTTTTCATATTTTCATTTTCGCGAGCTCCACTTTGACTTCTCATTCCGGCCACATCCGACCTCCATTCCGGCCAAATTTGGTATCATTGGAAAGCTTGTGCGACGTAGATTCCATAGGTACCAATTTCATCAATTTTTATCGCCGTTTGGGTCTCCGATTTTGCAGAAGAAATTCTGCCATTAAACAACCTTGATTTTTTCAGATCTCGGCAAAACCAAGCGATTTCGACTTCGGTTAACCCCACTTTCGTGACGAGCGTGTCGAGGACAATAAAACCCACTTGGGCGCACCTCCCACCACCGTGGTCGCCGGAATCCGCCGCCGGAACGTCGCCGTCGGCCACCGCGTACGGCGGAGGTAAGTTGCTCGACCTCCCGAACTCGAAATTTTGCTCCAAACGCGTCTACGGACTCGTTTTTAAGCGTAGGATCCATTTTTGAGATTATTTTTCCCATAGGACAGCCGTACTAAAAGTTATTCTATATTATGTTACCTTGTAGATTCGATTCGGAACGACTATAGCTATATTGGAAACCAAAGTTTTCGGAGTGATTAATAGCTCATATTAAGGTAGGAGCTCAACCTTAATCTTTTAGAAATTTATATGTTAAAGTCAATGTTTAATTGAATTTTCATAATCTTGAAAGTATAGTAATTAATTGTGGAAATATATTGTGGATTGTTTTGGAAACATATTGTGGATTATTTGTGGAAATATATTGTGGATTGCTTTGGAAATATATTGTGGTTTATTACAGGTTTGCAAAAGGTTTGGTTTATCAAATTAGCAGTTGTTATGTTGTCGAAATTTTTTTTTAAATAAAAAAAAAAAAAGGGTTTTCAAAATATCGATTTCTATATATATGATATATTGATTGCTTAATGAATTTATTCAAATTGTTTTGCGACCTGAATAAGGTAAAGATCCACCGTCCTAGTCATTATGTGAGCTTATCATGAACTATTCGTATTATACGACTTTATGTCGGGGTCACTGTGCAGGGTATTTTCTGGTATGGTTACCAAGGTCACGATGGGCCAAACGTTGTTTTCTTCTTCAAAAATAATTTATTGAAATTACAGGCCACCGGGTATATGACTAGGGGACGGGATCTACCTTGATTCGGAAAATGCTATGACTTGATTTAAAAATTTAGATGTTTTAATTCTATTTCATTCCTATCTCGAAAGCATGTATATATATATATTTATGAAATGATTTATGAGATTTATTTAGACAGTTCATTATACAGGTTTTTAACCATGATTTTAAAAAGTGATTTTCAAAACCATTCCGGGATTTAAATTCTGCTGAGCCTTTGCTCACCTTCCTTTATTTTCCCCCTCCAGGAAATGTACAGGGTGATTTAGGTGGCCACCCGACGGAGTAGGTAGATGACCAAAGAAATCAAGTGCTTGGCTTGTGGTGTATTCCTTTAGTTATTTTTTTTCTTATTTGGACATTTATGGATAAATATTTTGAAATCAATTTAGAGGACTCTGATTGATGTATTTAAAACTTTGTATTCTAAACTCCAGAGTTGATGACTTTTATTTGGAAATCTAAATAAATGTAAAAGCTTAAAGGTGATAAGCTGGTTGCATGGCTAAGTATTCATGAATTTTATTGTGGCTTTGAATCCATAATGTCTAGCAGGTGTTCACATATCTGTGGGGATGACTTTTCACCGAAATTAATTTAGATTGTTTGAAGTTTTTTTCATTATACTTTTCTTAGTATTTTAATTTGGTGTTCCGGAGTATCGAAAACAGACAAAATTTTATAAACTAATATTCACGATTCTGTCATGGCCTAGGACTTGGGTCGTGACATATTCAAACTTAATTTTCTGTCAATATCAAAATCTTACGTTTTGATAATGGAGGTGAATACATGTCTAAGTTATTTCAAGAATTTCTACAACATCATGGGATAATCTCTCAATGGTCTTGTCCTTCAACCCCTCAACAAAATGGGGTGGCTGAAAGGAAGAACCGTCATCTTCTTGATGTTGTACATACCCTCTTATTAGAGTCATTTGTACCCTCTCGATTTTGTTGTGAAGCTCTATCCATTGTTGTCCATCTCATTAACAGGTTGCCTTCTCCTTCATTAAGCAATGTATCTCCTTTTAGTAGGTTATTTGGTCGTTCTTCAAATTATTCTAATCTTCGTACATTTGGTTGTGTGTGTTTTGTTCACCTTCCTGCATATGAACGCACAAAACTTATTGCTCAATCAATCCAATGTGCTTTTCTAGGATATTTTGTACACCAAAAAGGTTTTCTTTGTTATGATCCAAATATACGTCGCATTCAAATTTCGAGAAATGTAATTTTTTTAGAAAATTAGTATTTTTTCACCAATCACCAAGATTCTCTTTCCTCTTCCCCTTCATTTTCTGTTTTGCCTTTGTTTAATGACTCTTCTATAGACTCGATGACTTATAAGCCTCTACTTGTATACCAAAGAGGTCATCGCACCACATCAAATATGGTTCTAGCATCGCCCGAGCCCCCTTCAACTAATTCCCTGACTGTTGATCTTGTTCCAGTAGCCACACCTGCCCCTCTTCGACAAAGTACTCGAGTTCGTCGACCTTCAAATAGGTTTGGTTTCACCCCTCTTTTATCCTTGACAGCAACCTTATCTTCTATTCCTATTGCCTCGTGTTATAAACAGGCAGTGGAACATGAGTGTTGGCAGAAAGCTATTGAATCCAAACTTTTTGCACTTGAAGAAAACCAAACTTGGGGTGTTGTTCCCTGTCCCCCATCTGTGAAACCAATTGGGAGTAAGTGGGTGTTTTCCATCAAGCTTCGTTCTGATGGTTCATTAGATCGTTACAAGGCTCAGTTGGTGGTTCTTGGCAACAAGCAAGGGTATGGTTTAGACTATGATGAGACATTCGCACCAGTTGCTAAGATGACCACCGTGCGAACAATACTAGCTCTTGCAACCTCTCACTCATGCCTTTACATCAAATGGATATCAAAAATGCATTCTTACACGGTGATCTCAAGGAGGAAGTTTACATGAAACTCCCCTCCCCTCTAGTATGCCTACTTCCTCTCCTACTGATGTTTGTAAACTAAAACGTTCTTTGTATGGTTTAAAACAGGCGCCAAGAGCATGGTTTGACAAATTTCGAAGCACTCTTCTTGGTTTTTCTTTCACACAAAGTCAGTATGACTCTTCTCTTTTTCTACAGAGGACCTCTAATGGTATAGTTGTTCTCCTAGTTTATGTGGATGATATCATTGTCACTGGTTTCGATATGACTGCAATCTCTACGATTCAGAAATTGTTGCATTCGACTTTCCACATGAAAGACCTTCGTCAGCTTACCTATTTTTTAGGGATAGAGGTGCATCATCGACCTCAGGGTCTCTTTTTGAATCAACACAAGTATATTCAGGATTTGGTTGAATTAGCAAGACTCACGAACGCTACATCTATGGACACTCTTATGGGAATTAATGTAAAATACAAGCGTGATGAAGGGGAGCTTCTTAAAGATCCTACTCTCTATCGGAAGTTTGTAGGTAGTCTTATCTATTTAACCATAACCCGACCAGACATATCTTATGCTATCCATACTGTCAGTAAATTCATGCAAGCACCTCAGCATCTTCACCTAACTGCTGTTCTCCGTATAATTCGATACATCCTTGGCACACCTAGTCATGGCTTATTTTTCCCTACTGCTTCTTCCCATCAACTCCAAGCCTACTGCAACGCTGATTGGGCAGGTTGCCCGAATACTAGAAAATCTACTACTGGATGGTGTATGTTTCTTGGTGATGCACTTATCTCTTGGAAATGCAAGAAGCAAGATTATGTCTCCAAATCATCCACTGAAGCAGAGTATCGTGCCATGTCTGTTGCATGTTCTGAAATCATTTGGCTGCGTGGTCTACTCACAAAGCTTGGTTTCTCTCAGGTTCAACCTACTCCTCTACATGCTGACAACACAAGTGCCATTCAAATTGCTGCCAACCCAGTCTACCATGAGCGCACAAAACACATAGAGGTTGATTGCCACTTCATCCAGGGTGCTTTTGACCGCAAGGTCATCACTCTTCCACACATTTCCACCACTCTCTAGCTTGTAGATATCTTCACCAAATCCATGACACATCAGCGCCATAATTTCCTTGTTAGCAAATTGATGCTTGTAAATTGCCCAACATCAATTTGAGGGGGGATGTCAAAGGAAAGTCTGTCAGTTTGCTGGTCATTTAAAATCAGCATATTCTATTTTTGTACAGTTTTTAAAGCCTTGATTCTTACCTTAAATTAGGATAGGTTAGCTGTAGTATGTATATGGTAATTTGCAAAAGTAAGGGCTATAAATCTGCATGTAAGTAAGGGCTATAAATCTGTCAGGGTTATAAATCAGCATGTATATCTTCTATATGATGAAAACTCTCTAACAAGAGAAGATAGTTCTCTCAAAACTCTCTAAGTTTGTCAACGCAATCTTATTCCGCTCTTAAACACTCCTGCTTGCATTACACTGAACCTAATTTGAAATGCATTAATATAAACAGATCAAATATGGCTTATTAAAATATATATATATATCATACCAGTGTCAAAATTATCAATTAATAGAACACCAAAATAGGTGATATTGTACCCAAATCCAAACAACCAATTACAATTATTTTTTGACACCATCATCTAAATTCATCTAACACATACACTGCATAAACCGAAACAGCAGTAGGCCCCACATATTACCATTATATTGTCATAATATGCTATACAAAAAAATGTAATGTGATGGGTGGAAATAATATCTCTTAACACCTTATTGAATTGAGAGGTACATCTTTATTAAAAGGTGACGTCCTATATATTATATTTTTTTTGGATTGAAATGCTTTTGTTTGTTGGGGGATCATGTGAATATCCTACAATCTTTTTATAGTATTATAGACTTTGTTAGAATTGAAGTTTATATGTCAAATGTAGTTGACACAGTTGGTTAAAGTGTTAGCTACCCTTATTATAGTGATAGGGTTTGATATTTTTCTTATCACTTTCATCCCCCTCTCCCACCATTAAAATAAATTAATTAATTAATTGGAGCTTGTAGGTGATGCATGAATGAAATGAAAACCTGTCTTTCTAGTGTAATCATCTGCAACAGTGAATTTTGTGTTTGATTAACCATTAAGGTGCGGTAAAAGGCAGCCAAAACTGTTGACTTTTTCTTTGATCATTTCAAATCTTCCACCGAATTGACTTAAAATATATTTTCAAGGACCGCATCATGGAAAACGTTGAAGGAATTTTCATTTGTACACTGTTCAACACGTTTTAGCATAAAAGAGGAACTCTCCACAGACGAACATCAACAAAGACAAAAAATACTATTATCATCAGCCATTCATGAAAATATAATCCTCATGCACGACTGTACTACCTAAGAGTTACTTTCACTTATGACCTTTCCTTTCTTTTTTCTTATACATTTAACATTCTAAAAACAAATTGATTGTCAATCAAATCCTAAGTGCCTCCACCTTTGTGTTAGTCATAACTAAATCATATTTTATACATTCATAATATTTCTTTTTTTTTTTTTAATTGGAAGGATTATAGCCGCAGCCCTCCTGTAGATAAACAGGATTATTGTTCCAAGCCTCCAAACATTTGTTATTTTGTGAGTTGTGGACTTGGCCTTGTTCAAAAAGTTGACTATAAGACCACCATTGCTTCTTCCTACTAGTGAAACTATAAATACCATTACCACCAATTTGAGACTTCACAGGTTGATAAACCATGGAAGAAGTAAAGATCAACAACAAAGAAAAAAGATGGTCCCTCAAAGGAATGACTGCTCTAGTTACTGGTGGAACTCGAGGCATTGGGTTGGTTCCTTGAATTTCCTTCATTTTTTTTTTTTTTCTCTTACTTTGGTCTGAATCTGGTGTATTCACTTCTACAAGTCCTGTTTTGCTTTGTTTTGGGGTTTAGGCATGCAATTGTAGAAGAATTGGCAGGATTTGGTGCAACTGTTCACATTTGTTGTCGAAAACAAACAGAGCTTGATGAATGTTTACAAAAATGGAAAAGCATGGAATTTTCAGTGACAGGATCAATATGTGACCTGTTTTACCGTGACCAAAGAGAGAAATTGGTGGCAACTGTCTCCTCTGTCTTTCAAGGAAAGCTCAACATCCTTGTAAGTACTGCTAATGAACATATATTGCGCAAGTTGAGTGTTATATGTTAATTTCAAGTTTTAAATACTATAATTTAGTCATTTACTATTAGCTGAAGCTTTTGTATCTTATGGTAATCAACATGGTATTAAAGCTTGAAAGTCTCTGGTTCAAATCCTCTCTTCCCCTTTTATTTCGAATTCTTGTTACACATATTATAATGGTAAAGGACATTTAGCATGTATCTAACATCTGTTATCACATATGTTATCGTGTACATGTCAATCTCAGTTAATCTCTTTCCTATCATGTGTCAATCTTAAGTCTTAAATATTATAGTTGGGTCATTTTCTATCAGCTTAAGATTTTTGGTACGATGATAGCTATCATAGAGAATATTTCTTTTAATGAATTTTCTAAATTGCTTAGGTGAACAATGCTGGGATGACAATTTCAAAACGAGCCAAGGAATTCACAGCCGAAGATGTTACAACTATAATGGTCAACAATTTTGAGTCTGGCTACCATCTATGTCAACTAGCACACTCCCTCTTGAAAGCTTCAGGAAATGGAAGCATTGTATTCAATTCTTCTGTCGCCAGTGCCATAGCGCTCCCTTACTCTGCCGTCTATGCAGCATCTAAAGGTACATATTTTTTGAGATACAAAATATGTCTGCTTGAAGTCACATATTTAGCTGATGAACAATTTTTGCTTCCAGGAGCAATAAATCAAGTCACAAGGAACTTGGCAAGTGAGTGGGCAAAGGACAAAATTCGTGTAAATGCAGTTGCACCAGGTCTCATCAGAACTTCGTCAGTGATTCCTGTACTGGTATTAACCACTCTTCCACAATTTTTCCTTCTCTATACACAAAAAAAATTGAGTCTCTTTCTTAGATCAGTGTACCAGTATATGAATGTTGGACTTACAATATTGAAATTGATTTTTGATTTTGCAGGAAGATCCTAAAAGGAATAGAACTTTTAATGACATGATCTCTCGAACATCCATCTGCCGACCAGGAGAGCCGAATGAGGTTGCATCACTGGTGGCATTTCTTTGCGTCCCTGCTGCTTCATATATCACCGGGCAGGTTATCTATGTTGATGGAGGATTTACTGTGAATGGTTTCAACTTTCGTTCCAACTTATAAGACAACTTATAGATGCTCGTGTATTTTAGTGATCTTGCTGTTGGTGTTGTATCTGTTGTTTGAGGTGAAGTTGTTTTGTAGGACCTAAACGAACTATAGAATATAAGAGAGTTACCTATTGGGCGACCAAATTTTCACACATATC
This sequence comes from Litchi chinensis, assembly GCA_019925255.1. Taxonomy (NCBI): domain Eukaryota; kingdom Viridiplantae; phylum Streptophyta; class Magnoliopsida; order Sapindales; family Sapindaceae; genus Litchi; species Litchi chinensis. Next base: position 4,934,466 of record CM034475.1, on the reverse strand, counting down.
TATCCAACAATTTCATCAATATTGGAAATAACACTTATTATCATTATTAATGAATAATGTCCGGTAAAAGCGATGGAGATGATAAATCTTGGAGAGGTTTATATACTTATAGAGAGATCAGTCGTGATCTTTACTAATGGGATCATGCGAACAAGCCCATCCCCCCCTCTAAATCTTTGTGTCACCCTGTACGGGAGAATTACAGGCAGATACTCTGATTAAAAAGGTAATTACCACAGTGATCGGATATTTGGAAAACTAACTGATAGGGGTATTTGACCACGTTGATCACCGTTTGTTAAAAGATGTTATTGTTCCCCTTATACGTGGTTGGCATATGTAAAATAGTCATTCCCCATGTTAATGTAACGAATCATAACCTCAAATCTTAAATATTATATTGGGTAATTTTCTATTAATTTAAATTTTTAGGTCTGATAGTAACTAACATAGTGTCGAAATCTGAAGGTGTTTGATTCAAACCCTCTCTCTCCCTTTATCTGAAATTCTTTTTATTGCACATATTATACTTTAAGGGGTGTTTAACATATGTCTCATATATGTTACCTATCTATATTATACATAAGAGGATGTATTAACGTATCATAACTTCATGTCTTAAACATTATAGTTGGGTTATTTTTTATTAACTTAAGTTTTTAGATTTCACTTACCACGTTAAACTAAAAATTTGAAAAAAAAAAAAAAAAAGTTGGTATCATTTGCATCTTGTAAAGAAATCGACAATGGCAAAATAACAATCTAACAAACACAAATTTGAAAATAAAAGAAACACTAGTTTTTTTAAACATTTCAAAGTGGTTCTTACATAATCAACGCACTATGGAACCAAACGGATAAAAGAAATACAAGATTTTTAAGTGCCCAACTCTCATATTTCTGTCTCACATCTTGACTGCATTAATATTCAAATTTCACTATCAAACAGCTATTTACAGTCACTCAATTTTAGCTTTGTCACCTTTCTGTCTCACCTTTGAGGCAAATCAAGAAACTATAACTCCATTATCAAACGGTTGATTACAATTAATTTCCATATTTCTCAACTTAATTTCCATCTTTCTCATCTCTTTGACTCGCACCTTTTAGGCAAAACAAAAAACTATGATCTTCACCATCAAACAACTGTGTACAATCTCTTAATTTTGTATCTTTTTTTATCCCAAGACAAATCAAACTATGATATCATACCAATAATTATCAAACTCTAAAGTTTAAACTGATAAAAAATAGTTCAACTAGTGACATAATGCTCTACAACGAACAATTTCCTAAAACAAAACAAGTAATTAAAATTTTATTGTGATGGGTCTGCATAATGTTATAATATCGATTTAGAGTTAATAATCCAAAACTCATTGTGTACAGTTGATTAATTTATTTTCTAATAAACACGACTTTAATTGATTATAACCGACCTGATAAAAAAAAATGGTTGCAAATTTGAGTGCGGTATCATCTATATATGTCAACATACACACTCTCTCTTTTAAGAATTGGAAGTGAATATGTTTGTCATATGATTTATATTTAGATTAATCTTTGAATAGAATAAAGGGGTGTTTACAAATTAGGACTAAGAAGGAAAGAGAATTAGGTTCCAACATAAAGAAACTGAAGATAAATCGGAATTAAATTACAAGATTACATTTCACTATTTACTAATATTTAGGAATTAAAATTAGAATCAAATTAAACTTCGTTTTTAATGTTTATTCAACTAAAGAATAGGGATAAACTAAGTTAATTACAAAAATAGTCATATGTATCACATATGGTTTGCTTTCATTTATTTAATATTAATTGAGGATATAGTAGTAAAATTACTTGGATTCTATTATTCAATGAGAAAAGGGAACTGAATTTTCAAGGTAAAAAGGAAGAATCAAGTTCTTTTTCTATCTAATTCTAACCGGGGGTCACGTAATTAAACTTTACAAAAGTTTAGTAAACACAAAAATTCAAATTTTGGGATTAAATTCCTGTTTTTATCTCAATTCCTAATTAGTAAACATATAATAAGAATTTTATGTTTTTTTTTTCCCTTTAAAATTTAATAATGTTCTGCAAAAGTGACTTTTTTGGATTACTACCCCAATGCTGTAAAATGCAGCCCACATTGTTGATTTTTTCAATGTTCTTTTCAAATTTACCAACCGAGCTAGTTTTTCAAGAGGACGGTACCAGTGCTGAAACTTTTGAATGGTTTTTTTTTCAATGCACTTTAACTTGTTTTCTTCCACGCCACGAAGATAACATTCTATCTTTAACGTGTTTAACTTTCTATGAAGATCACTTCTTTTTTTTTTTTTTTTTAAACACAACTATGAGATAACTTTCAATTCTCTTTGAAAGAACATAAATAAAGACAAAAATTTTGTTATTTTGAGATATAAATGTAACAATTATCAGAAGATTTTGGTTATATGATGGGCCACTCTACACACGTGGCCTTTTTCTTTTTCATTTACTTTAAATGCCGATGTTTTTGTAGGAAGTGATTTACTTATTTGAACATAACCCTGTCATTGTTTTCATCATTGCTAAAACCTAAAATTCCATTCCTCCTTTACCGTGCTAATATATTGTAATAATAAAAATAATTCTCTAATTCTCTTCACAAAAATTCTTCGAAGACATGCATATATTAAATAAAAAATCATTTAAATATTACTAATACATGTAAGTGTATAATAATTTAGAACTTTGACGAATATATATTAACTTTCTTCTTCTTGAAGTGTGTCACTAACATTTTTTTAAATTTTTTTAATTATTATCATTAAAAATTAAAATCCGCATGAGGCATGGATATATATGAGTTTCTTATCCTGTTATCCAATATCTAGATCCTTAATTTTATTTTAAAAAAAAAATTAACACCATCAAAATCTGAAAAATGAAAAAAAAAAAAAAAACAAAACAAATTATTGAGTGATGAGAAAAATTAAAAAGGAAACTTCACCTAAACCTTGAACAACCTAAATTCTTGATGGGTATTTCAAAAAAAAAAAAAAAAAATCTTGATGGGTGGATGATTAGACACCTGCACAGCGATGGATTGTTAGTGGTGAGTCTTGTGACTTGGTTTTGTCCAATAAGAAGTTGGCAACCCTGTCATCATGATCATTAATCAAATGACAAAAATATATAAATTTTTTACACCCGTGATGATTATATTACGCTTATCTTGGCAATCCCCATCACCGTTGATCATAAAAGAAAAATTAATGAACGGACCAGATCATCCCACGTAGTAAACCATGGTTCATTCCCGAACCGAGCGTGAAACAGGTAGACAACGATTATTTCATAAATTAAAATCAAACACAGACTAATTAGCATTGATTGATTTGATTAAAATAACAAAAACTAAAAAGAGGTGTGGCGTTGCCATTGGTGTTGGTGTTATTGGTTGCCCCACCACGTGTCAACAACTAAGCCTTGAAAAGGAGGAAGGGTCCCACTGTCCTGACTCCTCCTCCTCTCTCAGGCTGATCTTCCAGAAACTTCGAGGGAACTCGTGGCGTAAAGGATCAATCTCGAGACACGGTCATGATAACGCCACGTGTATATCCATATACGTGGCATCCAACGTGGCATATGCTATATCCTTGTAAATGATACGCCCATTCTCTCTCATTGATTAGTTGGAGCTCATCAAGATTCTCATATACCAAAACCAACCAAAAAAAATAAAGAAAGACATGTCTCTCAACTGACACCACGCGCAGAGAGACCTCGAGCTTCTTCGTCGTCGTTTTAACGTGCGTTCTCTGAAACTTGTTTGAATGGACATGAACGGAAGCAAGCGAGAGGAGGAGGAGGAGGAGGAGGAAGTGAAGAAAATGGAGGAATGTAAAGAGAAAGTCGTGTACATGTGCGGCTATCTACCTGGAGTTTCGTCGGAGAAGTCTCCGATTCTCTCTCCGGTGACTGTCCGGTTACCTGACGGTGATTCCTGGAAGGACGTTTGTGGAGGTGGCTGTGGATTCGCTCTCGCCATTTCAGGTCTTAAAATTTTTACTCTTTTTTATAGTTTATTGTTGTAATTTTTATAGTTTCTGATTTTGTGTATCTGAACCTCGATCGAGTTATTCAAGTGCTAGAAGAGAAAGTTTATTTATTGAATCGAATTAAATCTCGAAAGATTGAATCTTGAATCTAGAACATACAAATTAACTGCTTTTAAAGTAGTAGAACAAGAAGTGGCTGACTCTATATTTACTTGGTTATGTGGTTGTGCATTTAGAGAGTGGAAAGCTGATAACTTGGGGCTCGACTGATGATGAAGGTCAAAGCTACTTGACTTCTGGGAAGCATGGGGTAATGAAGTGATCTTTCTAATGTGTGATATTGTTTATTTTGTTTTGATTTCGCCAACTGTTTCTGTGTCACATTTGTTAAGGAAACTCCAGAAGCTTTTCCTCTTCCAACTGAGGCTTCGGTTGTCAAAGCTGCTGCTGGCTGGGCTCATTGCATTGCGGTTACAGGTAGACTTTATATTCTATTTCTTGTTCATTTATAGCATAATGTGGATTGAATCATTTTCGATGTAGAATAGGAGACAATCATGTGGTTTAAGCCAATCTTTTTAGCTTGATGTGGTTATTAGTTGAGATGTTTTATAGATTAGTTGAGCGACCATTTGTTTGTGGACACATACATGGGTAAAATTCACTTCTTGATCCAGTTACCTGTATTGAACAGAGTGTAAATGATGTTCGTCTTTTTTCATTATACAGAACCAGGTGAGGTATACACTTGGGGCTGGAAGGAGTGTGTCCCCTCTGGAAAAATGGGACGCGATCTTGTTACTGCTGGGGGAAGCCTCCAGAGAGATGCTGTTGGAAAGCAAAGTGCATTGCTGACTGAACAAGGTGAATTTCTTAATTGATATATAATGTATTGAGATCAACTGTGAGAGCAGCCGTTTTTGTCGTTTCATACTAACGTTATGAAGGTTGAAATTTTCACAGTTAGCCCTAGGTCTCAGCGCTCAAATGATACAGGTGCAGCAGTATCTGTTCCTGACAACAAGAAATCTAGAGAGGAAGTTGTAAAGAGGAGAAAAATATCATCAGCTAAAGAAGAACCTGAAAACTCATCATCAGGAGATGAATTTTTTACTTTGTCTCCAAGTCATGTAACGCTGGGTCCTGGAGTGAGAATCACCAGTGTTGCAGCGGGTGGGCGCCACACTTTAATACTATCAGGTAAATTAAATGTGTCTTGAGTCAGCTAACACTGACAGTTATGATTTTCAGGTGTAGTTGTCTGTTCTTTCTGGTCACACTACATAGTTTTGTATGTTCTAGGAAGTACGAAGCTATTGGAAGATTTTTGATGTAAAGCAAGACTCCTGATGCATCATGTTTTTACCAAAGTTTCAGATATGGGACAGGTGTGGGGTTGGGGCTATGGAGGCGAAGGACAGCTGGGTTTGGGCTCCCGGATAAAAATGGTGTCAACTCCTCATCTCATACCTTGCATTGACCTGACTACATCTGGAAAAGATAGATCCGTAGTAGGTCGTCAGGGAAGCATGAACTCATCCGTACAGGTTTCGAAGGTTGCAGGAAGTTATGTGAAGGGAATTGCTTGTGGAGGTCGGCATAGTGCTCTGATAACAGGTCAGCATTTGATGGCTGATTTTTTAGTCGTCATATTGCTGGAAAGTATTTATGTTCTTCCTAGAGAATGAAGCCCAATCCAGTGGATTAGTTTGTAAAGCATAATATACCTGCTGATGTTCGATATAGTCTATGTCAGATACATCTTACTCATAGTTTGTTCAAGGATTCGATTTTCTCAGAGTCCTGTTGTTGCATTCTTGGCTGCTTTTGTTGAGATCTGGAGAAGGTATTAATTATAGTTGATAAAAATATATTCTAACTTGTACCTTTCTCCTTCATCACTTTTTCGTTTTGTAGATACTGGAGCACTACTTACTTTTGGCTGGGGACTTTATGGACAGGTGAGCTGTTTATAAGATTAGGGTATCATCTCGAATGCTTGATTGATGACTAAATCTTGTTATTGTAACACCAGGCCTTTCTAGGTACAACTGCTTAGGTTGAGCCACTAAAAGTCTGCCATCTTGATATGATTCAATAGAATAAATTTTCTATTAGCTAAAGGAATCTTGCACCTTTTGCCAGCTCTCTATTTTGAGCTTCAAAGCCTTCAATAGAGGCAGTAACTATGATTATATTACAATCGGTGAAATACTGGATATGTCTTCTACCAGCAGTTGGTTGAAGAGCACTGTTTTTGGCTTATGCATATTCATATTATTACTAATGTTTCAAACTTCCAGCTGTCTATTATTAATGGTTTTCTCTTATGTCATTCTGTTTATCTAGTGTGGACATGGAAGTACAAATGATCAACTGAGACCAACTTGTGTGTCTTCTCTAACTGGTATTCAAGTGGAGAGAATTGCAGCTGGACTGTGGCATACTGTGTGTATCTCAGTCGATGGTCGTGTGTATGTGTTCGGCGGAAATCAATTTGGACAGTTAGGAACTGGTGTTGATCAGGCTGAGGTATCTACCAAATGCCATAATCTGTTGATTTTGTTGCAGATTCCATGCAAGTATGGTTTAGCTATTGGTTCAACTTCCAACTTTGTGCTTCTTGTTTGGAAATAGCATGCATTATTGGAAGACTGTTACTTGTTGACATTTAAGATACTAGCTAAAGGATTTTCACGTCTGCTTCAGACTCTACCTAAGCTTTTGGATGCTCCGAGTTTGGAAAGTAAGCGAGCAAAAATGGTATCGTGTGGGGCTCGTCATAGTGCCGTATTAACAGGTATGATTTCACAACTGATATTTACTTGGAACAGCCAACAGAGCCACATTGAGACCATCAAACTAGATGGGCTTTTGGGCGTTGTTTTACAGCTGCTAAACAATAAGCCATTTTGAGTAATAAATTCACGTTTTGTCAGAGCATTTATAGTGATTGCCACTGCCTTTATGCTTGCCATGAAACTAGTAACTTGCATTTCTTAGGTTATTGTTTACACAAACTATAGGATTTTATTTTCTTGGTTTGACACTACTGCTTGTTTTACATTTATAAAGAGGACGGCCAAGTGCTTAGCTGGGGATGGAACAAGTACGGTCAGGTATGACTCTTGAAATTCTTTATCGAAAATTCATCAATCACCTTTTATCACATGTTGATAATCTATACTCTGTGTTGACACAGCTTGGTTTGGGTGATTCCATTGACCGCAACATCCCTTCTCAAGTACCAATCGATGGCTGTCTGCCGACAAATGTGGCATGCGGATGGTGGCACACGCTGCTGCTGGCTGAGAAATTATCTTGAATTCCAAACCCGCTCATATGGGAAAAAAAGAAAAATTGTTTGACAGTTTTGTTAGGGTAGTGGTCTGCTTAACAAGTCTGTTCTTTTTTATGTACGTTGTCTTTTCATGTACAACGTATTTATGACCATATGTTCCATTTGTTTAGATAAGCAGTTTCTAATGTCAACAGTACACTCCATGAGTCTGTACACAAACAATAGGTCCTCGTATTGATACAGTTGAAATTGACTAGGCTTGTCACTTTAAATGCTACTTAACGCAAGGATTAGAATAGTTGCAAATCATCTAAACAAGACCCAAATATATGCTTGTCAAAACTTGCTCGAAATTGGATTATTTTTGCGCTGCAAGAGGTGCATCAGAGGCCAAAATATATCGACTCTGTGGAAGCCCTTGGAAGCCTGTGCATAGAGCAATTACATCTCAGATGCGTCTTAATAATGTCATTCTAGTAAGTTAGATTAGCATCCTCCAAAAACAAAAAGTTTGAACTGATCAACAGTACCTCAACAATGAAATGAGCCCACGTATCATTTGATCGGCTTTCCATAACACCCTTTAAGATGGTTAAGTCCACACTCCGAATTACTTGTGCTATCTCGAGGAAAAGTCCATGCTCATTGCATAGCATCTGCATTGTAATGATGCTTAGAAATGTGAAAGTTACTAAAAAGCATGCTTGTGGCTTCTGAGATGATCAAATGTTATCAAACAAACCTCTATTAGCATGTGTCCAGGGCACGCAAGATCTTCAACAACTATGGGACACGTGAAATGGTTGTTTCCAAATTCATATGCCCAAGTCTTCCCATTTTGGATGTTATCTTTGGTTTCGGATGATCTCAAATCCTTGCGAGCAGCAACCTGCAAGAATATTAATCTAGCTCAGCTACGTCTTAAAAGTTCTATGATCGCCTGTAACCTATTTTATGCCTATTTTACAAGTTCTTTCAACTGAGTCAAATCAGTCACCGATGTTGGTACTGTTTCTTGATGAAAAACTAAAGTTCAGTTTTTTCCTTTCCACCTAAAATTGGACAAATCCTTGAGTTTACGATGTGGATGGGTATGTCATGATGATTAACACCTCCACATCTCAAAGAATTTGTCCATGGACAACCATTGAAACCAAGTACAACACCACCCCACGTATATTAATAGTTATGAAGTCAAGTAGACATAAAGAGATAAACAAATTGACCATCACAAGAGATCATACCTCCTGATGTACCCATTGCCTCAACTTCTCAGCTTGATTAGTAACATTTCTTAAGTACAGCATGTGATCTATGGTTCGTCCTAATAGGCCATCTATGCTACACTGAAATTACCACAAAACATGAAGTAATCCGATCAGTATGAAAACCACTGATAAATACTAACATCAAGACATTAACCATGAGAAAGCAACTGACCTTCACACCATTTGGAACAAGTTCCCGCAGTTCCTTGATCCGGTCCTGGATCAGCTGTCGATCCCTCGGTCTTGGCTTTTGGTTCTCACCAGGTTTAGCCCTCCTTTTGCTAACGCTTGACAACTTTGTTCCCTTCCTAGGCTGAGTGTTATTGTAGCCTTTTCCATGATGCTCTCTGTTAGTAGATGGGTCCTTTATGCTCTCAAAAGAAACTGAAGCAGGAGTGAATTCATCTGTGCCCACAGCAACACAGGCAGATGCAACATGGCTCATAGGAATTGCTTCATCCTCAATCAGAATATTTGCTTTGAATTCGGTTTGTGTCATTGTGGAAGCAGTGATTTGTCCCAAAGTTAAGGATGACTTAATACTATTGCACATATCAGAAGAGTTATCATCTGAACCACTATATCCATTGGCAACAACAGCTTCCAAGAGATGCTCACCATCACCTCCTTTGCCCAACCATACTGATTCAGTTCTATCAGCTCTATCATAGACCAAACCTGGCCCATGTGTATTATCAGCTGAGAACAATGAGTCCAGCAAATATTCATGGCTCTGAAAAGTTGGTCCAAGTGCATTGTGTAACTCACAGTCTTCCGGAAAGCTAAGGGATCCAGTTAAATTTCTATAATCCATACCACTCGAAATCTGATCTTCAAATGGTTGTTCGGCTGAACATCCAGCAGGATAAGTATTCATAGCTCCATTGTGGGATTCTCCTAATACTTCCAACTTGCATTTGCTACGTTGAAAACATGCCTCTAATTCCTCTTCCAGGCAAGACAATTCAAACAACTTACTCTCCACCATCTCCAAATTGCAGTCATCCATAGATAGGCTTGGTGATTTTGATACTTCATCCAGACCAACTGGCGGGACACCAATCTTATTCTCACTCTCCTTTCTGAAAGAACCTGACAATTCCAGTCCAGATATATGAAGTGCACCTTCAAAATCTATTAGTGGCACAAACTGATCTATAGTTGATAGCAAACAATCACTTGGCTTGACACTGTCAACTGTCTCAGAATGTTCCGATTTCACAGGGCAAATGGTAGTCGCTGATGGCTCATCTAAGTTCCACATAAGACCAGACATTAATGCGAATGATGGTTGGGTTTGGATATCCTTTTCAGAGGTAAAAGGTACACCATAGGTGTCATAGTGAAGGGCAAATTTATCTTTGATATATGCTACCATTGCTAGATCTTCAGCAATCTGTTGTTAGGAATTAAAACCCAAACATAAGTATTCATAATAATACACATATGCATACAGACACACTCAAAATTTCATAGGCAATGCTGTTAGGCAAAAAGGCATTTGGAACAAAAATACTATCACTATGCTTAGTCTCAAAGCAATGCTGAGATTCCAAGAATTTACTAGTTTGAAACTGATCAGGCATAATTTTATTGCATAAAGACTTCCAAGTAACAGAGGATGTATCAAAACTGAACGTTTGACACCACAACAGTCGGTACAGACTGCCCATATGGACTGGTAAATGAAACACCACAGCCAACGCAAAAAGCAAAAAGTTAATAAAGAAACACGCACCAGTTCCAACGAACCAAGTTGTATAACTCCATGTGGAAGTACAGGTACCAGCAGTACAGTCTGCACAAGCATTACAAACAGTCAGTATACATAGCTTCCGTATGCAGAAGATAATATATGAAAATTCAAACAGCCAAATCTGCAGGTGTGCCTAACGCTTGCCTGCAAAACACGCACACATGTGCATACGTCTGCCTGGCCATGGATATGATCGGTAAGGCAGAGTTCAAAATTAAGTTACCTTGATACCTGATGCCAGCTGAAGTAGCCATTCCTGAGGACACTGTCAATGAAGAAAAATTACAATTGAGAACATGTTACTTCGAGCATCTACAGAATTCTAACCAACTCTCTCCTAAAACTCCCAACAATTATGATTAGGAACTCACATTCTGAATCAACTTAGAGTTGAGTTTTCCATTAGAAACATTATCATACGAAAACCACAAATGATTCCCTGTATCCGCAACTTTGCCAACAACCCTGAGACATATACAAACCTAAAATCAATTACCCTTATCTAACAATTTCTTCTAAAACAATTCACTAGTAATAACAATGAAATACCAAAAAAGCACCATACATAATTATAAAGATGAAGAGTAAGATTTTACCCATCTCCCAAGGTATAACAAAGATGCGACATATTCGCCACCATCAGTCCAATCGAATAACCCCCAGAACTTCCATTGTTTACCCGTGTTTCCCAATTCGAAAGAAATATTCCATTATTGGCACCAGTACAGTAAACATCTTCCAACAATTTTTCCACAGTTTCCCTAGGTTTTGGATATTCAAAACATCCATCTTCCCAGCTCAATATCCTAAAATGATACAAACAACTTCATAAACTCACTAAACATGCAAAAATCATACAATAGTAAAGTCAAACCAGTGAACAAAATATACACTTGATTTTATATACATTACATCAATCCTACCAACTAAAAAAATCCAACATAAACAAGGGAACATGAACTTTAATCTCCTACAATAACTTCCTCCAACATCAGACAGACCATCAAAATATACACCACATAGAATCAAGAAATGAAAACTTACATATGATTCTCACGCCTTAGTAGCTTCCAAAGCACAGCGTAATTCCAAGGCAAAATGGAGCAAAAGCTCTTCAACAACTGCCTCAAAGCAGTACTCCCCATCTGATCAAAAAAAAAACAAAAAACAACCCACAAACAAACACAGACCACCCCCCACCCTATAAAAGAAATACAAATTACTAAACAACAACAACAACAACAAACTGACCCGCTACAAATACAACAACAAACACTCTAGCTACCGCGATACGATCCTCGTCCCGCCTGTTTTATTCGCAACCCAGCTCGTCGTTTTATTGGTGGCCCAGTTGAACATAGCAGCAACAAACCCATCTCCAGTTAAGACTCCTAAAACACACTCAAACAAGCTCTCACACCCCCCAAATGTGATCTCTTTTTACCCACTACAATTACTACTATCAAAACAACAACACTGGTTGACGATAGCACATCAAAACGTGGAAAACGACCTCCATTTTTTTTCTGTCAAATCAAAAGACGCGAGAGAGAGAGAGAGAGAGATGAGAGAATGTTACTGCGATGTTCGAACTCATTGGATTCCATGTTTGTCTCTTTTATTTGTGTGGTGTGTCTGAGAGAGAGAATCAAAAAGCTTCCTGTTGTGTCAAGTTTGGTTTTGTAATTTTTGTTTTGTGGAGACTTAGCAACCGGCGCCTGGTCATATTATTATATACTCCCAGCAACCGGATTTCAAAGCTCTCCAAAGCTGGATTTTATAATTCCCCTCAGGTTGCAACAGTGCCACTGTGGACCCACACTCTACTTCTATTTTCAATTTTTCTTTTTATTTTAAGAATTAATTGCACAACACCCCCCGAGGTTTGTCAAAAAACAAATAGAAACAGATTTACCATTTTATTATAACAAACCCCCATACGTTAGTCAATTTTCGTCCATTTTAACAGTTGACTGAACTTTTAGATTAAAAAACCATTTTAACTTCAATTGAACAAAATCCTTTAAAAAAAAAATCCCTAAAATCATCACCAAACCTCCCACCACCATCGTCCACCACAGACCCGACCTCCACCACCGCCCCCTCCGCACGCCGACCACCATCCTCCACCAGAGACCAGACCTCCACCACCCCCCCCCTCGCACGCCAACCACCATCTCTCTCTTTCATCTCTATTTCTCTCCTCTGTTCTTCTTCTCTTCTTCTTCTTCTTCTTCTTCTTCTTCTTCTTCTTTTTTCACGAACCCAGATCTGGGTTTGATTCGAGCCCAGACTTCTGGGTTCGATTCGAACTCAGACGTCTGGGTTCGATTCGAACCCAGATTTCATCATCTGGGTTCGACGAAACCCAGATGAAATCTGGGTTCGATTCGAACCCAGATTTCACATCTGGGTTCCAATCGAACCCAGATTTCACATCTGGGTTCCAATCGAACCCAGATGTCTGGGTTCCACAAATCCAGTTGTGTTTTTTTTTTTTTTAGAATTTATTTTTTAATTCTGGGTTTATGTTTATGATGATGATTATGAGATGTTTGAGTTTATGTTTATGTTTGAGTTTGATTTATTTGTTGATGATGATGTATTTTGAAACCAGTTGTGTTGATGATGTTCATGCTCCATGTTGACGACGGCGAAGTTGTAGCCGGCAATGAGAATGGAGGAGAAGGAGAAGAAGAAGACGTAGTAGAGATAGGGTAGGGAGAAGGGTCGGCGGCAGAAAGATGAGACGAGGATAAAATGGTATTTTAATCTAAAAGTTTGATCAACTGTTGAAATTGACGGAAACTGACTAACGGCATGAGGGTTTGGTGTAATTAAAGGGTAAATATATTTTCATATGTTTTTTGATAAACCTCGGGGGGGGGGGGGGTTTGTGCAATTCACTCTACTTTTAAACCATTAATGTTTTTGTTTCTGAACAGTGGAAAGGTTTTTTTTTTATTTCTTGGTTACTTATATTTTGTCTTGTGAGACCATTGTCAAGACAGACCATAAATAAGACGTTAGTAGTGAAATTCAGACAACTACTTTCAAATATTAAAAGATAATTATCCAGATAAAAGTAGTACTTCTACTTAAAAGAAACAATGACAGGTGGGGGTGACACAGTGCTGAGAAGGGATTTCATGTTAAGACATTTGAGAGTGATTTTCTAGTGAAAAATGACATACAATACAAAACGGTAAATATAATTTCCAAACAACTGATATGCAATGGTTCTGAAATTTTTACCTGTGCCCAAATTTTTTTCACATTGATGTTGGCGTTGGAGAAGCTTTCGTCAGCCAACCAATTGTACAAGCTTTAACTCTTAACATTAATTGCTTTAGTTGTTTCTCATAACCTGTCAAATGAAAATATATTATGCCTGAATCACTATATTTAGTTTCGAAATTGAGTGGATGTTTCACAATACTAGGAAGAAATTTTCATAAATGTATTGCTGAATGTATATGGTGAAATGAGAACTCAACAGACCAAGATATCCAACTATTCAATACCAATTATATAAGAAGTTTGAGTCATCTACTGTGCAGTATTTATGTATATTAAGTGTGATTTGAATTTTGAAGTCTTAACTTTACTATAAGATAAGATTACTAATAAGACTATGTCTACAACCACAGTTCTTGTGTATTTGATGATGTTGATATTGATAATTGGATTTCAATTCAATGATTCACAAAAATTTATAGTTTGAAAATTTTTTTAAAAAAATACTAAAGGAAAACAAATTCTTCATATAAATGTTCTTGTATTAATAAAGTTCACATATGCTTGTATAATCCAAGAAATTGACATACTAAAAAAGTTATGAAACTTGAGATGTGCATGTTTTCAGTATTTTGATAGAAGTTTAGTTTAAAAATAAAACTGTCTATATAAAAATTAATTGGCGATACACTATTGTTGCATATTATGGTAGGAAAACACATTATTATTTCTAATTTCGACGAAGATATATATATATATATATATATCTAATCTCCAGAACATTCTGTGATGGATGACCAAAATTGTATCAATGTGATGATCATGTTGATCATTATTGATAAAATAAGAATAGTTTAAGAGTTCCACTGTTCAAGCTTACATCAGTTGTAACCGAAACAATAATAACAATAATAATAAATACAACTAAACAACACATTTAGTAGGTAACTTGCTATTCTAAGCAAAACATTTGACTTAATGAAACCAAGTAAAATATGATTATATTTAGTCATTATTAATATAATTAATCTAATTATAATAAACATGACTAGATGCAATGGAACAAAGTTGACATTGCTTATTTCTTCCATTTTTTGGGGGTATTTTTTGGCTTCAAGTGTAGAGGAATACGTCTAGTTTATGCGGCAACCAGTGGTAGTTGATTGCTTCTTCTAACTACTATAGTTAGCAATTTTTGTCAACAAACACAGCCTCTTAGGTAATTTTTTTTTAAAATAAAATTAAGGATTATCAGAAATTAATTATTTGGATTAAATATTGTATGATGTTTTACTATTCATATAATATAGAAATAGCCAAGAAATGTAGGGTTGGATTTATTGATTTGGTTAGATTAGACCTTGGCTAAGGCAAAAAAAATTCAGATAGCTATACTATAATATTCATTTTCAAATAGTGTGCTTATAAAAGTGTTCGTTGACCTAAAATTGGGAAATAGTTTCACTACTTATTAATTCTATTTAATATTAGTATAATTCAATTTCATATTGACTATATTGAATATGACACAATATATACTACTTCAATATACATTATTTTTTTTAAGGTTGATAAGGTAATCACTGATCACTCTGAGAATGAAAATAAAATGAACTTTTTGCATTTGTACTTTTATAAAGAGATGAAACTTGAACTCTCTTGTAAAAAAGTAAGAGATGCACACACAACAATCTCACATGTTAACCATAGTAATTAAATTGGTTTTAGGTATCGAATCAAATCCAATTTATCTAGTACATTTAAGAAACTAAAATAATATCATGATAGTTTTAAATTGATCAAATGGTTTAGACCAATTAAATTGATTTTAAAATAAACCTAGTCCCCGCAAGCCAGAAACATTTAAAAAGAGGAAAAAACTTAATTATTTTCTTGACTAAAAGCTATATTTATCATCAATGATGGTTGTCTTTATTCTTGAACATATTGTAGTAACTGTTGCATACCACCATATATTGACATTAATTACTATAGTAGTACAAATGTTAACCGTTTTTGCCAAAACACAAGCCTCTCCTGAAAACACCCTCTTTTTCTATAATTGTGGACTTTGTAATGGGACCAAGTTCATTTTCTGAAACATGATTGTCCGGCACTGAGAGTATATGTTTCGATTATGGGGAGAACTTATTTATAAAACTTGAATACCACACCACACTACAAACGATCACTGGCCTCGTCTAATAACTCTGTAAAAAAATATGCTTGTACACATTATGAATAATATATTTGGAGGATCTATGTAAACAGCCCACATTTCATGATATGTGATCGTGTATATACAAATCGACTTGATGATTTGGTATTATTTTCATTATACTTTCTATTGATAATTTCAGAACAAATAAGAATTATTGACAAATCTATAAACTATAAAATATCAAAATAAACATGATTCATTAAATTATTTTATATAATTTTGTTTAATTTATTATTATTATTATTATTATTATATATAAAATTTAATTGAACAAGTAATTTGCAACGTATCATGAATATGGGTTTTAAACTCTTCTTGTACTTTTTCTATCATAGAAACTTGCGTGTTTGACATTTGATTAGTTTGCTTGTAAGATATATGATACATCAAAATTCAAAGGAGGTTGAGTTAATTATTTACTTTCTTTAAACAGGATATTTTATAAGCAAAGTCTAAAGGCATATCTAAACAAATCAACTTTATAAAAATTAATTAATATATAAAGAGAGGAGAGAAATTAAAATTGATAGGTCATAAGTAACAGATACATTAACTTTATTATTATCTTCTAAATTTGGCACTATCAATTAAGATTCAAAGTTAAATATTGCATAACTGACTCAGAAATGTATACTATCCCAATATTAAAAATTATATAAAAAAAACTACAAAGTTCATTCTCATAATCGAAAGAATTGTTTTAAATATATAGATGCATGATCTACTCTCATAGTCAAGAGTAGATAGCACTTTATTTTCATAATCAAGATAATATCTACTTCAAAAGTTTACTATACATAACCAATCTTGATATTTACACTCACAATTTAGAAATGACTACACTCATATATTAAATGGGAAAAAACTTTTCCTCAAACAAATAATTATAAATGTTGAGATTCGATCATCCACCATAAATAGCGGTTGATGTATACACGCTAGTTGAGCTAAGATATTGTGTAATTAAACGTTCAATTATTGAGGTTTATTAAACACATTTTGACATTATCAATAAGGGTTTGTCAGTAATTTGGAGGCGGCACGATGGAACGTTAACTTCATTAGTTGTTACTATTTAGAACACAACTGGACCGACCATTTCACATTTTCTACTACTAACTAAAATATTATTGATCAGTTGAATAAAAAATTTGATGTGAGTGCATGTGGACAATGAAATGTGATGGGGTTTGTAAGGTGGCTTTGTTCTTGACGTTGATGAAATGTTGAAAATAACGTGACGGCCCGAAGTTAAGTAGCTAAGATGAAGATGGCTCAAAATATAATTTTAGGTTGTACTTGTCAAGTGAGAACATGAAAACCAAAACCGAATATATATATATATTATTAAATATAAATTATCAACGATGGATTTAATAGAGAGCGAATTTAATTGTATTTAAAAGATTTTGTTTACAATATTAACATATTTGCATGGTTTACTTTTTGGTTTATATTGTATATGGAAAATTAGAGTGGAAGTTTTTAACAAATACTCTATTATAACTATGAACTTTTTAATTGTTAAGAAAAAAAAAAAAAAAAAAGAAATATGAACTTTTAAACAAAAATGAGATTATTTCAAATTCATACTATCCTTATAGTCTACAATTTCAACAAATAATAAGATTGAGAAATGGAGCCAATGGAACCTCATGATTAAATAACAAAAATTCTAGTTGTGGATCCATTCAAAAGCATCCTTTCTAGATAACTGAAAGAGCACTACCAATCTACCATGATCTCACCCTCCTGGCAGGTCAAAATTGATATAAAAATTGAATAGAAAGTGACTGGACAGAGTTGGATTCATTGCACACATAGCACAATTCTTCTAAAATAAACGTTAAGCAAACTGACTTTCACAATCAAAAACAGTTTTTTAAAGCCACAAAGTTTTGGCCAACCTTTATTTATTTATTTGTTTTTTAGAATTGGATCTAGATATAATGACCGAAGTCTCATAAAACTATTAGGGGACCTATCGCCATGGCAGCAAAACTTAAACGTGTTCCAATCCTAATGGTCTAGTATGGGTTGACGTATAGCACGTGGTATAATCTGGCTTTGGCTTTATGGATAATTATGTGACTGACTGCCACGGAGAGTTTTTATTTATGGCAATGAAGTTAGTGGGAGTTACTGTGACAATAATTCGACCACGTGGCTGCAGCTAATAGGAATTCGATTTTTCCTGAAGCGTTGGCGTGGAAAGTTTGGTTTTTCCTCCCTCTACATGAAGTCGAGGTAGATTACTACTCAAACTAAAACCAATTAATATAAGGTTTTAAAATACGATTAGATTCTCAACTCCTAAAAGGCATCAAAACCAATTAAAATAGTATTTTAAAGTATGACTCGAATCTCTATCCTTAAAAGATGTTGTGATTAGTTAAAATAAGATTTTAAAATATAACTTGAATTTTTACTCCTGGAAAACGCTGAGACCAATTAATATACGAGTTTAAAGTAGACTTGAATCTCTACTTTTAAAAGACAAAATAGAGTTGCTTATACAAATGGTGAAAAAATCTATCCATATAAATGGTAGAAATTGGCGAGAAAATCTGTCTACACAAATAGTGGAAGTTGAGTTTGAACCTACCACTTTGAGATGTGACGAGTGGGAAATAATTTTACTATCAGGTCATTCAACTTGTCCAGACGTTAAAGGTTTATCAAGAGTTTTTAACCAGAGTAGTTGAGATTACACACTGGTTTAGATATCTATTTAATAGAATAGAAGATAATTACCTACATAAACTATTATATGCATTTGGTTTTCTATTATAGGTCTTCGGTTATCTATTCGCATCATAAACCAATACACACATACGTTATAATATGTTTTTTGATGAGAATTAAAAGAATAAATAAATATATAATTAAGATAGTGAATGTTATGACTGTTTTCATGATCCAGGCAAATGAGCCACCAAAGGCCTAAGGGAAGCATACAGTAGTAAAAGGCCTAAAGAGCTCAGTCCTCAGGTCGCGACTACGAGCCCGCTGGACCCTCAAGCTTGCGCTTATATTCAAACCTGTTTCAGTACATGACCGGCTTGTGTCTGTGTCAGATTTACTTTAACGTATCCTCAACTCGCGACCATAACGAAGTTTATCTCAGCCTATCTTCAGCTCGCATAAGCAAACAAATCGAAGAGCTCGCACCAGGTAGTGTCTTGAAAAGTCAATGTCAGATTGACTTGATTTACAGATTTCACGCCGACCCAATCTCTACAGTTCCCAATGGACATTTAATGCAGTGACGGCTATGCATTTGATACGGAGAAGACTTTACCTGAAGTATTTAATGCGGGAGTGGGCCTGTAAAAATAATCATTGTTGTAGCAATAAATACAGTATAGTATGAGTCATATTAGTTGAAAATGATGATGATTTTTAGTGTGTAAAATACTCAATTGTCACTCTCTTCCTCTATAAATAGAGGGGGATGTTCATTGTAAAAAAAAAAAAAAAAAAGTTTAACACTAGTATTATTGTCACTCTGCCAAAATATATCCAGGGTGATTAATAGACGTAAGCACATTTGCTGAACCACGTAAAAATATTTGTCTTTGCATTCTCCTTTCTCTCATTCTCTCATTATTAATTGCTCATTCACTATCACTCATCTACCTTAACCAATATTCAATCGTTTTTATCACTATTTACCAACCTTAAACAACATTAAGTACCATTTATCATCAGAATTACAGTCTGGGTCTTTAAATCTCCAGGTCAACTGATTCTGTACGTCGACAGTGAAGTAATGTCAACGTTTTTTATTAAAAAATGAAAAATAATAATAACAGTGCCGATCAAGTTTATCTGCTTTATTTAATTTAAATTCACAAGACATAATTAACAAAAAAATTATAATAGGAAGGCGGAAGGATGATTTCATCCTACTTAAATAAGTAATTATTTATATATATTTGTTTTTAAAGGGTCGGATATGGAAATAGTATGGGCCACTATCAATCCCCTCAAGCGACACCCATTGAGAGATTTGTTTAAATATTTATTGGTTCATGAGGATGGAGGAAATGTATGCATTTGCGTAAGGAAACAAAATGAATGGATCAGATTGATTTTAAGTTAATACGTATAATCTAAAACTGTTATACAACACCTAATGTCAAAGATGTTTAATATTTAAAGTTTCCCTATATTGTGAATGTTATCATGGATGGTATAATGAGTTATCATGTTGTGTTTGTATGGATCTAAACACCACTCGTTAATTATTTAGGAGGGTGTATTCAACTTAGGAATTTATAGGAATTCAGAAGATTTTAAAAGTCTGGGTGTATTCAATCTAGACTTTTTAGAATTCCATTAAAATTTGGGTGTATTCAATCTAGACTTTTTAGAATTCTATTAAAATTTAGGTGTATTCAATTTAGACTTTTAAGAAATTCAAATAAGTCTAGATGTATTCAAAAAATCAATAACTTTATCGGAATTGGATTTTAAATGATTGTGATGGATTTTTAAACCTAAACTATAAATAAGAAAACCCATATGAAATCTTGCCCTCACCCCAAAGATTTGCTTGATTTTTCATACATTTTTTTTTCCTCTGGCTCACACAATACTCTTTTGATGGTGGTGAATTGAAAGTGTGTTTTGTATTTTTCTCTTCCATATTCAATTGTTGTATTTTTGATTTTGGCTTTTAAATCCACTTCACAAATTTCCTGATTCAACCAATTTCATATATATTTTGGATTTCGATTTTCAATTATATATATTTTAATACTTATAGTTGATTCATTCAGTTTAATTGATTGTTATATGTTTTGTTTAAGGAAGATCATGAGATTGAATTTTATAATTTTATTTTTTGATTTTATGCTTCTTATGTCAAAATTAATTGTTATGTGTTTCGTTTAAGGTCTTTAATAATTTATGGTGGATGATTATCATATGTTTTTGTTAACTATTTTTTTTTTAATTGAAAATAACAAATATGTAATTACCAAGTGACAGTTTAAAGAAAATGTAAGCAGAGAAATGCAAAGAAAAAAAATTTGAACAACTCGCATTGATCAGATATAAAAATGTTAAGGTGGGAATGAATGCCTTAAAATTTTAAGAGTACCATTGAAACATTTCATCAAACAGTTGGTAGGTAGCCATGCAAACATTTTGTTTTAGAAGAGTAGATACTTTATAAATTATTTAAACATTTACATGCAATTTATAAATTATTTAAAAAAAAAAAAAAAGAAACAGAAGAGTAGATGCTTAGAGAAATCAATGAGAGGAAAAAGAAAACAAATTTCGTAGAGGAGCAAAACTGCAAAATGATTACCTTGTAAAATTTATCATTCTGTAAATCTTAATTAAAGTCAAAATGATGTAAAAAACTAAACGAACGCCCTTTTATGATTTTATTTTTTAATATATTTTTGTTTTTTAAAGTGGATGAGGTCTTTAAAAAAGTGAGATATACGTCCTCATTGTGCTTGTTGAAACTAGATTAGGTAATGACAATTACAGAGGATAGTTTTTTTAGGCTTTCATAATGTACATCATTTCATATTTATTATATTTGTCAATTTGGAACTATTTTTTTCAAAAAAAAATTGGAGATTGTTGAAACTAACCATTTTTTATATAAATAAAATAATTATATAAACAGTGAAAGTTTTATAACATACTACTCATCTAGTAACTTTTTGTTTAAAGATAAATCATTAACAATTCCATTTGAATATATCAAATTCTATTTAAATCTATGTAAAAAATCTAACAAACTCTAAATAGAACTCTAACAAAACTTGATGAAATCCATTAAATAATCCAATAAACTCTTTAAATAGAATTATAATAAAATCTAATGAAATTTATGGAATCTATAAAATTCATCAAAATCTATTATTAAAAAACATTCCAACAAAATCTAGATTGAATACATCCCCCTTATTCAATCTAAACATGACTTGTGAAGATTATTGTGTCTCTGATCTAAACCAAAACACAACCATTAAATTTACGAGTTACCTATTAAGTTTTATTTTAGATATTAAATATAAGTTATGTCGATCATATGAGAAAACACAATTTAATCAATTGATTTAACTATTTAAAATATAAAATAATTTTTAAAAATGAGTTTTGTTATACAATTTATCCACTAAACATATTTAATAACTAAAAATAGTTACCTATGTTATAATATTGATTCAAAATAAAAATTTAGATAATAAGTTTGATATTTAATCATTTTGAATGAGTTAATGGGTTAAAAGAGATACAATCCAAATTGACCCCTTTTTTAACAACTTTAATGTGTTAATCCAAACTCATTAAATTCATATTATGTTTGTATCGTGTTGCTGAATTATATCAACAAATTTTCACCCCTAAGTATGTAATTTTTATAATTATTATAAATTAGGCTTTAAATTAAATTATAATCCGAATTCATGTTCTTTATCAATATAGATCGAGAATTTAACTACAATATAAAATTATTTTTGCTGGTTCAAAATATGGTAAGCTCGGCAGTGAGCAGCCATGGGTGTGAGAATCGAAACTTCCTTCAGGTCCTGCAACACGAATACACTACTAAGATATTTGTGTGACTTATATCAGATTCGTCCTCGGATACCCAAGTGAAATCTTATCTAATATAAGTTGAAATCGATTCTTTAATAAGAAAGATGAAAAAAGCTTACCCATTTTATGGTCTTCCTCCATATTTATGCGTATTGGGAGTTTATTTGTCATTGTTCGCACATGACATGCACATCATTGATGCCACTTATAACATCCTAAGTGGATTTGTTGACACATTACACTCATGATTGGACACTTCACTATTTAGATACACCCCCAGTAGGTCCTTTCAAGATTTCTTATGTTTATCAGGGAACTCCTCCAAGACTTAGCCTTCTTGTTGGATCGATACATGTAAAACAAAATATTAGGTACCATATTGGTTCCAAAAACAACAAAAAAAAATGTACCATATATAGTCCCTACAATTTTATTATGAATACTTATGAAATGGAAACATATTTTTTAGCTTGTACTTAAAAAAAAAAGAAAAAGAAAGAATAATTTGTATGGAGCTTCGAATTAGAATTTAATGACGAAAACAGCACATGTTAGCATCACCTACGCTAGTGAGATTTTCCGATTTTCCACAAGCCATGACTTCGTTGAAGGAAATGGGAGGGTTGAGTTGAGAACAAGCACAGGAGTGTAGAGAAACAAAGAGTAGATAGACTGTAATGTAGGTGGAATGGAAGACGTAAGCGGTGTCAGAAGTACTGAGAGGAAAAGAAACAGTGCAGTTTGTTGGTGTTTACGGCAGACAAAATAAAGACTGGTGATGGCACTTGTTGCTCACCCGGCAACACATTCGTCATCTGCACAGGACACGTGAGTGGAATAGCCCTTGTCCTTTGTCTATATCCACACACGTTTCACTTTCACATTTCTTCTTTTTTATTTTTACCAAGTACCGTTTTGGAATCACGAGGCCATTTAGCCTCTCATTGGCTTTCCATTCCCATCATACACCCCCCACTTTCCTTTTTACTTTTTTAACTTTTTTGTAACCAAACACTAGTGAATTTCCGTTCACTTTATATTTTCAATGCCCAGGTTTTGGTTTGTGTTTTCATGGCACAAATTAACATAATCAATGGAAATCTCAACTTTTGATTTATGTTTTAAATAGAGTTGGTGTACGTCCAAAAAGGAGAAGCTTCTAACTGAAATGATTTAACATCATGAGATAACAAGCATGAAAGAATCTACATGATAATTAGTACTTTTCATCAATGAAAAATGTTGACTGTATAAAATAATGTGTAGATTTCAATTTACCCAAACTAAATATGCGTTTTTAAATCTTATAGGAATCAATTTTAAAAATGTCTGCATCATTATGAAAAATGTTAAATTACCATTAAATTCAAAGTTTTTAAATTAGTTATTTTGTCCTCCTATTGGGCCTGTTTATGTTAAGCACGAATCAAACATACATGGAATATAAGAGATTTTTTTGTGGTTTGATAATTAATATGATTCATACACTTATGAAGTGTATCGGAACTCAATTCATTATCAAACAAATATTTAGTATATTTAGATTTTGATCACTTTTTTAATTACATGTTCAAAAATTTACAAGATATGTAATTATAAAACTTCATGTCTAAATATGAAAGGGGCGCCCATAAACAAATAAAAAAATTAGAAATTTTTTATACAAAATTCGCTACAAATTTCCATTAAAAATAGATTTCAGCCCGTAGAACTTATTTATACCACCTTAATATTGATTCAGATTTCAAAATTTAAACAGTCTATAAGAAATGTTCACTAGATTGTCTACTGGAAATGCTTTCAAATCTGTGTAGAAAAGAAAAACGTGGACCTAATTTTATCAGAACGAAACAAAGCAAAACCTGAGACACTGGTTTTATATATTTTTTCACAAAAATGGGGCGTTGCCTTCAGTCCTCGGGGCCTCACAAAACTCAGCAAGAAAGAGATGGGTTCTGGGTTTCAAGACTGTGAAAAAGAGATGGGTCCTACCCACAAGCAAAAAGAGCACAACGAAGCATGTAATGTGTAGTGTACAATGGGGACCATCTGAACAGGGGTAAAAAATACAACACAGAAAAAAAATAATAATAATAAAAATAATAAAGTAAAAAGAAACAGGATCAGATGATGAGTGCAAATTAAGCACAGGCCAAACCATCCGATCATTATACTACAGAGAAAGCCACTTGTCACTCCAGTCCAGCCTTTCTCACGTCATCAATTCAGACATTTGTTTTGCAGGCTTGTTTCTTGGTCCACGCTCGCTTTCACGGAGTGGTCACGCGCTTGTTGATGGGCCCACAAGCCCACACATTTAGGCCCAGTAATCGGTCCATGGACCATACAGAATCCAGTCCATAGACAACATGCATTGTTTCGTTTTTCTTTAACCTGAAAATAAACCCTGCTTCAGGAATCGTAGCAACCATATTATATACATGTTACATTTCATAATAATTAGTACAGTATAAAAACAACACTAGCTAGCAATCCTTTAGGAAGATTTACGCTTCGTAATATCACGTAAATCCTAGAAATTGACGGAAGTAGATTACTGTGGGAATCATGGACACTAATCATGTAGTAGTATAATAAGTATATTTGGTGCTTTAATGGACAAACATAAAATACAATACCAGGACATGGCTTTCGTTTTCAACATTTGTATTAGGCAACTTTAGCAGCAAAATCATCTTTATTCTTTGTATAAAGGCTGCATGCACTTTGTTTATAGGGACCATACAAAAAGGAGGAAAAGATGAGGGCTGGAAGCCTCTAATTGGCTTGGCAATAGAATACTTCTCCTATTAAATAAACAAAAGGAAACTCGTATCATTTAAGCGTTACTAGTATGGGAAAGATGGACAAACTGCTTCCCAACAGAGTAGGCGATGAGCACGCGTGCGTTTCTGCACAAAAGTCACTATCTAAATTTCTACAAAGCTAGCTCTACTTGTTTTGAATTGAGAGAAACAAGAAAAAAGTTGTGGATGGATGAGTTGAGTTAATGTTGTTTGTTAACAGGAAGACTGGAGGTGAAAAATGTCGACATTAGCGCTTATTAGCTATAAACTTCATTAATATTGTACAAGGAATATAACTATATAAGTAGGTGGTGACCACTCGAAGATTCAAATCTCTGGCCTAATATTCTGATCACGCATGTTGACGGATATGTTGGGGCCGATAACGAACCATGTATAAATGCTAGCTATATAATGTGACACATATATAATCTCCTATGTCCATGAGCCTTGCAGGATTTTGATTAATAATTCAACTTCAACTTTTTTCCACATCAGACACAATAAATTTGCAAAATTAAATGCTAGCTATACAATGTGACACATTGTTGAAAATGTTGATATATTTTGGATGGTGATTTTAGCGAGTAAGATCTTTGTCCAGTCAACGCATAATGGTTCAAATGTTCCAGCAATATTATCAATCAATGGCAGCAATATTGGATAATTGAATGGAAAAATCTACGCAAGTGTGCCTTATCATGTTTTGGGCCAGTATATGGTGGAGCATGTCAAACATGCTAGTACAACATAATAGCATCGTTGAACAGCTTTACACGATGACATGACCAAGCTAGCGGAGCCCATGCTGGCTGAGTCCATTTTGAGAAAGATAGCTTAGAGCACTGTGAATATGTTTGAGAGTTTCTTTAGTAGAGAAGAACTTGAGTGAGCAGGGCCCCCGTTTGTGACTTTTTTTCCTTTTTTTTTTTATTACTATTATTATTAAGTTGACACTAAATGAATTAGAGATTTATTATGATCCATCGAGATTCGAGAGTCATCATGACTTGCATGACTTTGGTATCTACTATAAAATTATCTATACAAACTTATACATTGTGCTTGGTGAGAATCAAATACATATTATCTTGGTGAATGAGGAGATGCATAGCTATATTATCTTACGAAAACAACTAAATAAATTTTTGTCCTTAAAAAATTAAAGCTCTTAACCCTTTGTGAGTAAAAAAAAAAAAAAAAAAAAAAAAGCCCAAATACCCAATCTCCATAAATAATTTGAATTATATTATTAATTTAATCCTTCAAGGCTTATAAAATTTACTCTCATACATAATTCTATCAAAAGACAAAACAAAACAAAACAAATTATGCATATTAGCTTTGAGTACCGGTGGTTGTGCGTCTTCCTATTCACCAAGACAATGATATTATAATAATTCTCATTAAGCACATTTACAAGGGCTTTTTTTCCATTTGTTATGGGAACTTGGGAAGAGTTTTCTCCCAATTGTGGGTGTGCAAGTAGTGAACTTGTGTGGATAGTTTTCTTCTTTTATTGTGGGAGTAGTGAGTAGTTATCTCTCAATTATAAAAGTAAAAATCTGGATCTAATGATTGAATTCAACAAATTAGGATCAGTTGTTTACTGATCATAGGATTAAAATCAAATTGTGCAAATAGTTATTGAGCTCAACAGATTCAGATAAATTTTTTACCCATTTATTGTTAGCTTTAAACAAAAAAAGAAAAAAAAAAATATTTATTGTTGGTCTTATATTTTTACATGTTTACTAATCAAGTAACTTATTACATATTTCTATCACTACAATTTTTTTTTCTTTCTTTGTACAAGGCTAAATTTGTTATTTAGGTCAGAAGTCTTATATTTAGCACTTTTTGAATCAAGTTCCCATTGATTTATTTCTAGCTCAGTCACTAAGGAACTATATATTTAAACAATACTCGATATGTTCCTATTATCTTTATTTTGAGTGATTAATATTAAAAATATCATGAAATATTCTGATATTTTAAGAATATTTTTGTTATTTCATTAATATATCTATAAATTTAAAATCCTGATATTTTCACCAAAATTTACATTTAATTCCTTGCACTAAATGGGTGAAGAATGTATAGTGCATCCCATGCATTTGAAATTTTGGCTTATGATAAGGTGTTGACTTCCAAAATCTTTCTTAATTATTATTATTTTTTGTTTTTGAACTCAAATATCTCTGAACTAGTCGTCTGAGTTATAGAAATTTTATATCAAATAGCCATGAAAACTGACTACAAATACACAATACAAGACCAAGACTCGAGAATTTCATTTCGGCCGAACAAAAAAATTCGTTAGAATAGGAACCCATTTTCAAGTGGACCACAATATTGAGTCCAATTCGAATGAATCCAATGGGCAACGAAAATAAGATTTTCATTAGTCGCCACCAACTCCATAATAGTAAAACAAACATATGTAATCAATGCATTGAAATTCAATTTTGATTATTAAATTTATTGTATTAACTGTTATTCTATGTGCTATAAAAAAAAATGTTATTCTACGTAATCCTAGTCAGGTTTTAAAAGGATGACGCAGTCGAGTGGGACTATTAGGAGCCTTAAATTAATATGCAACAAAGAATTTGTAACATGTTTTTGTTTTTGTGCACATATGTCAACCAGTCAAAGCATGGCTTATTCCTGCATTGATCAGGAAAACAATAACCAGAATACATCTTAAATTAATACAAGACAAACCATTCATATAGAAAAAAGGGACTTTGATAGTGATTAAATTAATGATTGATGCAGTCATTAGCCTTAATTAATCACAGATCTACTTGACCTACCTTGCTTGTTTCACTTGAATTAATCCTCAAATTGTTTAGGTTATTGTCAATAATTAACAAACTTTCGAAAGAAGCAGACTCTTTGATATTTGATATTGTGACCGATTTTATTTTACTTTTTTAAGAAAAACTTAACTTCATGATTAAAAGTCTGTCATCAGTTATATTGATATTTAAACCTTATATAGGCTGTTAGAAATTTAATTTAACTACTACGCAAATGCACTATTGTGAATTTGAAGTTCGAGTGAGTTGTTCAAAATAATACTGCTTATGGAAGTCTTTAATTAATGTGACTTTAAAAGCATTTCCCATTAACTAGAGTAGGAAGAGTGAAGATAGGAAAATAGAAGGGTCACTTCTAAAATACTTATGAAAGTCTTTAATATGAAACCTTTTTGTTTTAGTGCTTGGGCGAAACAGGCAAAATAAACTGGGTAAAACACTTGATTGATAGTAATATTCTCTTCATGAAATTAGGAAAAAAAAATCATCATTCATTATTTTTATTTATAAATATTATAAATTCGAAAGTCGGGGTGTGGGGGTTTCATGAGTTTAGTTAGAAATGGCCACTTTTTTTTTTTTTTTTTTTTTTGGTGAATTGGAAATGGCCACTTTTAAAATACATTTTAAGAGATTTGTTCAAACTTTCAAAATTATTTTCAGATTAAAAAAATATATTAATGCTTGGTCGAAATAGACCTGATAAATTGTTGCAACACTTGACGGATAAGCACTTTTTTCTTTACAAAATTATAGGTTATTTTTATTTAAAGTACTATAAATTAAGAAGTTACAGTAGAACATAATTTAAGCCCAAAATCCAATTGCCGTGGACGTGGATGATTGATTGTTGAATTAAACTCAATTTTGTCGCTATTGCTAGTTATTCAATAGAATTATGTTGCACCCACTGTGATGCTGAAGGCACTCCCAAATACTATCCAAGTTGGACTGTTTTTTGCTTTTTTGGGAGAGAATCTAAGATGGACTGTTTGTTGCCAATAATTAACTAACTTTTGAATAAAAAACTGACTTCTTGGTGTCGTGATTGATTTAACTTTTAACCACCACATACATGCACTATTGTGAATCTAGATTTGAATTTCGAGTGCCTCTTTATTTATTTATTTATTTTTAATGATTTGAATTTAGAATGTCGTAAAAAATAAATGTAATTATTAAATCTGTAATGAATGTCAATAGCATTTAAAAAGATTTTTTTTTCTTTTTTTTTTTTTTTTTTTGTATATATATATATATATATATATATATATGAAAATGGAGAGAAGATTCTAATGTGTAACATCAAAATTAATACGAGTTTACAAAATGACATTAAAATTATTAAAACTAATTTTTTTGACACCATTAGTTTCAACTTTCACAAATTATAGTTCGCAAACAAATGATAAAAGCTATGATATGTTGTGGTTTTTTGTTCGTTAATTGTACTTTATTATAACTGATAAAGAAAAAAAAAGACTCTTTTTAATAGTTTATATTATCATTTTTCGAACTCATACTAATTTTAATGTTATTAAAAAGATCCTAAAAAATGGAAGAGTCACTTCTATGATATATGTTAAGAGATTTTGTTCAAACTTTCAAAATTTAATGCTGCATGAAATTAATAGGCATAATAAATTGTAGTAAAAAGCTTGATTGATAAGTAACACTATTATCATAAAATTAGAGAAAAAAAAATCGTTATTTTCATTTTTATTTAGTTTCCATTTTAGTGGTTACAATTATGTTACACCAAGACTGAAGACACTTCCAAATGCAATATAAGATGGCCTATAAGTATGAAATCATCAAGTTAAATTTATTATGATCCTGCGGTGAGAAATATTCAATATAGATTAATCGGGGGTCCCACTCCGGCCACCACAAAGATTGAAAATGGATTTTGATGGTGCCAGGAAACGAAAATGTACATCCACAACTTGATGGTTTGTTTTAATTTATGGTGTCATCAAACCCTCGTGAAAATTCAAAACCAAATATTATATAATTCCCTTCTTCACCTAACACTACTATTCCCACAAGAGCTCTCGCACGCAGTTTTCTTGCTTTTGCTTAGGACTTGGAATGCGAATGGAGTGATCGGCCATCGATCTCAGCTTTGAAGCGAAAAATTTTCTTAATATTGGATCAAGAAAATGACAGATCAAGATTAATTTCCAACCGTGCGATGATTTGATGATGCAAAGAATGACTTCAAGTATGATGGAGACAAATGGAGTGGTTATTCTGATGAAGCAAGCATATGGAAAATGATTATTTAACTTGCATGTCAACTATTTGTGATGCAGCTTTACACGTTGTTTATGATCTGATCATGTTATATATATTTATCTTGATCTTGATAATAATACAGCTAGAGAGTTGACAGCTGCCTTTAGATATATATCGTGATAATTATTAGTAAGGTAAGGTTTTTGATTTTCAGGTTTTCAACATGAGAAAATTCTTCATTTGGGTATATTTTTTTAAAAAATTATTCTCATTTTAAATATTTTCCTTTCTGGGTTTTGCTTTTGGACTAATTTACTTCAAGTTTAGGTTGGAGAGATAAAAACATTTGACGGATCTAATTATGTATCTTATAATTAGATGGCATGTCATGGTCATACAGTTTAAATAAGGAGGTCAAAAAGATAAATTTAGATTAAGATAAACTTTGTTAGACTTTTAATGTAGATAGACAAAATTGGTTATTGACACTTTAAAAAAAAAAAATGATTATTATTTTTTAAAGACTTCCTAGCAATTTTAAACTAATAGATTTATGTTTTTTTTTTTTTTTTAATTGTTACAAACACATCTTTATAGCGGTTAAAATCATATAACAGTAAAACTAATGAATTGTCTGGATTTTAACAACTTTACTTTTAACAATTGAGAAAGAGAGGCTTATACTCGTAGGAAAATTGTCATTTATAGCAAAAGAGATCTAAATATAATTTAACCGCTTTCATATAAAGGTCTAGTTGTAATTGCCTATGTTAACCACGGATGGTACTCCAACCTGATCATATGCACAATGAGCACTAGGTGCAGTACCTTACCATTAAGTCAACTAACTTGCGAGTTAAACTAATGATTTTTGATAAATCTATGTTAAATTAAGTCCATTCAACGTATCTATATTTATAGAAATTTCAATCCAAAATTTTTCTTTTTCATATTGAATAACACAAATTAATTTATATGGATCTAATCTAATAATTTGAAATTTGATTGAAAGAGTGAAATTTACTATTATTAGTTGTAGAAGCCAGCTACGAGCATGATCTTCAAAAACCGTAATGAGAGCTTCACGTTGACAATTGACAAAATACATAGTAGATCAGATCTTAGCTCTCCAGCTCGTCTACCATTTGTTTTTCTCGGAAGATTCTCACAGAATATATATATATAGAATAAAACAATCCTAAAACCAATCACATCTTGATCATCTAATATAACATAAAATAATATTATCTTAGCTTCAACAGTTTCCAGATCAAGAATGTTAGACTAGATCTTGCCATATGATACATGTGGCGCACCCAGTCTGCTCCACCAACTCATACCACCATACCACAAACCTTACTCTAAAACCACATCTAAACAAACTACCAATACAAAATTTATCATGCATGATCATCACCATCAAACCCTATTAATAATAATGCAAAACCGACCAATCGTATTAAAAAAGCTCACTAAGATTTAACCAACACATTACATAAAATTTAAATTAAATTTATTAATGGGATAAACATAAGATTCTAGTGAGATTTGGTGAGTTGTAATCAAAGTCTTGGCCTTTGCTTTATGCCTCTAGTTTAGATAGAGCTTTCATGTAATTTTCAAGGTCTTCGTGCGGGCTTCAATTCATTGTTTTGCGTTCAAGTAGTAGTATCCGAAAGTTTTATTGCGTGACTCATACCCATTACCCCACGTCAGCATTTCTCATTCGTTCTTTAAAAACCAAACCTCTTCTCTTCTCTTCTGTACTCAAAAAAAAAAAAAAAACCTCTTGTCTTCTGTTTTTGTTCAAAACTAGACCAACCAACACAAACAATATCTACCTGTTGCCTTACACATAATAATCTTCGTCCGCTTTTGCTGGTCAAGTTTGGTTGTTGCAATGGAGGGTCTTATTCCTTTTGTGTACAGAGCATATATGCAATACAGAAATGGAAATCAAAGCCCGCTGCTCGGGTCCTGGTTCAGTGAGTCACCTTCTGCTTCCTACATGAGACTTCCTGGTGATTCTGGTCGGTTTCAGAAATCTGATATACAGCTTTTTCAACCTGATTATGGCTTCTCTACGTCTACTTCTACTTCCTCAACTGCACAGATTGTTATATCAACCGGAGTTCAGTCTCCTGTTTATCGCTTGGCTTCCCAAAGGGTTGCTACTTGATCATGATCATGATCATTGATTATGAAGTTGTGGTGACATGCCTGAAGGAAGCTAAAGGTGTGGCACTTTGTCGAATATGGAAGGTGGGGTTGTGGTAAAATTGTATTTAGAATATGATATGATTTTAATTTTATGGTATGATTAGTTGCTTGTTGTATGGTTTGAGGAAATAAGCGTGTGGAGAACCAAAGGTTGGGCCATATGCTTTTGTGTTGTTTAATTAGTGTGAAATGTGGAGACCATATAGATGAAGATTCAAGCTTGTGGGAAAAAACCAAAGGGAAACTGCTTGCTTGATTTATTATTGTTAGTGTGAATGTGAAGGTAAATTAATATATACAAAACATTGTTAGATCTGTGTACTGTATGTACTGGTTTGTGATGTTTAAGAGATGTTTATGTTTCATGGCCAAAGGGTCAATTTGTTGATAAATCTTTTTTTCCTGTGTTTGTTTCATCTATTGGTGTTTCTTGGGTGGACCTTTGAAGCAGAGAAATCAGATCAAAAGATTCTGATAATAAAACCTGTCCCTGACATATTTTTACCAGTTGCTTGAGATACAACAAATTGAATGTGAAAATGGTGTTACTTCAGTTTTCTTAAGCAATTGAATGTTTAAAAAGTGACTTAATTTAATTAAACAATTGAAGAAAACACTGAGGAAGCCAAGTAATTCATATTATTTAATAGAAAAAAAATGTTCTCTCCATATTTTCCATGAGTTTGGGTTGTTATAAATTACACAAGTTTGCAGCTAACCAACCCTGAAGCATAGCTTCTGTTTCCAGACTCTCTGCAGTAAGTTGGTAGAGTTGTTAATTGTAATAAACATGGGGCCTAATTAAAGTAAACCAGGCTATTGCTTAATTGTTTCATTTCTTGCCTAAAAAGTATAAACTACCCTGCTAGTGAATGGAACCCTATTCCAGATTTAATGGCCTTATTGAAGAATTAAAGGGCAGGTTCCAAGTTTAATCTGGGTTTTACTTTTAAATCTGCTATTAGCTCTGTACTGGCTGACAAAGTGTCATTTTGACTCTTTTCTCTGTGAAGGCAAACTGGCCCTTTAATAAATTGATATATAAAAAAAAGGTCATTATCATTGTTTGGACAGAGCTGCAAGTATCTGTGACCATGCTATTTGATTATGAGATTGTTCAGAAGTAACCATCTGAATTACTGGATTAGGATAAGTTTCAAGAGCAGGTTGTAACAAAGAAATAGTACTCCCATGACTCTACTGTAAACCAGTTTGTACTTCATTTTCATGTACACATAACAAGACATCCCACTAAAAGAATTTATGTATATTAAATGCATAACAGAGTTAACTCTTGTTCCGCTCCAAAAATCTAATGACAGCTTATCTTCCATTTCCTTAAATATCATTTCCACTATAGAAATATTGTAATAAGAAGATATAAAATGAGGGGTTAAATATTCGTGATACAAAAAATAATTATGTTATTAGTATTCTCAGTATACGAAAAAGTTAGATTTAACTAATGATGTTTTCTTGTTTTAAATTTTGACTTGAGCTTTTGGATTGTAGTCCGATTGTAGTCATTGTTTTCAAAACCACAAGGTTCACATATTGACAATTGGGGGATTCTGGACACAGGAATGTTCTACGGACAAATTGTCTAGTTTATAGGAAACCTCAACAAGCCTTCAAAATATGAGAAAGTTGCTAAGGGTCCATATTTTCACATACAGGGGAACCCCCTCAAAGGCATTGGTAACATAAACTTACGTATTTGCTGCATACGAGACAATATGAGACAATTTTGTCAATCTAATGTATCATAACGAGAACTAAAACGTACTTTTATTTTCATCGAATGAATTTAAAAAATGGTTTGATAAATTTCAGTAGCATTAACTGATAAACAAACCTCACTATTTATCTCAAATTTTAGAGCAATTTAAGTCCTAATTTCTTTCATTCTCCATTCAATATAGAAAAAAATGTCCCCACTTATCATCTCAATAATGGTGATTTTATCATGCATTAGATCCTTGTTGGCCTTAAAATCTTGTCCAAATTGTGGCCACACTGCAGATCCATATCCACTCAGTACCGGACCAGACTGTGTTGACCAATTGCACAAGGTTAGGTGTAATGCATGCTCACTATGGCTTGATGCTCTTAACGATTCTTCGTATATGATCACATCCATCGGTCCAGTGAAACGGCAGCTAATAGTCAGGCCACCTGGATTCTCGAACGACATCTGCATTGCGGCAGATTATGGAAGCCAAGGCATTGAACTTGATAGCAGTCTCCCATTTAACATCACTGGCAGTAATACTGTCCTGATCATGAACTGCTCCAACGACATGTTGACAAAAGCTTACAGTTCTTCGTCATCAAGCATTTATCACAACTACATCAGGGAAAATGCAGTGGCCAAAGCAGCCTGCGGGAACTTGCCTACATTTTTAGAATTTCAGACAATATCATAAACCATTTCACCATAAAACCATGAAAAATAAGCTCTCAAATGAGGAAAAAAATAAAACAGACCATTTGCACACACTTTTTCTGACATAAATGAAACTTTTCATTTAACTTTATATATAGATATATGGACTAATTTCCAGCCATACATTTTTACCAAAAACAAGTACACAACCCATGACATTGGAAAGATAAAAGCTGAAATTAGAATTACCTAATCTCCACTAAAACAAGTAAAGCAAACTTAACACATTACATTCTAACCAAATACAAACTAAACCATTACATTGAAACCAAATTAAATGAGGTTGCTTAAACCATAAGATGACACAAAAATAACAACTTAAGGTAAAGAGTTTTCAAGAAAAGTTTCACATTCTTGACACTCTGCCTTGAAACTTTTCTTGGAACTCCAAGCTTGCCTATGAGAATTACAAACTGAGCACAAGGAAGAGCTTTGGTAAGTATGTCTGCTATTTGTCCCTCCGATTTGCAATGCATCAGCTGAATATCACCATTTCTTTCTACCTCTTATAGCATGAAACTTCACATTTATGTGCTTAGTTCTCCCATGTTGGATAAGATTCTTAGCAATCGAGATTGCTGACTTATTATCACACCAAAGGACAGTAGGGTCATCTGTCAACACTTTTCTAATCCATATGGCTTGGTTAGAGGTTGTTGCTGCAGCAATATACTCAGCTTCTGTTGAGAATTGAGCCACCACCTCTTGTTTCTTTGAATTCCATGAAAACACACCACTTCCAAGTGAAAAAACATAACCGGTTGTGCTCTTGGAGTCAGATATCTATAGAGTCTGTCCAATCATTGTCAACATAACCTTCCAGCTTTACATCACCACTACTATGCCAAATTCCAAAATCAATGGTGCCTTTTAGATACCTCAATACTCTTTTGCCAACACCAAAATGTGTCAAGCTTAGTAAGTGCATGAATCTTGAAAGCAAACTTGCTGGAAACATCAAGTCAGGTCTGGTGTTTGTCAAGCAAAGCAAATTGCCCACAAGACTCCTATACTAAGTCAAATAAGCTCTATCAACACCATCTACCTTTGAGAGCTTCTCATTTATAGCCAAAGGAGTTGAAACTGGATTGCAATTCTTCATTTTAAATTTTCTCAGCACATCCATTGCATCCTTTCTCTGTGAGAGAAAAATTCCATCCTTAGACTGATCTACTTCCATCCCTAGGAAATAACTCATCACTCCAAGGTTTGCCATCTCAAAGACCTGAAGCATACTCTCTTTAAACTTAACAATTTCATCATGATCATTTATAGTGACAAGCAAATCATCCACATAAAGTGACACAATGTTTTTGTTTCCATTTCCATTAGTCTTTACATAGAGAGTAGCCTTACTTTGACTCCTCTTGAATCCAATCTACAGAAAGTGATCATCAATTCTACTATACCAAGCTCTTGGAGCCTGTTTCAATCCATACAAAGCTTTATGAAGCTTGTACACCTTGTTTCATGGCCTACAATCAAGAAACCAGAAGGTTGCTCAATATATATCTTGTCTTTCAAAATTCCATTCAAGAATGCTGACTTGATATCGAGAAGATTCA
The DNA here is from genome assembly GCA_019925255.1 of Litchi chinensis. Lineage (NCBI taxonomy): Eukaryota > Viridiplantae > Streptophyta > Magnoliopsida > Sapindales > Sapindaceae > Litchi > Litchi chinensis. Next base: position 4,897,975 of record CM034475.1, on the reverse strand, counting down.
AGAATGCTAAAGTTACAAGCAGACGTATTGTTTCATGTTTTGCTATTGGTGCAAAAGTATCACCATAATCAATGCCAGCCATTTGAAAATACTCTTTCACAACCAATCTAGCCTTGTGCTTGTGAATAGAACCATCCGGGTTCAACTTGGTTCTATAAACCCATTTGGCACCAATTACTTTTTTTTTTTTTTTTTTTTTTTTTTTTTAGGCCTTGAAGTCAATTCCCATGTACCATTCTTGTTGATCATAGCCAATTCTTCTTTCATTGCATCATTCCATATCTTCAACGATGGTACTTCTTCAAAACTAGAAGGTTCACTAACTGCAAGGCCACAATTCTCATAAATTTCTTTCAAGGATTTAGTTTTAAATACTGAAGAATCAAATTCAGCTATTGGTTATTCATTCTCAAATTTAGCTTCATTTTGAACATTATCTACACTATGTTCAACATCTAGATCAGCTGGTTTTGCACTTCTTTGAATTTGATCATTTTCCCAATCCCAGTAAGCATCCTTATCTACTTGAACATCTCTGTTGATGATAAGTTTCTTTGTCTACAAATTGAACACCCTGTATCCTTTTGAGTTTGCTGCATAACCCAAAAAAACTCCCATTTCAGCTTTATCATCCAGTTTGGACCTTTTAGCAACTACAATGTATGAGTAGCAAATTGATCTAAAAGTTTTGAGATGCTTAACAGAAGGTTTGATTCCAAACCAGGTTTCAAATGGAGTTTTCCCTTGAACAACTTTAGTTGGAAGCCTGTTCAGGAGATACACTACTATATACATTGCTTTTGCCCAAAATTTTCTAGTTAACTTCTTCTTTGCCATCAAGCATCTAGCCATTTCAATGACGGTTCTATTTTTCCTCTCAAAGACACTATTCTGTTGAGGTATATAGCTTACTATCAATTGATGTTTGATTCCCATTTCTTCACAAAAATCATTGAACTTATTGGGGGTATACTTCTTGCCATTGTCTGACCTTAGCATCTTCAATTTACAACCACTTTCATTTTCAACCATGGTTTTAAACATTTTAAAAACACCAAGGTTTGAGCCTTACTTGATAGGAAATAAACCCAAGTCATTCTTGTTAAATCATCTATAAACAAGATAAAATATGCATTTTGGCTCAAAGAAGGTATACTTATTGGACCACACAGGTCTGTATGTACAAGTTTAAGCTTCTCTTTCACTTTATCTGCATTATTTGATGGAAATGACTTCCTATGCAGCTTCCCCAATTGACAAGCATCACAAACATCATCAACACAGTTAATTTCAGGCATGTCATTAACCATATCATTGGACTGCAAATATTTCAAAGCATTTAAGTTGAAATAACCTTATCTCTTATGCCACAAAATAGAATTATCATGCTTAGAAACAAGTGCTGAGTGATTCACTTGATTTAAGCTCAAAGGAAAACTATTATTGCACATATCAACCTTAACAATTTCAATGCCATTTGAATCTAATATAATGCAACTATTTCCTTTAAATGAGAGTGAGTATCCTTTCCTCAATAATTGAGCAACACTCAACAAATTCCAGTCCAAATCAGGAATTAGCAGAACATCATGTATTAATTTGGAACCTTTACTAGTATGGATAGAAATGGTACCTTTTCCAACAGCTTGAACAATCTGTCCATTTCCAAGCTTCACTTTTGTTTTGTCACTCTTATCCAATGAGGTAAAAAGACTAAAATCTCTTGCCATGTGGTTTGTACATTCACTATCAACATACCAAACATCTTTAAAAGTAGAAAAGCATGCTTGAGTGGCCATAAACAGGTGATCCTCTGCTCGAAGTTGCTCATCAATGTAGTTGGCCTGTTGTACAGGCTATGACTGAGATTGGTTTTGCTTGTTTTTGTAAAAATTTTCTCTATATCTGTGTTTCTTGCAATGATTACACTGAATTTAAAGCTTGCCTTTGTACCAAAATTTTTTCAACAAATGATTTGTCCTCTTACAAGTTGGGCAAGGAGGAAACTTGCCTTTTATTATAGAATCTATTGAGGTTCCATCTATCTTTCCTTTCCCTTTTTGATCAACATTTCTCTTGTTGAAGTTCTTCTTCTTTTGATCCTTTTGACAAGCTTGCTTCCATTTGTGCCTAGCTTGAAAAGCTCCCTCAATCACATCATCACTTCTCATAGACATTCTTTGCTCTTGAGCTTACAGTTTGCTAACCATTTCAAATATGGTTAGTTTCTTCAAGTTACAAGACTCTTCAATAGCAGAGACCTTAGCCTCAAACTTCTCAGGTAAGCTTATGAACATCTTCTCCACCATTTAGTAGTCTTCCACCACTTCTCTATAAAGTCTCATCTAGTTGACAAGCTCAGATAACTTACAAGAATAATCTTTGACAGTCTCACCATCTTTCATTTTTAACATCTTAAATTCTCTCTTGAGAGTTAGCAATTTAACACTTCTAACTCTCTCACTACCCTCATTTCTCTCCTTTAACTCATCCCAAATCTCCTTGGCAGTTTCTAAATGCATAATGGTGGTGAAAGCAGTATCTGTCAAAGCTAAATGAAGACATGAAACAGCCTTGTCTTTCTTCATTTTCTTTTCCTCATGTTGCTTCATCTAAGCAATGGTAGGATTTGCTCTCAATGGAAGAACTTGTTTGTCTTCTGCTACATACTCCCATAACCCAAAGGCTTTTAGATAGGACTTCATCTTCACAGTCCATATCTGATAGTTTTCCCCAGAAAATTGAGGAACTTGAAGGCCTGCATTGTTTCCAGTAGCCATGTCTGCACTCATGGGTGTTTAACACTCACTCTCTAGTGTTTGAAGCCTCACAAGCACCCAATAAACTAAAAACAAAACCTCACAAGCCCTTTAAGAACAAAGCTCTGATATCACCATTAGAATTTCAGACAATATCATTATCATAAACAATTTCACCATAAAACCATGAAAAATAAGCTCTCAAATGAGGGGAGGAAAAAAAAAAAAAGACCATTTGCACACACTTTTTCTTACATATATGAAACTTTTCATTTAACTTTATATATAGATACATGGACTAATTTCCAGCCATACATTTTTACCAAAAACAAGTACACAACCCATGCCATTGGAAAGATAAAAGTTGAAATTAGAATTATCTAATCTCCACTAAAACAAGTAAAGCAAACTTAACACATTACATCCCAACCAAATACAAACTAAACCATTACATTGAAACTAAACTAAATGAGGTTGCTTAAACCATAAGACGACACAAAAATAACAAACTTAAGGTAAAGAGTTTTCAAGAAAAGTTTCACATTCTTAACATATATGCTGTTGGTTCAAGGCTGGTGGATCTGTTAATGAATATAGGATTCGAGTTTGTGGGGGAAGATGTGCAGCCTACTTAAGCTTTGTGAATCTGAACATGGACTTGCCGGCGAGCAAGTGGCCTGAGCCTGGAGTGGAGATTGAGTGGTCACTACCTCTAGAACCGGTATGCAAGTCACTAGGGGATTGCAAGGACTTGTTGAATTCAATGAGTTTGCCAGATCCAGCAAGTCTTGCACAGAAAAGTTGCTTATGCAAAGCTAGGTTCCAATGGGATCCAATCAATGCGCTTTGCCACAGTGAGTAAACCTATATGTTCATAACAAGTAATATATATATATATATATATATATGTATATCACAATCCAAGGGCATGATCATCTCGTACAAGTAAAATACCTTTGATTTTTGAAGGTGTGATGTGTTCCACTAGAAGAAGATGCAAGCATAGAAAGTCTAAAACTCCAGTTATTGGAGGTAATTTCTATATTTACATTTTTGCTTGTATTTTACTTAATAAAGTTGACCAATGACCATTTAATTCTTGTTGTTGTCCATCTGAAATTTCTTCAGGTTTGGCAATAGCTGCGGTTGTGTTGTTACTTGGAATAGTTCTTGTTAGTATAAAAGTCTACAAGCACAGTCATCACAGTAAAAAGGAAATTGAAGGTAGTTTAATGAAGGTGCAAAAAGACATCTCCAAGCCCAACAACAGTGGAAGATTGGCCAGGATTTACAATGGCAAAAAGATAACAAAAGCAACAAACAACTTCTCCAGTGACAACCTCCTTGGCTCTGGAAGATTTGGTGAGGTTTAAGGGCATTCTTGATGATGGAACCATCACAGCCGTCAAGCGTGCCAAGCCAGGCAACACCAAGGGCATTGATCAGATTCTTAATGAGGTCTGAATTCTCTACCAAGTGAATCACCGCAGCCTAGTAAAGCTCCTAGGCTGTTGCGTGGAGCTCAAGCAGCCTCTACTTGTATATGAGTTCATCCCAATGGAACCCTTTTTGATCACCTCCACAGGGCCCATTCTGGCAAATGGCCACCATTAACATGGCAACATAGACTCCACATTGCTCACCAAACAGCTCAAGCCCATGGCTACCTCCACTTGTTGGCCACGCCCCCATCTACCACTGTGACTTCAAATCAAGTAACATCTTGTTAGATGAAAAGCCTGATGTTAAAGTTTCTGATTTTGGGCTGTCTAGTCTGGCTGTCAGTGGTGTGAGTCATGTCACATGTGCTCAAAGCACTTTAGGATATCTAGATCCTGAATAGTACCTTAACTTTCAACTGACTGCTAAGAGTGACGTATATGGCTTTGGAGTTGTTTTAACAGAGCTACTGACTTCAAAAAAAGCTGTTGATTTTAATAGAGAAGAGACAGAAGCAAACTCGGTGGTTTATTATGGAAAGATAATGAAAGAAGAGAAATTGATCTATGCCATTGATCCAATGCTTAAGAAGGGAGCTAGCAACGTGGAATTGGAGAGCATGGAGGGTTTCAGGTTACTAGCAGCATCATGCTTGGATGAAAGGGCGGAATCGACCCACGATGAAAGAAGTTGCTGATGAGATTGTGAGAATTATTAGTGTTCTCACATATCATGAGGTTCAGTTAGATACATGAATCGGCACTCTTTCATTTGGTGCCAAAATTTTGACAGTGTCATTATTAACAATGAAGAACAATCAATAAATTGCAAAAGCCATTTCATTGCAGAATTCAAGCGTGTATTAGACAATCAAAGTCTTTGATAGTGATTAGTATATCATATAAATTGGATATATCATATGTGTAGACTCATCTTTAATTAGTAATTTTTTTAATAAATTCTTCACATTTAAGTCATAAAATCATTTTAAGTAACAAAACAAACAGAAGCGTGTATGAAGGAGCCCATTGATAATGATTTAGAGAAGTTAAACTCAACTTTTTAATCATTTTAGCAAAAAATTCGAGACATAAACCAAACTTCTGATCTAAGTTAGGGTGGTATATGTCGCCTGGTTTAGCAATGTCATGATCGTTAAGCACTTCTCTCTTATCATCAAGTGATTCAGTCTTGGGGAAAAAAAATCATTAACGTTATTAAATATTACATGACGAAAATAATTCTGAAAATCAGATAACATTAGATATAATATCTGGATTGAAAGCTTCTTTATTGGGCATGGTAAGAAATTGAACATCTATATGAGCTTTGTGTATTATTGTGCAATTGAGAACATTGTTATCTTACTTTATAGGAAGCACATTTATTAGATACCGAATTTTAAGTTATTAGATGGATCCTTTCCCATTGATTTAAACTCTTAGATTTACTAGTTACTAACAATAACAAATATTTAAAAAAAAAAAAAACCAAAAAAAAAAAAAAAGAGAAAGAGAGTTTTAGGCCCTGTTTAGCATAGCTTTTAGAGGTTTTGAAAGTTCTTCTTGACACCAAAAGTGATTTAAGGAAGTGTTTGGATGATTTTTCTAAAATGACTTTTGATTATGGGAAGAGCTTCCAAGTGAAGCTACAAATTGAAGCTTTCCCAAAAAGAGCTTCCAATGAAAACAAGGGAAGCCAAAATTCATCTAATTAAATTTTTATAATTCCCATTTTACCCTTATTTTAGTAAACAACAAATAAAATTTTTCCTTCATATCCCCACCTCCATATAAATGTATGTGTAATTTTAATTTAATTTTTATTATTTTACATATTTTAAATACCAAAGTTTAGGTAAATATAATTAAAAAATAAGTTACACATATGTCTTTATAGTAAATTGTTTAAAAATAACATATATATATATATATTATGTAAGTGATAATTGGAAATATTTCATCCAAACACATTTAAAAACTCTTCTAGAAGTATAAAAAAGTCATATCATACTTAGAAGAGATTTCAGCAATATTTCAACCAAACAGTCTCAAAAGCTCTTCTAAATCTAAAAGTTCTTCTGAAATATATAATCCAAATAACATCTTAAAAGCTCAGACTTCTGCTCCTCTTCTTCTACTACTAAAAGCCAAAAGTAAAAGTTATCCCAAACGAATCCTTAGTTGATCCTCATCTCTGTCTGATCATTATACAATGCTTGGGCAAGTGATTTTGGCACCGGCCAAAGTTCATCTCCTTGGAGGCTTCTCGAAATTTTCCATAACACAAGTGTGAATCTGTATATATCAATTTCTTATGGACCTGCAGTGCATTGAGTTCCAAGGACTTTTGAAAAGGCATTTGTGGCTCTTTGCCGACGAGCTAATGGGTGAGATCATTGTGCTTTCCGATATTCTAGGAAAGCAGCTTGTTCGTGCTGTCAACGCAACTTCGAGAATGAAAATTATTTTGGAAGAAGCAATTTCTTTGAATTTGATATTGTTTACATGGAACCATGGCAATGGGAGGATAAAACAAATAGTTTAAGCCAAGCTTTGGATCTTGATATTTTGAGCAGACATGGGAACACACTCATGCTAGGTACAAACGGTGCATATCAGCATAGCATAGCTTTATTGCTTCTCTGGGGGGATGAGATTGAGATTTGAGGAGAATAAATCAATAATTCTCAAGATTGTTACTGTACTAAGGCTGCTTGAACAGCAGTATCGCAGTGGATTTCGCATTAATCAGAATTTGTTAGGAGAAAATAATAATAATAATAATTGCATCTAAATTAATATTTCTGCATTGACCAATTCCTTACATGGTTTAGTCTATATCCTATTAATCCTTTTGAAGGATTTACTTTAGGTTTGTCTTTAATCTGAAAAAACAATCTATGTATAAATATTCGAATTTTAGAGTTTATGACCAAATGAACGGTAAAATTCACTCTAATAAAACTGGCTCTAATATCATTTAACTTATTGTAATATATATATATATATATATATATATATAATATTTTTAAAATCAGGTATACCTGATTTTAAAAAGTAATTATTAACTAATTATATTTATCCATTATATTTCAATTAAATAGGAAAAAAAAATTATTTTAGAAGAGAAAATTAATTGATGAATTTGATTGATTAATCTTTATTTTTTAATATCAGATATACTTGATTATAAAAGTTTTCTCTATATATAAAGGATTTTCATAATCAATTATCTCTTATTTTAAAAAGTAAAGATCAACCAATCAAATTCATCTTTTTATTGTATTTGAACTAAATATGAGAGAAAATTTGATTTAGGAGAAAGAATATCGCGAATGAATTTAATTAGTTAATTATTATTTTTTAAAATCGGATATATTTGGGTATAAAAATTATTCATATATTTATATGTGGTGGCTTTTTTCTCAGTCACCTTTATCGGTACTGCATGTGTGCATGTGATTGTGACGCTTGTCATACTCTTCATATCAATCTCCTACAGGAGGCTCGAAATTCCAGTTAATGTAAACAAAACCTACTCATGAGTCATGAATGTGATATCGAGCCATTTTCCATGATCGTTTCATATCAGTGAATTAACATATGTATCTTCCTAAGAAATTGTTATCTTTTTTGGGGAAAGTACCCAAGGGAGAGCTTTGTACAATGTAACAACTCATTGGAATATTAGTTGATCTGCGCACCTCTTCAAATATTTTTAGCTCCCCATTGGAAAGACGACGAAAACTCATTTTGAAATTCTAGATTAATGGCCATTATTTGTATGTTAAAGAATGTCAGGAAATGCATATCATAAATAATAAATAATAATACTAGGTGTCTTAAATTGGTTTTCAATTTTTAAGATATTATTTTATAATTAGATGATATTAATTAATTATAAAATTATTTTACTTATCACATATTAGGTGGACAATAAATGAAAACCTATAAATTGGAATACAGGTTAATCTATATATAAAAATGTTGATTAAACAAAATGAGATTGGCAATAGTATGCTCCTAATAATCATATCCACGAGGTCATCTGATCAAATCATTTAGCCTTCCTAAAACCCCGATTTAATGTAATGGTTAAAAGAAAAAAAAAATTACTAATCATAGAAGTAATGTTCTAAATTTCTTATCTTTTTGAAATACCACTCATAGTGGAGATGACTCAAATTTGACTAAACGAGTAATTTATAATATTTCTCTTGACTTTCATTCATATAATTATTTAAATGATTTATGATCATTTAAATAGCACTCATAATGGAGATGACTCAAATTTGACTAAACGAGCAACTTATAAAATTTCTCTTGACTTTTATTTATATAATTATTTAAATTATTTATGATCATTTAAGTTTAAAAGGATAGCTAACCATCACTGAATATATTGTATTTTCTAATAAATTAGACAAATATATGTTTTCGTTTTTTTACAACATCATATACCATAATGTGAAAACGTATATTTCAAGCCCAAAAGTTCCTTTGAAAATAAGTTTTGCATACACTCGTTCAATGTAATCATATTAGCCATACAGTTTTCACCATATATATTGCCCTTTAAATATACATATATCATCATCATCACTCTCTAGTTTCTTCACTGCAAAGCAATCCATAATTTGCTTCCAATGAGTAAGAGAGTGCTCAAACCGTTGATCCTCACACTCACGTTGCTAACATGCACAACTTCTGCTTCAGCTGTGGCACGTTGCGGCAACTGTGGGCGTACCCCAGTGCCATACCCTTTAAGCACCGCCCCGAATTGCGGTGACCAGTCCTACAAAATCCGGTGCACCGCCGGCACACTGTGGTTTGATGCTATGAACGGATCATCCTACATGATCAAATCCATCGACCCATTAAACCAGCGAATTGTCATCCGACCCGCCAGCCTAGACCGCAATACTTGCGCTGCAAGCGACATGCGCACTCAGGGCATCCAGCTTGACGACAACCTCCCATTCAACATCACAAGCAGCAACACCATTTTGTTGCTCAACTGCTCGGATGCGACGTTGTACTTGCAAGCTCCTATAAACTGCTCCTCCAACTGCATATGTCACAACTACATCAAAGACAATGCACCCGCATGCAGGAGATCTTCACTTTGTTGTATGTTCAGGACTGGTGGGTCTCAGACCTCGTACGTGGTGATGCATGGTGGAGGGTGTGCAGCCTACCAGAGCTTCGTGAACTTGGACTCTAGGTGGGTTCCTGCGAAGAAGTGGCCTGAGCCTGGGTTGGAGCTAGAGTGGGAGTTGCCACAGGAGCCGGTTTGCAAGGTCCCATTAGATTGCAAGGACTTGTTGCATTCTAACTGCTTGGCTGATCCGGAGAGTTTGGGACAGAATAGATGCTTCTGCAAAGTTGGATTCAAGTGGGATCCCATCAATGGATTGTGTCAAAGTGAGCTTATGATTCTTGCTTGGATTATATTTTGTCACAAATTAGTGCTTTTATTATTTGCATACTATGATATATGAATGTTTCTGGGTGCAAATCCATGTAAATTTAAAACGACAAGAGGCTTCATTAATTTTAGAACTGCTAATAAAAAACATTTATCGACAAACGTTTCGAGCTCATTAGAGAATTCACCCTGAAATTGTAACAAATTGAAAGACATGATAGTACCAATAGGAATGCAAACCTTAGAAGAAACAAACAATTTGAAGGCTAAAAATTAGTGCTTTTTATGGTTTTTTTTTTTTTCATGGAAATGTTACAATTTTCTATGTGTTTAGGTGCGAAGTGCAAGCATGGGAAAAGTTGTAAACACCAGAAGAAACAGATGGCATTCATTGGTGGTATGTGCAACTACTAGAGCTAAATGAGAAATTTATATTAAAGATGACAGATTTAATATTCTAACTGGCTGAAATTTCTCCCTTAATTTCTATATTAATGCAAAGTCTTGTAATAATAACAATTTTGGGGATATATGCTACTGACTATGATTTCTCAGGCATGGTTGGCGCGGTGGGATGTGTTTCACTCGCTGTAATGATAGGGATTCTAGTCTACAAGCAACATCAGCGCTTGAAGAAAGTGGTTCAAAAGAATTTGATCAAGGAGCGTGAAGAGATGCTAAGCTCCAAAAACAATGGCAAATTAGCTAGAGTTTTCAGTGGCAAAGAGATAATGAGAGTCACCAACAACTTCTCCAAAGAAAACCTCATAGGTTGTGGTGGGTTTGGGGAGGTATACAAGGGCATTCTTGATGATGGAACAATTACAGCAATCAAGCGCGCCAAGCCTGGAAACACTAAGGGCACCGATCAAGTACTTAACGAGGTTCGAATTCTTTGCCAGGTGAACCACAGGAGCCTTGTGAGACTTCTTGGTTGTTGTGTTGAGCTCGAGCAGCCTCTGATGATATACGAGTACATACCTAATGGAACTCTCTTCGACCACCTACATTGTCACTTAAATGGTAAATGGGCTCCCCTGTCTTGGCAGCGTCGCCTGATAATCGCTCACCAGACAGCAGAAGGACTTACTTATCTGCATTCTGCTGCAGTGCCTCCTATTTATCACCGGGATGTGAAATCAAGCAATATTTTACTTGATGAGAAACTCAATGCCAAAGTTTCTGATTTTGGGTTGTCTAGGCTGGTTGAGAGAACGGAAACTAATGATAGTCATATCTTCACTAGTGCTCAAGGTACATTAGGATATCTCGATCCTGAATACTACCGTAATTTTCAGTTGACAGATAAAAGCGATGTTTATAGTTTCGGGGTTGTTCTGCTTGAGCTGTTGACTTCAAAGAAGGCCATTGATTTTAATAGAGAAGAAGAAGATGTGAACTTGGTGGTGTATATGAAAAAGATTATGGATGAAGAGAGGTTGATGGATGTTGTGGATTCATCTCTGAAGGAGAGAGCTATCAAGTTAGACATGGAGACAATGAAGGCAGTGGGGTTGCTGGCAGCCGCATGTTTGGATGAGAGGAGGCAAAATCGGCCTTCAATGAAAGAAGTTGCTGATGAGATTGAGTACATTATTAGTATCAATAAAGGGAAAATCTCTGAATCCTAGCAGCCATAGATGGTTTTAGATAATGTTAGACTATCAACTGCTTATATCATTTAAAAATGACCAAAATGTTTTCATAGTCACCCCTCCATTTTCTTTTGATTCCCATAAATTCTTGGATGTTGACTGATAAAGACAAGCAGTGTTACCAAAATTTGTAATTTTGTTACGTTTCCAGGAGACCAACACATAAACTTGTGAAGTATTTGACTCAATGGCCCTAAAGAGTAGTGCCAACGATATGAATTCACCACCACTGCAGAATCCACATGAATTGTTATTTAACGGGTTAATCTTGACAAAAACGATAATGATGTCCTATAAACAGAAAAAAGAGGTCATACTAATTGTTCATTGTAGGTAGAACTTTCATTTTGACCCATTTTCTTAACATTTCACATGATTACATGAACCTTGCCATTTATTCATATCCGATAGGCATACAACTCCAGTTGCCTTGTATTTAGTAACATCACCAAAATGCAAAATGGTTTTCTAACTTCATATTTTGGAAGAGTCACCCCACCATTGTTTTTCCTAACCTCCCTACATAGCAAAAATGTAGCAGTCACAATATTGGATTTGAGTATCAACATCTGTAATCTTCTATTAGTATAAGAGACCTTTGAGGTCTTATCAACATGTGTAGCAACATCACAGTTCTTTCTTTTTCTTTTTTTTCCTTGTTTTTTCAATTCCCTTTCTCAATTCTTAAAATAAATTTAAGATGGTTCAATAGTAAGTCTTCACACTTACATGAATCATATCGTGGGTTCAAATCATATCTTATTTCTCTAATTTTCAAATTTACATTAGTTGATGAAAAAGAAAAAAAAAAAGGTTAGTACTTAGATGAATAAATACCCTTCTCCTTATCAAGCACCTAATTAAACTAGTTGTTCGTGTTAAAACTACTTTTGAAGTTTCACCTTCTAATTTGCCTACCAAACAGGCAATATTGTTCATATAAATTTAAACTATTAAAATTTGAGGTTTTGGTATATCACATTCTAATTTAAATGGTTATATACACGTTCATTCACTTTAATAATATATTTTAAAATAAGTTTATAGAGGTTTCTCCTCTAATTATGGTGGGGAAGTAGATGTCTCTGATTATAAGGCTAGATATCTTCATAAGTGGGGAGTTTTGTTTTATTCTGGGAGCATATATTTCCAATTAATAGATATTTAGATGCAATGTTTGATGTACATGTAACGATTGATTTAAAAGATCTCAACAGGTTTCTGATCTATCCCACATTATTTTTCATTCTTCTTAATTTCTTTATTTTAATACACTTAGCAATTATAAATAAATGCTAAATTGACATTTTTCCCTAAAGCAATAACAAACAAACCTCTCTTTAGCTTGATAAAAAAAAAAAAAAAACTCTCTTTAGCTCTTCAAAGGTGACGCGTCCGCACACAAATGGGCTTTCTTCGGAGACTATAAAGGCCCTGCCCCTACCAGATGCGGACGCGAAGTCCATTTCTTTGTCCGCCTGAAATTAATAAGAAATACAAGAAACAAATAAGCAAATATTCTATGTGTTTTCTTCCGTTTAAAATCTAACAGTCTCCTCAACCTCATTGTCCCCTGAACTGATCCACCAAAACCCCACTTCTCCCTGTAAGTCTTGTCAAATCCTTCTCCTTACTTTTATCTTTTATGTGTATATATATATATATATATATATATTTATATATTCAATCAGTTAGATCAATTTTTGACGGGTTTATCTGGGTTTATGCATTCTAAATTGTAGTCAATATGTTCTGGTGTTGGTTCCGGTTCTGTGTGTGTTTCATCAATCAAGTCATGTAATGGGTATCTTTGTTTTTGTTATCTGGGTAATCAATAATAATTTGAAGGCTGTGTCTTTCGTGTATATTCAAGTTAGGCAACTAAAAAAAAAAAACAGAACTTAAGTGAATAGTTTCAATACCCCACCTGGGAATTTATTTGACAGTTGTGCCGGGACCAGGATACATGTATCCTAACTGTTCAGCAAAGAAACACATCTAGATTTCCCTATCGTATGTTCATTGGTTGCTTGTTTCATTTTAAGAAGTTTAAAAGCATCCTGTTTGTGTTTTGTGTGCCCAATTGGCTTGTTATTCAATTAGTTCTTGATCGTTGACCGCTTCTCATTCCACAGCAATCAATTCGTGATGTTTAATTAAGCTGAACTTGTCCCTTGTTTGTTTTCGCCAGATTAGTGGCACGATCTCTCTTGTGTAGCTATTAACAGATCAATTGTTGAATACATATGTTTGGTACGGAGAAAGTTGTATGCTGACCCTGATAATTTACAATGCAGGGGAAGAATAAAAAGGGCTTCTATTTTTAAACAACATGAAGGCACTTATTCTGGTTGGAGGATTTGGCACACGATTGAGGCCTTTGACCCTCAGTGTGCCAAAGCCACTGGTTGATTTTGCGAACAAACCCATGATACTGCATCAGGTATTACTTCACAAAATTGATTCTTGTTGAAGTATAATACGTTTAGTTTGGCGTTTCTTATTGGAAAATATTTATTCACACTTGTATTGCATTTGTTTATTTAATGTGTTATCAATGTAGCTTTTCACTCCTTTCTTGTCACTTCTTAGGTAGCCTTTGGTTAGGTTAGCAGCATTTACCCCTGAACTTGACTGTGAGCTTTTGCCTCTTAATCTAGTGAAACTGTAGCCATAAGTTCATAGCTGGTGATGCTAGAATGTGATTTTTCTATATTGAATAATAGAGTGGTACAGTTGCAGTGTTGAAATGGATGTTAAATCCTTACCAAGAGACCAAATTTAGCTTTAACTTGATATGTTAACGACAAGCTTTTTACATATTTGTTCTCCTTTAACTAGATTGAAGCTCTCAAAGCTGTTGGGGTGACTGAAGTGGTCTTGGCCATCAATTACCAACCAGAGGTATTACAAAAAATTTCCGCTGTTTCTACAAATATTGATACTGATGTATCAGTTTTGCTGCTAGATTGTTTTCTACTTCTCTGGCTCTATTATGCTAATATTGTGTTGCAGATTATGTTGAATTTCTTGAAAGATTTTGAGAAGAAACTTGAGATCAAGATCACCTGCTCACAGGAGACTGAGCCACTTGGCACAGCAGGTCCTCTAGCTTTAGCAAGGGACAAATTGATTGATGACTCTGGTGAGCCCTTTTTTGTCCTCAACAGTGATGTTATTAGTGAATACCCTTTAAAAGAAATGATTGTATTTCACAGAGGTCATGAAGGGGAAGCTTCAATAATGGTGACCAAGGTAAACTAAAATAGTATCTAACACTTCTATCTCTAAATAAACCATTTATCCATCCTACTGAAAGAAATATTGTGTTGTTATGCTTTAAGGTGGACGAGCCATCAAAATATGGTGTGGTGGTTATGGAAGAAACTACTGGGAAAGTTGAAAAGTTTGTAGAGAAACCAAAAATATTTGTGGGTAACAAAATTAATGCTGGAATTTACTTGTTGAACCCATCTGTGCTTAACCGGATTGAATTGAGGCCTACCTCAATTGAGAAAGAAGTGTTCCCTAATATTGCAGCAGAGAATAAGCTTTATGCAATGGTGCTACCAGGGTTCTGGATGGACATTGGACAACCAAAGGACTACATAACTGGTCTGAGATTGTATCTGGATTTCTTGCGAAAGCAGTCATCATCAGAATTGGCATCGGGATCTCACATTATTGGAAATGTTTTGGTGGAGGAGAGTGCTGAGATTGGCGATGGATGTCTCATTGGACCAGATGTGGCCATTGGTCCGGGATGTGTAATCGAGTCTGGGGTTAGGCTCTCGTGCTGCACTGTAATGCGTGGGGTTCGAATCAGGAAACATGCTTGTATCTCCAGTAGCATCATTGGGTGGCATTCCACGGTTGGCAGGTGGGCACGGGTGGAAAATATGACAATCTTGGGAGAGGATGTTCATCTAGGTGATGAAGTTTATAGCAATGGGGGGGTTGTCCTGCCTCACAAAGAGATAAAGTCTAGTATTTTGAAGCCCGAGATTGTCATGTGATTGTATACATATAAATTGCGTTGATATCATTTCCCTTTTTTAACACTACACCAGTCGATTCTTATTTATATAGAATGTCTTTGCTTGCCGCTCAGCTGTATTAGATTATACTATACAGGTCATTGCTCGACTATATCTGATGCTGATATTGTACTTGTTTGGGTTGATTAAAAAACTCAGTTGATTCGCGGACACGACATTCTGTGTTGTGTTATGTTTTTGTGACAATTATAATCAGATTCAATCTCACAAAGAATATGCATCAAACCAACTCATACAACCGTAATTTTCAACAATTCCTTTCGGACTTGAATCACAATGAATGCACTTCGAATTCTATCAGCTTGAACGCCTTCCCTATCATATAAAATAACGCCATGATCTGGTGAAGGTGCCTTACTATTAGTCAAGCTGTAGAACTACTGTTTTCAATGGTTTTGATATCTTAAATTGGTTAAAGGGTACTCCAGATACAAGAGAAAAATGTTGAACTGTATGGCCTAAACTAAACTGGAACTGAAACGATGACACAGGACGCAACGTCCACAGAAATTACACAGGAAGCAAAGTCAAGAAAATGATAAACTGGAACTGAACCAATGACGCAGGAAGCAACCTCCAAAGAAATTACTGCAACTCAACAGAGAACACACAAAAATTGCCAATAAATTATGACGTGGAAGATAAAACAGGGCCCATTTACATGTCGAATACAAGATATAATGATGTGTGTATATGCTGCTTTTGGGACAGCAAGAACTTCGAGTTGTCTAAACTGAGGCCAAGATCCAAAACATCACATGAGATGATATGGCAATCAAAATCCAGGTGACAAAAGCCAAAACTACTGAAATCTCGAACCTGTTGCATGGAAGATGATCTTGTGCCCTGCAAAACTTCAGGTCTTTTGCATACAGAACTATAACGCCAGCTGATGAACATGCAGCTGCAAGTGATAACATTGCTGTCACCTGCACATTTTAAATAATAAATTTGTTATATTCATTGCACTAAAGGCACATCTAAAATGAGAAAAGATAGCTAACAAGATCCTAGCTACAATGCTTCCAGTGTCCGAATTGTATAGGGAGTTTTCACAAATGTATGATCAATTACTGAAATATTTGCAGGTGTTATGATACATGCAACATAAGACTAATTTAATACCATGCGCTGAAAGAAGAGACTGTATGGTTGTCTAGAATACTTAAGTGTCATCTCAAACTTGTAACACTCAATTGAGAAAACAAAAATGAGGCATACAAAATTTATCTGTATATAACAACAACAACAAAAAAAATCAAATGAACAGGGAACATGTTGTGAAGTACTAAATGACTAGATGGTATAACTTATGAGGCAATGCTTGATGTATGGATTAAAAGAGTAAATGCAGCGAGCCTTCATGCAGATTAGGATAATGTAGTGCCTCCGAGTCGGTTAATTTTGAGCATATAAGAAATTAGAGAAGAGCCAAAAGATTAAGTTAAATACCCAATCGCCGACAACAAACAGGCTGACAAGAACTGGATTTTGAAGGTCTCTTTTCCTCCTTAAAGCATAAACATCAAGACATGCAAGTCCAAAGCTCCACAGCATTTGAAGCCCCATTGATGCAATCAAATAGCTGAATCAGGGTACACAAATCACATTTAGAAGTGCGAACAAGATTAATGTAATGATGTATTAGCAAACTGTTTTAATACATGCGTCAGCTTTGACAAGAATCAAAGTACTCTGCACTATGTCAAGTTAGCAGCCTGAAAAGTACATACATTGATTTACCAAGAGCATAAACCCACTTGACTGATAATATCAAAGAACCCATCCACTTAGATAGCTAATGCACTTCACTCGAATAATAATTTAACAACCAACTCTTTTGATACAAAAGTGGAAGCCAATCTCCTATTATCAAGAGCCTCAAATTCTAATGACAGAATTAGCTGCAGTTAAATTAGTTTCTACAGGACAGATATGACCTTTAAAGAAAAGAGAATATCATGACAAAGAAGGATGGTATATTAAGCATCTCCCACTTAACATAACTTGTATCTGTTTGCAACTGTGCAGCAATTAGCCAGTTCCACTATCTCACCAAGACATATTTTGACACATTGTTGCAAGAACATACCAATTTCATTTTTTTTCCCATTTGAACTCAGTATCTTGTCCAAGCTACGATAATACTTGTAGACACTTGTAGCTTAAACCAACCAAAACATGGTTTTGAGGAGACACCTCGACCTGACAAACAAGTATTTGGCCGTGCCATGAAACCAACTAATGCATCCTCCAAATCAAACCCTAGTGATCCCACATCCCAGAGCTTCCAATGCCAAAATTACAACTATAAAAACACAATTAGTCACACTTTTCTTCTTCTTCTTCTTCTTCTTTTCTTTCTTCCCCCCAAAAAAAAAAAAAAACCACCAACAACAATAACAACAACTAATGCAGTTCCAAATGAAACCATTCTCTTCTTCTTCCAAATCATTTCCAAGTGAATCAAACTAATGCATCCTCCAAATCAAATTCTATCTGATCACAGAGCTTCCAATGCTAAAATTACAACTATCAAAACACAATTAGTCACACTTCTTTTCTTCTTCTTCTTCTTCTTTTCTTTCTAAAACAAAATGAATCTAGACTCTCCAATGTCCTCTCCTCACTTAACAACAACCTAGGAAGCTTCAGACTATGTACTCAACAACAAAACCAAAAAATGAAAACAGAACAAAGCAATGCAACAAAAAAAACCAAAATGAGACGGAAATTTTAATAAATTAAAAATACCAGAAAGCAGTGTAGCCAGAGAAGCCAGAGGCAGAGACCATGACACCAACAGAAGCAGCTGCAAACGCACATTGCCCTATCCTCAGTACCAGTCCACTCACTGTCCCTGGACTCCCCATCAACTCCTTCATTTCTCTCTCCCTTTCTCTCCCCAAAACCAAAAACCCTAGATTGAACCCACCTCTCCCCAAATCACCTCCATTCCATTTCTTTTTCCTCTAATTCAGATCCAGAATATCAATCCACCTCCTAGGAGAGAGTTTGAACAAGAAATTTTCATCGGTTCATCGCAAAGATTTGTTACCAAAACTCCATCACAACACTTCTAGCTTTAAGTAGTTCAAAATAAAAATAAAAATAAGAACAAAAATAAAACACTTCCAGCTTTAAGAATGTCTCAACTTGCGAACCCAATTAATACAGCTACCTGTGTATCTCTTATTATCGGATATAATGACGGATCTTAATAGATTCCATAAACCTATAACCCAATAAATAACTTTTACAGGCTCTAATATATTTATTTTATTAAGTTTCGAGAAATCTATTATAGAGTGAGACGGACAGTGACTGATGTTAGCAGCTGAGAACTTTGAACCGTAAAGTGAATTTTAACATTAATTTGGTACTCAATTAATTAAAGTGGTGCTTACTTCTTAATATTAGTCAGAGAGAGTGACTGATGGAGTGACCGTACTGTAGGCTCTGTCTGTCCATTTCTTTTTCTTTTTACTTTTTAAAGTTTTTTCTTTTTCAGCTTTTGGCTTTTAGCTTTCGGAGTCGTAAGTGGAGTGGGTGATGGAGATATTTATGTGTAGTAACGACCCTTGTATATCAGTGGTCTCGCTTAGTAATAGTGCGGCATCTCAGGTTTCGGAATATGTGCAGTGTTGATGTGAGAAATGAATGGGTAAGATTGAATGATAGTAGAAGTTGTTAGAGGAGTGGACTGGGACCTTCACGGTTCTGGACACGACAGCGATAGAGTCGAAACATGGCCCCATCTGATGCTGATAGAGCATGGTGGGACCTACATGTGTTGTTGTCGTCTTAAAAGAATAGCAAATCCCTGTGATATCAAGGAATTTGTCTTTGGCGAAATCTGGATCGTTGGATTTGCACCGGCAGCTTCGGATTTAGAGTGGACGTACTCCAGAAAAGTATTGAATCTTGCTAGATGGCCGGAGCGGATTGGTGGTCCTTTTTTTGTCGTAAAGCGATCACGGGATACAGCATTGATAAAACACACACACATAACACGGACCGAGCCAAACCTTATATATTTATTCATCTTGATATTAATATACCAAATACAAGTCTGTCAAGACATTAGATATGTATATCCATATTTATGAAGTATTAATAGCATGTCCCTCTGGATACCGTATAACGAAAGAAGTTCTCCGTATACTTTTCTTTAATGAGTATGAAACTCGAGTTCCATCCTAAGTAGGTAATTACTTAACCAAATAATAATGTGTATGAGTAAGTGGATTAAGGTAGCTGATTATAATTATAAGATTGGGGCACAAGAGAATTAAATCAATCAATTATATTTGAGACCTTGTACTACCCACAGTATATTTGATGTAATGAAATATACCAATATATGCATCCTAAATTGTCTTAACATTATAGCCATGACACAGTTTAATAATAACAAAATGGAGATCCTAAATTCGATCACAAAGTTTAATGATTACAAATTAAAGATCTTAAATTCATTCATCATTTTCTTTAAAAAAAAAAAAAGTTCCTTCTAATTTGAATTGTTATAATCTAAGGAAACAATTATAACTACTGGTTTTTATAGGACACTACCATTTACATTACTATTTTTTTTTTTTTATCGTAAAAAAAATTCATCTAATAAGTAATATTTTCCATTTGAGTTATTGTATCCTAAATAATATTAAAAAAATTAAAAAAATAAGAAGAATAAAGAAAGAAAGACGGTTGTATGTGTTGTAACAAAAAATAACATATGTGCCACATATTAATATAAAGCACGATAGACCAACAGACTTAAAGATCCAAAAAAGAAGTAAACTACTAAAAAAGAAAAACCCATCAACCCGTAACATGTCAACATATGTCACATCATCAAAAATATCTAAAAGTTTGATTTCGTTAAGTAATAAAAATAGCTCGAATCAATCAACTCGTGTAGAAAACATATTAAGATAGTAGAGACCCAACATTTCAAAACTTATCATCAACTCGTTTTTCATTAACGGAGCAAAGTTCCAGAATAAGAATCTCTTGCACAATCTTCTGCCTTGAGGTTAATATGGCGAACCAATTAATTCCTGCGGTCTGAAATCAGCAAAGCAAACATACTAGGAACAAAAGTAACTCAAAATCAGCTGAGAACGATGCATTATGTGCTCGTCCATCCTGATGGGCACGTGACTCTGAGATACCTCCAGCAATTGTGTTTGGGAGGATAAACTTATAATAAAATATTTAAAAAATCATTTAAAAATTTAGAATTTAATTAAAAATCAGAAATTAAAACATTTTTTTTCCATTATTTCTGAATAATTTTAGGTCGTTTAATAACTTAAAATGTATAATTTAACACCATTACACTAAAAGTATTTAAAAAAAATTCCCTAACCCATTATCAGTCTTATAAAAATAAATAAATATAAATTTTTATTTACCTTTTCTCTCATCAATGTATACTCGCATTTTCTGTCGGACAAAAAAAAACGTATAATTGCATTTCCTACAAGTAAAATTTAACAAAAAATTACGTAAGCCGCGTCAGCGATGACCCAAGGCGATTCCGAAAACAAAAGATAGCTCCTCCTGCTCTGTATACAAATAAATTCAGTTGGAAATGCGACGAGTGCGTTTAATTTGACAAAAAAAAAAAATGCCGGAAGAAATTCGATGCTTTAAACTGAACACCGGAGCAGAGATTCCATCGGTTGGGCTGGGCACGTGGTCCGCTACTCCCGGTGTCGTCGCTGACGCCGTCGCCACTGCCGTTAAAGTACTCTTTTCTTCCTTTAATTGACGCTCAGAAATTTCAGTGAAGCATAATTATTTATTATCATCAGTCAATTCAACTTCTGTTTGTGTTGATGCTGCAGGTCGGATACAGGCATATAGATTGTGCTCCTATGTATGGCAACGAGAAGGAGGTAAATTCTGTATACTTTCTGATACTTGAATTTAACTTCTAATTTGAAAAAAAAAAGAAAGTGACGTCCTGATTTATTAACAATTTGAGGTGTTTAGTGTTTACTCTGCTTCAATTTAACTGATAATTCACTCTTGGATTCAGATTTTTCCAAGGTGTCTGTAGTTTCATATCTGATTTGGTTTTACTCCATTTGATCATACAGATTGGTTTGGCATTGAAAAAGTTGTTGGATGAGGGTGTAGTGAAACGTGAGGATTTATGGATCACCTCCAAACTCTGGTTGTTCTTCTTTCTGTTTCGCTCCGCATTATTTGTTTAATGAATTTTCTTGATTCTTATGTGCTGTTAGTTACATGATTTTTATTAGTACTTTTCATTTTTCACGATGACTTGTAGGTGTACTGATCACTTGCCGGAAGATGTACCAAAAGCATTAGATAGGACTTTGGAGGACTTGCAACTGGACTATGTGGATCTGTATCTTGTATGTATATCGCTACCAAGACTTTCTTTTTATACTTGTAATTGATACGTGGATGAAGATGTCATAAAGGAATTATGCTTGGAATTTGTGTTTACTTTTACTCTTTTGATTTGTCCATGGACTCTATAAATTTGAAAAGTTTAGCATGTCGGGAGTCACATTGGTGTTTCTATTTGTTATTTTTGTGGTCTCTTTGTGAAATATTGTTGATTCTCTGTTTAGTTAATGTGGAAATTTTCTTTTGAAGATTCACTGGCCAGTCAGTGTTAAAAAAGGGTCAGATGATAAGAAGCCAGAGAACCTTACCCAACCCGACTTACCTAGCACATGGAAAGCAATGGAGGCACTCTATGATTCTGGCAAGGCTCGAGCTATTGGAGTGAGTAATTTCTCTACAAAGAAGCTTGGTGATCTATTAGACGTAGCACGCGTGCCTCCTGCTGTTAATCAAGTGGAATGCCACCCTTCTTGGACGCAGGCGAAGCTACATGCTTTCTGTAAATCCAAAGGGATTCACCTGTCTGTACGTATGCTGTTCTTAAGCAGTTCTTTGTTCTCGTGAGTTTATGTTGAGAGACCATTCTCATTTTAAATGTTTCATGCACTATGAGAATTAAGAGCTTTGGTTACAGGTGGACTGCTTTCATTTTCCGTTAACTGTATCAGTGGATAATGAAGACAAATTATGATGAATTATTTTTCTCTCAGGGATTTTCACCACTGGGCTCCTCTTCTATCAAACGCGATATCAAGGTTCTTAAAGATCCAATTCTCAATACGGTTGCACAGAAGTTGGGCAAGTCTCCTGCACAAGTGGCTCTTTGTTGGGGACTGCAAATGGGTCACAGCGTATTGCCAAAGAGCACAAATGAGGCCAGGTTGAAGGAAAATTATGATGTTTTTGGATGGTGCATACCTGATGACTTATTAGCAACGCTTTCTGAAATTCAGCAGGCAAGTAGTTTTTCCTCACGTGACTTATTTTCAATCTCAGTGTTCAACACGTAATCATTTTACTTTGCACATTATTCACTTTCAAGAGGATTGAAGATTTTTGTTTCATTTTGTTTCTTTGAAGCTTCCTATAATAGCATCTGCTGCGCGTCCATAAGATTTACCACATAGCTTCTTGCGTTTCTCTAGTTTCACTAGTTCTTAGATCAATATATTTTGATATATTACCTTATTGTGTTTTCGTTTTATTACTTACATTTAATGATAGTTTGTTCCAACAGAATTACTGTCAAGTATTAAAAAGGCTTTTTTAGCTTCGATTACATAATTTGTTGTTTAAAATCATGCAGGAGAGGTTAGTTAAAGCTGCTTACTTTGTACATGAGAACTTCGGTGCATATAGAACCCTTGAAGAACTCTGGGACGGTGAAATATGAGCTAAGATGGGATGTTTGAGACTTCAGGGTTCATATGAATTAATCGTCAATGTTTTACATATGCTACCTGCGCTACTGAAGTAAATATTTTCTACCTCAGTTACTCTTTAGAATAAATAATGTAAGAGCACTTTTTCTCAAGATTTCCATTAGAGAAGAGCTGAATAGTTGGTGATTAACTGTGAACTCAAAGGCATAGGCATGATGTATTAGTTCAACTTACAATCAAAACAATAAGATCTCTTCAATTTCAGAAAAAGAAAAAAGAAAGAAGAATAAGATCTCTTTAGTCTTTATGTGAGATATGCTATATTCTTGTGTGTAACAGGGTTTTAGTTGGTGTGGTGATATTTCGAAGTACTTCTGGCACTGTCGGAAGCACATTTTTATTTATATTATGGATTTTGGCTTTGAATAGGTAGAAAGATTACAAAAGCTCTCGAAGAAACATTTGATGACAGTTAATCTTTGAAAAATTATTTGGATTGTAAATATATTTGAATTGTTTTTACGAAGATCATTTTATCATTAATTCCTTTTCAAATACATTTCAAAGTAATTTTACAGAAAATGGTATGTATTTAAAAGCATATTATTTAAAATTTTTCAAGAACTAAAACCAAAATTAAAGGATTGCAATTTCCTTAATTAGATACAATGTCAATCATTTAAATCATGGTAATTATTCATCATGTCCCCATAAAACTATTATAACAACCATTACAAATGGTGGGATTTTATTTAATAGGTGAAGTGATAAAAAATCTGTAAATACATCAAGCAATCATTAAACTTTCCGTTAATAAAAGTCTCATTCAAAAATTAAAAGTCAATACACCTAATCTAGGAAAAGACAAAGTAGAAGAGCCTAGTTGCTGGAAAAAAAAAAAAAAGGATGCACATACAACCAAGCCAAGGCCGGCTGGCCCCGCCCATGGTTCCAAAACCGATATTTTCTACGTCAAGTTTCTTTCTTGTCGAGATTGACATGTCCGCTTTCGCAAAAAAGAAACTATCGAAAACGACATCCACTTTCCAAATTTCCATTTTCCCCATTTTGCCCCGGCCAACCATCGTTGAACAGTTTCTATTTTTAAATAAAAAAAAAAAAAAAGGGCATCCAAACGTCACGGAGGACATCAGAAATGCGTATCGATTAACAGAAATACGTATCGAATTTCGCTTTTTTCAATTTTGTGTCTCTTATTACTCATCCTGCTACAACTATAAAATGACTGACCAGTCCGGATGTTTGTACTCATACTTCCAGTCACTTCAACTATTTCAAGTTTTACAAAGACGATGGCCACAGCAATTCGACACTTTGAATTAAACACCGGAGCCAAAATCCCTTCGCTTGGTTTAGGCACGTGGCAGGCTGAATCTGGTGTTGTCGCCGACGCCGTCACTGCTGCCATCAAGGTGATTTATTCATTTTAATTTGATAGCTTTTGAATAACTTTATGCCTCAACACATAATTTTGTAATTCAATCTTTATTTATTTATTTATTTTACCATTCTTGTGCCAATGCAGGCCGGTTACCGACACATTGATTGTGCTCAAGCTTATGGCAACGAAAAGGAGGTAATTATTGTTCCCTCATTGTTCGTCATAATTGTCATGATCAATATGCCCAATTGAGACCATGCACATCATGTTAAATATGGTTTTTTTTTTTTTTTTGTTACGTAGATTGGTTCTGCTCTTGAGAAGCTGTTTGATGAAGGTGTTGTGAAGCGTGAGGAGTTATGGATCACCTCCAAACTCTGGTTTGTTTTGTTTCTTTTTTACGTTTTTGGTATAATAAACTATGATGGTGTAGTTTGTTTGTTGCGTACTGCACGAAATTTAGTAGTTAGTTGTTTCCTCTTTTAATCTGTAGGTCCAAAAGTCATGCTCCAGAAGACGTACCAGAAGCATTGGATCAAACTTTGCAAGACTTGCAACTTGACTATCTAGATCTATATCTGGTATGTATCATAAAGTGAAGATTGCCTTGTCTTTGAATTGATACCAACTGCTGTTAACTTAAATTAAAACTTATTGTGGATGATATTTGGGTTTTTTAACGTTTTTGTTTTTTCTTTGTACTGAATGGTTCAAATCTGTTGATTTTTGAAGATCCACTGGCCAGTCAGCATGAAAAAGGGATCAGTTGGCTTTAAGCCTGAAAACCTTACCCAACCTGACATACCCAGTACATGGAAAGCAATGGAGGCACTCTATGATTCTGGCAAAGCTCGAGCTATTGGAGTGAGTAATTTCTCTTCGAAGAAGCTTGGTGATCTGTTGGAAGTAGCTCGTGTGCCTCCTGCTGTTAACCAAGTGGAGTGCCATCCTTCATGGCAGCAGCAAAAGCTACGTGCATTCTGTGCGTCCAAAGGAGTTCACCTAACTGTGAGTGTTAAATTGCTGCCTAGAGAATCAGCTCTGTGTTCATGAGTATCATAACAAAGTCAAAATCGAGCAAATTTTTTGGACGCATATGATCAATTTTGTCGTCATGTTGTCTCTTGAGATGTTTTGAGTTTAGTAAATGACAGTTCTGATGAATTTTCATTTTATTGTAGGGGTATTCACCACTAGGCTCCCCAGGTACTGCCTCTATCAAGGGTGACGTTCTTAAGAATCCAATAGTCATTATGGTTGCAGAGAAATTGGGCAAATCTGTGGCACAAGTGGCCCTTCGCTGGGGACTCCAAATGGGTCATAGTGTAATTCCTAAGAGCACAAGTGAGACTAGGATCAAAGAAAACTTTGATGTTTTTGACTGGTCTATACCAGAAGACTTGTTTGCCAAATTCACTGAAATCCATCAGGCAAGTCGCATTTCTATCTGATGTTTCTCACTTTTTCTTGGATTAGCTTCCTACCGGTACTCTTGGAATTTTCTGGTTGCTTACATTTTAGTGATGATTCCACTTTTGAAAATTGGATATCTAGCATAAAAACAGAGCTGAAGTTTCGGTTTAGATGATTGACTAGACTGTTTTTAAATAATCTTGCAGGAGAGGCTAATTAAAGGTACCGCATTTGTGCACGAGACCTACGGCGCATACAAGACCATTGAAGAGCTCTGGGATGGTGAACTGTGAACGTTCACCTGATATTGCAATGCTAGGCGTTTTCTTCTTAACATGTTAAAACCACATGTTACCAAATTCATCTTTTTAGACCTATTTGTTACTCTACTCATTAAGGAAATTGACATGGCGTCAGAATTTTGGAGGAAAACATCTTAAGACTCGGAGGAATTGAGGTTTGGGATGTGTTGAGTCTTAAGACGCGCGAGTGTTTTTTTTGGTTTGCCTTTGTCCAAGAGTCAGTTTGATATTATTATAGCTTTTGAAGCAAGCTCTGGTAGTTGTATCCACAAAATAATCTGCTTCCAATTAAATCTATTGTTAAACTTTTTATTATCTTATAAGCAGTGTGCATCCGTTAATAAATTTTATGTTATGAAGCTGACATGTTTGGGATGGGAATGAGGACAACCCACAATGGGATGCTAAGTGGGCACCGGTTTGCTCTCCCCCCCCCCCATACAATAACATTTTTATATTTTTATTATTTAACTTTTTACAAACATTAAACAATGTAGATTTGAATTTTATATATATACACTATAATGGTTAGATTTGTATGTATTTTTAACATTAATGAGATGACCTTCAACATTTTTACGAAATTAATTTATATATTATATGAATGTTATCATGTTATGCGTTATTCATTTAATAAATAATTTTTGTAAATGGTTAGAAAGGGCAGGGTTGGCGAAAGCACTCCATGTCCCACTTTATCCCATCTAATATGATACATTTAATTGCTCTCCCATGTATATGGGTTGTTCCCTCTTGTTCGAGAGTTGATCTCTAGGCCGTAATTCAAAGTTAAATTGTAGTTGGTTCCGATACCATCATAAGCTTATCCTAATAATAATAATAATAATAATAAAAGAATTTGATAGAGTACGAGAGGATCACTCGCCCCAAGCTTGGCACATTGGTATCCCTCATAAAAATAAAGTAATTTAATTGTACCTGGTGTAAATATATTTGTGCATACTTAAAATTTAAATATTAATGTTTTAATAATAAAATTACTAACAATGATTTTGTCATTTAAAAATTTTATGTTTTCAATTCTTGTATTGATGTTGAACATTAAATAAAATTGGTCCGTATCCATTACCCCGTATTCAATATTCACCATGGTGAAAGTGAAAGCCCACTAAGCAGAATTTATGCCAATTAAAATCTTTGTTGGCCACTTCTAAGTTATTGCTTTCCCATCCATATGCCGGAACAAAAAATTCACGGTCAACGGTCTAGATCTCTCCATCACCAATATAGTAAAATAACGTCATAAACAATGAGAATACAATGATTTCAAGGGCCCCTTTATTCGACCAACAACTTACTTCCCAACTAAAAAGGGTCCATAACTTTTCGGCCCATCTTTATCAACAATCAATGATCAATCCGGCGGTGATAAATCACTTTCGTCCAATCAACGGTGAGGATCGAAACCGTCCCAATGCACGTGGACAGAGAAGATCAAAGAAATCTCTGGAGTCATGACATTTTGGTTTTACATAAACAAAAAGGCCGTACCTGTCTTCAGCACACAAATCCAACTGCGGGCTGCTTCTTTTGTCATTTTTGGTTAACAAAACCGACTCTCTTGAGCTCAAAAAAAAATGGCAAACGAAATTCGACACTTCCAGTTGAACACTGGTGCCAAAATCCCTTCAGTTGGATTGGGCACGTGGCAGGCCGATCCTGGCGTCGTCGGTCACGCCGTTGATGTGGCCATCAAGGTGTTTTTTTTTTTCATTGTATCGAATGTTATGATATGAGTTTTATTTTTATTGTTTTGAGGTAGTTTCCTCATATATTGGATGACTAAAGCAATATGTTTTCTTGAAATTGCAGGCTGGATATCGTCACATTGATTGTGCTCAAATATATGGCAATGAGAAGGAGGTATTGCATTTAATTCTTGAAACTTTTCTCTGCCACTTCGATTGATTTTATAATTTTTTTTTTTTGAAAATGAAATGGTTCTGTTAGTTTCATAAACTTAGTCCTAAATAATTGCCATCGTTGGAGTCGTCGGTGTCGGTTGGAATGGAAGAAGAGAGAGTCGCTTGGTGAGAGTTTGGTGTCGTGTGCGATGACGTAGTCAGTTGAACAGAAATCATACATATTTTGTAATGAACTAGAAAACGATGACGTTTTGGTTTATTTTTAAATTTTAAAAAACAATTACCAAAACATAGAAAAATAATAAGACCGATTTCTCCCCTGGAGACACGCCGCCCAGAAACCTCGATCAGGGGGCGGCCGACAGCCGCCGAGGTCGAGTTTTAGAACACCGGTTTCGTCTGATTTATGTGATAACTTCGTATCAAAAGTCTTTTACTGTTGTTATACACGGACGTCACCTTTTAGAGCATCTCCAATGCAAATGTGGATTGTCTTTTTAAAAAAATAAATATATCATCAATGTCAAGGAAATGTGTATCCTACATGGCATAAATATGGAGTGATAGACATTCAAGTCTAAAAGAGCTCTCCAATGCTATTTTATTAATTTCAATAATAAAAAGTCAAACAATAACATATCATTAAAATAAATTACCATAAATATTATTTAATGAAAATTTCAATAATTAATGGCTGACATGGCCGTCCAGAAGACTATCTAGGAATGGACATTGAGGTTGATAGCTTCTATTTTTTATTTTGTCATGTCAGCTTGATAGTGATTAGAGAAGTTTGCATTGGAGAAGATAATTTTAACTCTCTATCAATTTATCCTATGTGGCACTCCATTTTTTCACAATCCACATTTGCATTGGAGATGCTCTTAGTGTAGGTGATTGTGAATTTTTTCATTGGGAAGTTCAATTTCCATCAAAGTGCTTTACAAATTTGTGTGGATGGCTTTTAAAGGAAGTCATTTATCGTTCAGTATGAGCTTTTGAAAAATAAGTCTTTTACTGTTATAGGATTCTGTTTGTGTAGTAAATCTAATCATGAATAAAATATTGGGAATTTAGAGGGCACATGTGGTAGCTGTAGTTGATTTGGTTTTATGTTTCTCTTGTGGTGTAAAAATAGTTAATTGAACTTTATATGATGGTATGGCCTGGTATTTGTTCCTTGCAGATTGGTTCAGTGCTGAAGAAATTGTTCCAAGATGGTGTGGTCAAGCGTGAGGATTTGTGGATTACCTCTAAACTTTGGTCTGTTTTGACTTGGTTGTTGATTTGATTTGAGTTTGAACATATATTGTGGAATTGCTGACTGTCGTAATCCTAAACCCTTTGTTGATGTTCATGGATGTTGCACGCTGTGTTGAGTGATTCTTTGTATTGTATATTAACATTGAGATGATTCACAGGAATACTTGTCATGCACCAGCAGATGTGCCAGCAGCATTGGAGAGAACTTTGCAGGACTTGCAGCTTGATTACCTTGATTTGTACCTGGTATGCATTTTGTGATGACAGCTTGTTGGCGCTACAGTGCATGCTTAGGATGCTGAAATTTGTTGTTAAATTCTTGATTGAGCATGGTTGCCAAGCATCTGTCTAGCCTAGTTTGAATTTTTATGTCTGATTAGTTTATGCTAGTGAATAAGATGTCATATAATTGAGGACACTATTCTAAAATGTGACTGTACTTGGCTGTTCAATTTTGTAGATTCACTGGCCAGTCAGCATGAAAAGTGGGTCGGTTGGCTTTAAGCCTGAAAACCTCACTCAACCGAACATACCAAGTACATGGAAAGCGATGGAGGCACTATATGATTCTGGCAAGGTTCGAGCTATTGGAGTGAGTAATTTCTCTACAAAGAAGCTTGCGAATCTCCTAGAAGTAGCACGTGTGCCTCCTGCCGTTAACCAAGTGGAGTGCCACCCTTCATGGCAGCAGCAAAAGCTACATGAATTCTGTAAATCCAAGGGTGTTCACCTATCTGTGAGTAGGAAAATCTTAAAGAATATTGTTCTATTGAATTGTTTCACCAGTCAGGGATTGGAAGCTCTTTTTTTTTTGTTTCCTAGGAGCTAGCTTAATTTTTCTCTTCTCAGGGATATTCCCCATTGGGTTCACCAGGCACAACCTGGATCAAGAGTGATGTCCTCAAGAATCCGGTTCTCATTACAGTTGCAGAGAAGTTAGGCAAAACTCCTGCACAAGTTGCTCTTCGCTGGGGTCTGCAAATGGGTAATAGCGTACTTCCCAAGAGTACAAATGAAGCAAGGATCAAGGAGAACTTGGATGTATTTGACTGGTCCATACCTGATGACTTGTTTGCAAAGTTTTCTGAAATTGAGCAGGCAAGTATCCATTTTATTGTTATTGTTATGAAATTCTCTATGATCCTTGGTATCACCACATGTTACATGATATTGGTATTTTGCTGTCGGCCCAGGATAAAGACAGCCTCACAATATTGAATATTTTTAGCTCTTGTTCGTATAATGTTTTACCAGGTTTTAATTAGGGCACTAAAAAGGTCTAATGTGCACTGATCATTTAAAGCATGTATGATTTTCTGGGAAACTCTTCTCCTAACTGAGAGTTTGGTTTGCAACCATACAGGCAAGGCTATTGAGAGGGAGTTCATTTGTCAATGACACTTACGGTGTGTACAGGTCTCTTGACAATCTCTGGGATGGTGAATTATGAGCAATGTGATGGTCCATCTCTGGAAGGAATGGAAAAAGGGTGGTCGTAATACACACACATTGAACAGCCTTTAAGTTCTGAAATGGTTCTTTGTGATTGATTATGTTGGAATTTGTAGCCAAACATTTTGGTTTCTCAGGTTTATTGATAATAATGTATTAAACTGATCGGATATGATGAACATTGAGGCTTTATCCTTGCTTTGGTTGGCAGGGGCCATAACCAATTTCATGTTGATTTGGTGAATTGAAGATTTGAGTGATTCAAATATAATATATGCAATCCAAATTTAACGTGGATTGTTATATCAATATTAAACATCGAAAATTTGAGAAATCGAAGAATTATAAATTAAGAACCAATAATTTTACTTAAACACAAGATAGATAAAAATATTATCATAATATCAATATTTTAATCTATAAATTATTAGATAAGTTGAGGTTCTATTAGTATATCCCACAAATCATATTGAAGTCAATAAAATTATGAGTTCTTACGAGATATATATATATATATATATATATACATTTTTTTTTCTAGATTTGTAAAATCATTAGTTTATATATTATTTTCCTCTCAAAAATTGTAATTGTTATTCTAGGTGTCTTTAATAAAAAGTTGAAAGTCGAGGATGATTTAAGCATATATTTAGAAAGATTAATATTAGATTTTTTAAATATTTTATCTAAATTCATATTTAAATGATGTAGTATATGAGTTATCAAAATATTATAAACAACAGATGATGTTATAATTAATAGGATATTAACAACTCCTATATTATATTATTTGTATATAAATTTCAGTAAAATATTTAGAGAGTCTAGCATTACTCATTTAAAAAGTGTATGATTTTTATAATTTTTAATGAATATACATATGAAATTTTATCATTCAAGAATGAAAATAAAAAATGAATAAAGTATTATTGAAAATGAAATTAGAAAAGGAAATTTGATTTTTTGGATGGGAAGACAGAATTTAAGTTCCCCTTCTAAAGAAAATTTAACTTGATTTTATATGGTTACACACAATATGATCCCAATGATAAGTTGATGCTATATTACCTAAAATAAGAAATCGTTTCCTCTTTTCTCAAAAAAAAAAAAAAATGATACCGTTTCCTCATCGCAGGCCCGAAATTAAGCCCATAATGATATAACATAAGCATTTTTTATTAAGCACATAACATAAGGTTTTTACCATTCAAATCACGCAAAAAGAATTATTTATTTTATAAAAAACACACACACACACACCCAGAGAGAGACACAAAGGAAAAAGATCACGTGAGTCACGTGAGCGTAAAACCCAAGCCAAGCCAATTTCAAGGCCCTAAAACCCTCGCCCCTTCACAAAACCCTAACATCAGAAAAAGACTCAAAACCTCAAAAACAACACCAAAAAAAAAAAAAAAATGGCGTCAAAGCTGATGCTTCGCAGAGCCACCTCGTTCTTACTCCCTCTCGCTGTCCGCACCGTTGGATCTCCCAGAACTTTCCGCACCGCAATCTCCGCCGCTCCCAGCTCCCAGAACTGCACTTTCAGCCGGAGCATTGCCGTCCCCTTCCAACGATTCTCAACCAAGCCTAGCTCCGATGAGAATCTCATCAAAGTCCTCGTCTCTGAGATCGAATGCTCCGATCAACCCGTTGTGAGCTCTTCTTTTTTATTTCTATAAGCTGCTTCTCTCATGTTAGATTACTTTTTTTTCCCTCAATATACAAATTATGTCATTATTTTAAAGTAATTAGTGTTTTTTTTTTTTTTTTTTTTTGTGATTTTGTAAGTTGTGTTCTTTTGGTTGCTGAGATGCAAAAAAATGTTTTATTTTTCAGAGAAATGGTGTCAAATAAATAAAATTGTTTTTTTTTTTTATTAAATTTGCTTGACTGATATTTTAGCATTTGTTGGCAAGGTTTTATATATCGTGAAAATATCCAAAATATCTAGAATTTTCACAAATAGTGGTCACGTGAAAATGAGAAAAATATCGCGATGTATTGTATGTTGTTGTGATATTTAATTCTTTGTTTGTTGGAATCCTAGAAACTTTAAAGTAACTGTTTTTTCTTTGTGAGAGATTATATGTATTTTAAAACGTCTCCAAGTAATTATATTTGTGCCTTATTGTTTGATTAGCTTCCTAGAAATGAAATTATGTGACTAGGGTTTGGTGGTAACGGACCTAATGGTAAGTTTGAGGTAGTCCCAACATTTGAATTTTGGGCAATTGGGGCTTTTTGAGTTGGAGCTTGTTGATACACTAAGGCACACTAATCGAAAGTTGACGTCTGATCAATGATTTAAAAGTTTTGTCTTCAATACTCGATCAAGACGCATATGAATTGTCTAGGGTTATTGTTAAATTTGTAAAATTGTCTATGGTTGTCGGTAAATTTGTAAAATTGTCTATGGTTGTCGGTAAATTTGTAAAATTGTCTATGGTTGTTGTTAATTCGGACAAGTTTATGGCTCTGTGTATGGAAGGATGATAAGTCGTGTTGTTAAAATGAATGTCATGACAACTTTTGTAGAGTGTTAATATTGTGTTTTGACTCTGTTTTTTCGATGCCGCCTTAAATAGGAAGAAAGCATACCAGATGGATTCCCCTTTGAAGTTCAGGATAATCCTGGAGAAAGGACGATATTGCTGACAAGAGAGCACCAAGATGAAACTATCAAAGTGGAAGTTGACATGCCAACTGTTGATGGTGCTGATGAGCAGGAAGAAGGTGCTGATGACAATGAAAACGAGGAGCTCAGCTATAGCATTCCGTTGGTTGTGAGTATAACAAAAGAAGGTGGTGCCTGCCTGGAATTTGGTATCACTGCATTACCTGATGAAATTCATATAGATAGCTTGTCCATTAAAAACGAAAATTCTGAGGATGAGCTTGCATACAATGGACCTGACTTTGAGTAAGTTTGTTGGTAGTCAATGATACTAAATTTCTTAGTTTGTGTTTTGTGTTCGTTTTCTGATTTTGTTTTTCCCATTTTCTATTTCCAGGGAATTGGACGAGAACTTGCAGAAGGCTTTCTATAAATATCTAGAGATTAGAGGGATCAAACCCAGCACAACCCACTTCTTGCACCAGTACATGGCGAACAAGGACAGTAAAGAGTACTTGCAATGGTTAAATAACCTCAAGAAATTTATTGAAAAGTGACTACAACGAACAAGTCTTTAACTTTTCGTGTTGAATTTATTAGGCGAGTTCGTATTTTTTCTTAATGTTTTAATTCTGCTTTTAAAATTGTTTGTTAGTCGAATTAGTACCCTTAATAGGGGAGAAAGGATGTTATGCTGGTTTGAATTGTGTTGATCAATCAACATCAAATTTCTGTATTAATGGTTCCCTTTGGGAATCTTTGTTTCAAGATATGTTGTACTTCTTCAATTCTATCAAATTAAATAGGAATTTCAAAATTTCCTACATCAATTAACAAGCTATAGTATCTATTTACATAAAAAAAACCAAGACTTACAAGGCATGGTACACACCTCACATCACTGGGATCTATATACAAATCCTGAATCTTCTAATACGGGGGATGGTAAAAATTTGGGAGGCCGTTCCTCTGGCTTTGACTGCAAATAATTAAAAAAGAGAAGTAAAAGTCCTGACACCCACATTTTTCTCGTGTATTGATCAATGAAAAGATCCAACATTCTTGCCGTGAATGTCTACATAAAACACTAGCCATGTATAAAGACATGATGATTTGGAACAAAGCAATTGCCGAGTCTGAAGCAAAATTAATCGTGATTAGTTCCCTCAAAGGCAATACTTGTATTTATATCACCTTCCATTAGTACTTGTATCGAAAACAAAAAATATATATACATACATAAAACCTTTTTTTTTTTTTTTTTCGGTAGATAGTGCTGTTCTATATGTTGTATTTCATTGTAGTTTTGATTATTTATGTAGAAGAAGATTATGGATAAAGAAACTCAAACTCAACATGGCCCTTCATATTTTGAACTCAATACTGGAGCTAAAATGCCATCTGTTGGCCTTGGAACATGGAAAGCACCTCCTGGTGTCGTTGGTGAAGCTGTCATTGCTGCTGCCAAGGTTCTACTAATCTTACATATACTCAGTTGCTTCATTATTGATCTCTATACATTCAGTATACATCAGGGGTATTCATAAAATGTAAAAAGTTTTGATTTTTCTGGTTCCAACATTGTGCAGGCTGGTTACAAACACATAGACTGTGCCCATTGTTATGATAATGAAAAGGAGGTAAACGTTTTAATTTATTAACATGGTTTGTTTACATACAATCATGTGTGTATACCACTGTTTATACTACTATTATTATTTTGATTGGTCTTTATGTTGTTTATATTGGATGTAATTCAGGTGGGTGCAGCATTGAACAAAGTTTTTTCCACTGGTTTGGTGAAACGGAATGAGATTTTTATCACATCTAAGCTATGGTATCAGTTTGACATCTCTAAATAGGTTCAGAGATAATTGTTTTCTTCTTATATTTATGCACCAAAAAAATTATGGGAACTTTATAGTATTGAAAATTGATCATGCACAAATTTCTCATCTGACTTTAAATTGACTATAGGTGTAGCGACCACGCACCAGAAGATGTTCCAAAGGCTCTAACCAGAACTTTAGAAGATCTGCAACTTGACTATGTTGATCTGTACCTTGTACGTGCCTATATACTTCAACTTTTCTTAGGAGAGATTTTTAGTATTATAAAATGCGTATTAAAACAGATTTTTCTATTGCTTGCACCAAAAGCTAGCTGGACTTATGTTTATTGAAACTATAACTGCCGGTAAAGTTGTTTCTTGATGACTTTTAACTTCTGTTGCCAACATATGTGCTAACATTTTTCTTAGTTGTGTGTGTGTGTGTGTGTTTTTAATAGATTGATTTTGATAAATGTTGTAATATGAATTGTAAATATTGGTTGAAATTTTATGAAACTGTAGACAATGTTTCGAATAAATTCTATAGTAATGTGATTTTTTTATAACGTTCTGGGGTCATGAATTAGGATATGATTTTGGTTTTCAGGTACATTGGCCATTCCGGACAAAGACAGGCTCGCGTGGGTTTAGCCCTGAAATCATGCTTCCGTTGTGTCTTCCAGAAACATGGTCTGCAATGGAGGGTTTGCTGGAATCTGGCAAGACAAAGGCAATCGGCGTCAGCAACTTTTCGACTAAGAAGCTGAAAGACTTGCTAGCATATGCAAAAGTTGCACCAGCTGTCAATCAAGTGGAATGCCACCCTGTCTGGCAGCAGCCTGCACTTCACAGCTTTTGCAACTCTGTTGGTGTCCATCTCTCGGTATGCTCTAACATAGATTTCTGATCAATTTTCAAAATTATTTAGAATGCTCTTGAAATATATCTACATTCAGTATCTTCTCAGTGGTAATTTTTCTTGCAGGCATATTCTCCACTGGGATCCCCAGGATCTTGGGTTAAGGGTGAAATTTTGAGGGAGCCAGTATTGATTGAAATCGCTGAAAAGCTTAACAAATCGCCAGCACAAGTAGCTCTACGCTGGGGTCTTCAGGCCGGTCACAGTATCCTACCGAAGAGTGTGAACGAGTCTAGGATCAAAGAAAACTTAAGCTTGTTTGATTGGAGCATACCTCCGGAGCTCTTCTCCAAATTTTCGGGCATCCACCAGGTAAAATAACCTCCCTTGTGGAGTGCCTCTGTAAAGCTACATCTGTTAGTATGCGCACACCGTAAAGCTACGCTTGTGTGTGTGAATATCCAGAAGTTTCTACTAATGTAAATCTTGCTGTTGCATGATGCAGCAAAGGCTTCTTCGAGGGGATTTCACGATCCATGAAACCCTTAGTCCTTACAAAAGCCTTGAAGAATTGTGGGATGGTGAAATATGAAAACTAATAACTGATGATAAGAGCCTGTAAGAGAATGGTGAAAAATCCAGATTTGGGAATTTTGTGCAGACAGATCATCAATTCTTGGTATTATATCAAGCCCTTTCTACCCCCTCCAAGAAGACAATTTAAATTGCCAAATCGAACAATTTAAGTTTAGATTTTCAGAAAGCAACTTTTCATATAATTTTTTAACTTCTACTGGTTTTTGGAATATTCTATAATGCCCAGCATTTTGTACACCTGCAATTCGCTAGATTAATAGTGATTTACTGATTTATTTAAAATATTCAGATTACTTGGCTTCTGCCCTAATCATGATCTAAGCATCAAAATCAAGAAACAGAATATCAGCACCTGATAAATAATTATACATCAAAGCACTTTGGCTATATAATACAAAGCGAACGCTAAATGCAAACGTGATATGGTTAGAAACCATAATCAGTTAAATTATGACTGCAAGGGAAGATTCTTGTGGGTGTAAACAACCCCTTTATCACCATCAACCACCTGCCCTCTCCCTCTCAAAATCCTACATTTACAATAATGAGGCACGATTATAACTGATGCATGATTCCATGGAGCAATTATATTAAACTGAAAATTTAAGAAGAAATGGCAGTTCAGATTTCCATACCACCGGGTTGTTAGCAAACCTTCAACTCCTACCGGACCTCTAGCATGAATCCTGCTTGTGCTTATTCCAACCTGTTTATCCATTAAACATATTAGACACGAGAAGACATAATCAGCCAGAATTTTCAATGGGAGCAGTGCAGTAAGGTCACATACCTCTGCACCAAGTCCAAATCGTGCTCCATCACAGAATCTCGTACTAGCATTATGAAACACAGCAGCACTATTGAGATAAACAGCAAAGCCATGTAGCAGTGTTAGTTACCAACATCAAAATCAAAATGGAGTTCTTTTTTTTTTTTTGTTTTTCTTTTTGCAGATTTTTGGCCCGCATGTATTTGTGCATGTAAGACATGGAAACAAGACAGGGCATGTCTTCGGCCCTCAATGGTCAAACAGTAGTGAGTTAATTTAGACTGAGAGAGAGAGAGAGGACCATTGCAGGCAGAGAGAATGTAGGTTGTCAAAGCAAATATTATGGGCTTGTATTAATGTGTGGTATTCCAATGCTGTTGACAATCTTTTAAAATGGCTAAAATGAAAATTTTCTCTTTGTTCTGTTCACAGGAAGCTATTTCGTTTTTTTAGCAGTGATAAGTGAAGATAGAAATAGGTGGTCGTTAATAAGGGATTTTGCCACTTAAGATATAGATGGGGCCAGCACAATGCACCATATTAAGAAGACAAGAACGTAAGGGCTATTTTGGTCATTGCCATAGTTTTGCCCAAACTCTTAAAAAAAATTTCTTTCATAGGCTAAATATATTTTTTCCTCTTATTTTATATTTCATGAAACATATATGGCACCGTATCTTTCCACCAAATGGCTAATTTGGAGGCTAAGCTAGTGAGATTTTCCACACACATGTTGATTTGCACTGGAAAACTAAGATTACCTGTCTAGTTGACCTAAGAAAATTTTAGCAATTTCCTGATCTTCTGTAACAATGCAATCAGTGTGAGCACTGCAAAGGAAGGTTTTAAAAGTTAAGAGAAACAATAAATACCAAGAAGATACGAACTAAAGAAAAATAAAATAATATCAAAGATATGTCAACATGCCTGCCATGTTGATGAATATGATCAATGGCAGCATGCACATCATCCACTATTTCAATTGTGCAAGCCAAAGAATTGTATTCATGATGGAATGAGTGCGTCTCTGGAATATTTAGCAAACTACTTGCTCTTGGCCCACCAAATAATTTAACACCTGCAACAGATGAACTTGTAGTGTGATGTTGCACTCTTTTAAGTTAAATTTGATCCTTTGATTTGTCACATTTGCTGGCATAATCTCTTTTGAGAAGACACAATTATAGAAGAGGACCAAACTAAGATTGTACTCAAATCCATTACAGCTAACTGAAAGTACAAGT
This sequence comes from Litchi chinensis, assembly GCA_019925255.1. NCBI lineage: Eukaryota > Viridiplantae > Streptophyta > Magnoliopsida > Sapindales > Sapindaceae > Litchi > Litchi chinensis. The sequence continues at coordinate 4,859,226 of CM034475.1, read as the reverse complement.
GCTTAAATTCCACCTAATGACAAAAATGAATGGTATTTCCTACCCTTGCTAATTAATTAAAGTTCACTTCAAATATGTGAGAAAGTCATTTATGTATACCTTCACGCTGAAGTTCTACCATAAGCACATTCAGCCTGCCTTGACTTGTCAAATCCTTGTGTATAAGAAGTGTTTCCTGTAAATATCATGACAGACAAACCTCAGAGGCTAGCAAACAACAAAAATTAAAGTGAAGATAAACACATAACAGTGTTAGTGAGCAACATGCATGTTGACAGATATTGATATTGAGACTCATGGAACAAGAATTTAAATTACCATAGCGTTACAGGCTGCAGGATAATCTATCTTTGCATCCAGAACAATTGTCTTAGCCATTTCCATATCAGCCGATTTATCAACATAAACATGACAGATTCCATCTGGGATGAGAAAGTTGCAACCTATCACAAACTCTACTTTGCAGACAAATGACATACGAGTCCAAAACCACTATTACCAGCATGACCAAGAACAGGAATTTTTGTTGATTCCTTGATTTCAGAAACAAGCTTGTTGCTGCCTCTAGGAATGACAAGATCTATAACATCATCAAGCTGGGGCAAGATAATATTAATTAAAACCCATTGTAACCTAGAGAACCATCAGTGGATAAATGTCTCGCTATTCACCTTAAGCAAATCAGGGATTTCCTCTCTTGAAGTTACGAGTCCAATGAGTTTCTCACCCACAATATTTGGGATGGCCGAAGTAATGACCTAGAAGAGAAATGAAACTTGTCATAAACACAAGTGACTTTGTCTTCTCGTATAAGACTTCAGTTCTTAAACTCAGTGAATAAAACCTTGTGCAAGATTGCATTTGATCGCCTAGCTTCTTTGCCTCCTTTCAACAGTAAACCATTTCCACTTCGAATGGCCAGTGAAGCTATCTGTTGAACCATTTTGGAACAAAGGAAAAGTCAAATAATTAAGAAAACACAAGAAGCATACAATGAAAAATTAGCTATAATCTTGAAACTCAACCACTATAACGCCAAATCATTATTCCACTCCCTGCCTACTACTAGATACAAAAGAAACATAAAAAGTTATAGCACAGTTGACCTAATAATAATTAGCATAGATGCAATTAGTTATACAAACATCAAGTCTAACCAAAGCACAATTAGGGTGCACAATGCACGTTAGTTCAGATATTTATGTATAATATCAAGGAACAAATCAATGGTCATCTTTCCATTCAACCTTCTATTTAGGATAGCAAGCAAATGTAATTCATCTGTACTGAGGCACATTCTACCAAACCATGCCAATCAATCCAGGCCCACAGTAATTATCATGCATTGAAGAACAATGTATATCAGAGGATGTTATTAGTCTACCGTAAAAATTAAACAGAAAGGATTCAACTAATTCAGCTCAATAATAAGTTTCTTAATGCACATATGTTGACATTCAGCATCCTGATGCTTCAGAATTTTATAAGAACTGTATTTTTTTTTTTTTTACCTGGACTAAGGCATCTGGTCGAGACTCAAATACAATCAACAACACACCCAAAGGACATGATGTTTTCTCCAGAATGAGTCCATCTGCCAGCTGGCAGTAAAAGTATCTTATCATTAACTTGAAACCAAAAGATATAGAACAAGTAATAGAATATCCTTCTTGTAGCAATGACTAACAACTCTATACTTATCCTTGTTTCATTGACTATAAGATTAACAATATTTAGGCAGCTTTCCAAACCTCTGTTCTCCTTAAAATACGACTGATAGGTTCTTCCATGTCAGCAAGTACACGAATTGATTGCGCGAGGCCAGAGATCTGTGGAATACAATGATCTGAATGAGATACAGTGATGTGATAATCCCAAAGTCTATAACAGATCCAGACATGCAGTGGTTGATAGAGCAATAATACAAGGAAAAAATAAATAATTAAATAGATGAACAAGTTCTTTATCACAAAAGTACTCCAGTAAACAACAAGTGCTTGCCTTCCCATGCTTCAAGACCAAACGAGATATGAGAGATTTATCATACCCAGCCTCCTGTGCAGCAGCAACGTCAGCTTCATTTTCAACTTTAATCAAGTTCTCATTTGCCTCCAGGGCATCAGCTATGTCTAGCAATATTTTTCTCCTATCTTGAGATTGTAAACTCTGCAAATGGGATCATCATACAAATTATAGACTTTCAATCAAAGTGATTTTTCAATTTCCATATTTACAGTTACAGTGACCTCAGAGATCAGAAGTTTTGGGGAAAAATTAGATCTACAAAATTAAATTAAATACCAACCTGGAGCCGTCTGGAACATTCCCTTGCAGCAACCGCCATCTCACGTGCATCGACTTCCTTATTTGAAATCCATAAATGTGCATCTTTATGAAAGAGAGTGCCAATACGTTTTCCTTCAAGTACCTTTATTATATTGTCTGTCGCATAGCCACTTCAGCAGTGTTGAAAGCAGAATTAGGGTACTAGCAGAGAATAATCCATACTACGCAAAGAAACTAGCATGCTTCTTACTACTGTTAGATGCAAAATAGCTAATCTATTAGCATAAATATTTTCCCAATTAACAATCAGGACGATCCGATAATAGGATTGTGAACTTTTAGTTTGATCATATGGCCATACCTAGTGATAACAACAGGGATACCAGCATAAGCTGCACAGACAGCAGCATTAACTTTAGCAGTCATACCACCTCTTCCAACCCTTGACTTGTCTCCAAATGTTATTTCTGCTTGGTGCTTTGATTTTACATATGTATGAATTAGCTTTGATTGTGGTTCATTTGGAGGACCACTGTAGAGGCCCTCTACGTCACTCAATAGAACAAGAAGATCAGCTTTTAATTCCAGAGCCAATAGACCTGCCAGACTGTCATTATCCCAAAATATGCCAGAGGAATCCTGCAAAATTATTCTTACAATTAGAATTAACTGAAATATTGTTGTAAAATAAAATGAGCAATCGTAACAGAAACAAAGACTGGACAAATACAAGGGCAACAGACATGAAAGCAAAGGAAGCTCGAATTCATTTAAACTCAGAAGAAGAGATAGTACCTCGTATGGTGCTCTCCTAGTACTAACTGCGTCATTCTCATTGAAAATGGGAATAACCTTCAGAGCTAACAATGATTTAACTGTTTCACAGAGTTGCTTTCTGAATTCTTTATCCCTAAAATCACTATCCGTCACAAGAAGTTGAGATGAAGTCACATCTAGCTGCATCAAGGACGTCTTACATTAAAACTTGCAAGGATGTGATATAGCAAAAGCGTAAGATATAATAACCTCCTTCACTGAGAGAGCATCTCAGAATTTGAAATAGCTAAAACTCAAAGACCCACACATGTCCGAATGAAATCTAAATATGAAATGATAATTAAATTATATTTCACCTGGCTAAACAGTGTATCATAAAGAGCCATGAGACTACTTTGCCCAACAGCTGCACAAGCCTTCCCATCAAGCTCATTTTGTGGCTTTTGGAGATCAGCCAGGCTAAAAAACAAGTACAGATTCCCATTAAATAACCAAAACCTTTCTCATATGTGGATTTACTCAGAAAGTACCATTAGAAAGTAGAACAAGGACATTTGTTAATCCTTGTGAGTCCAAGGATGTCAAATTCAATATTTCTTGATTTAACTAGTTTGTGCTCATAGATCAATAATTTGAATTTTTGCATCTAGAATTTCATTAGTTAACTAAAATTTCAGTTATTATCCAAGGTTTTAAAAATTTAAAAAAGAAAAACAAAAGAAATTTAAAAAAATTCTCTCTTGTAAACTATCTGCAACCATACAGAAACTACATAGTAGCTGAACCCTTAACTTAGAATTGATTTAGCAAGTACAATGTCTAGTGTCCACCATTTCTCAGAGAATTCAACTACTTAAAACAGAGTACAGACCACATATGCAGAGAAAAACAATATTAAAAAACATAAAAATAATAAAAAAATCGTTAAATCAAAAGGAAATATACGAACCTGCTATTGACCAATTTCCTGTATCTAAGCCTTTGGCGGCCAAGACCAACAGCACCTGAAGTAACTAAAATAATCTCATAACCTAGAGAATTCAACTCTTTAAGCTGCAAACAAAATTTTTGAAAGTCAAATCATCAGCCAAAACATAATCCGAAAGACCTCAATTCTAAAAGAACTTCTACATAGAAAATTTTGAAACATATCCTTATTCTATTCATTTTGGTTCACCTCCATTTATGATCACATTTAATAAAAATTCAAGATACCTGCTCACAAAGAGCTCCAAGTCTACCCAATGCTAATCTCCCATCGGCCCGAGTAACCACAGCTGTTCCAACCTGTTACCAATTGAAGGGAAAAAAATAATCAGCAGCCATATCCAATCAAAAACCATCACCAATAGCCCAATCGCGTCAAAGTTATAAAAAAAATTTAAAAAATAAAATATAATCATGTGAATGCTGCAAGATATGATTATGGCTGGCTTTAATACTTGTTTAAATCTAATGCCAAAAATGGAGCCATTTGAAAATGTGTATGCTTCCCCATAACAACTAATCTATCAATTTCAAAATTCTCTTCAAATCTAAATATTTCAAATTCTTCAACACTGCATCATGAACTGGTCGATATTTGATTTTTTTTATTTATTAAGTGACATACAAACCAAATCCAGCTAAAATGAGATTGAGACATGGAAATCTACATGCAACAACAAACAGATGCCTCACAGATACAGATGCAACAATCCGTACAAAACACAAGAAACTATACCATTCAAATTCAAAGAATTAAAAATAAAAAAATAAAAAAAAAAAAAGCTCAAAAGAAACGAAAAAACTGCAGGAAACACGAACAGCGGAAGAGAAACATAAAACAACACGAGAAACAGAAGAATGTGAGCAGTAAACTGACCTTGACAACGAGACGCTTCACGTCCTTGACGAAAGCTCGGGAAGGATCCATGGAGTCCAATTTGAAGGAGAACTGAGTCTCGCTGAGTCAACTCGAGCCGAACCAAAAAGAAAAGATCGAGACAGAGAAAATGAAGGTGATGTGCAGGGTTCAAAGAGTGGGCAGAGTTCAAAGATGACTAGACGAGAGACGGCGGTTAGGCACTCACGTCCATTTGAGGACTATAAAAAGACCATTTCATTCGTTTTTTTTTTTTTTTTTTTTTTTAAATACACATTTTTTATTTTATTTTTATATCATATTATTATATAAAATAGGGATAATCCCAAGTTCCCCCTATAATTTAAAGTAATCGCTAATTACCCCTTATAGTTTCTCAAAATCCCATTTTACCCCTTCTGTTAACTCTGTTAATGAAAGATGAATTCTAACCATCACAATACTTGAGAAGACTAAATTGCTCCTCAATTAAAAATTAAAAATTTTATACAATAAAATTAAAATATATATATAAAAAAGTGGATATCCAATCTGAAGATTGGATCTCTAGTTATTATGCATTCTTCTTAACATGAAAAACATCATCATCATCCATCAACCAACCCAGACAACTTTACTTATCTTCATTGAACCATCTATTCAATCAAACCATCATTAACAACAAACATCATCATCAACAAATTCCTCAACACTGTAACAATAACTTCAAACACAATAGAAACATCAAAAAAAACAAAACCAACTTTTTGAACAAAAAAAAACAACTTTTTGGTTTTTTAGCTTCGAAAACCCAGAAGTTTTCGAATTGAAAACTTAAGGATTTCTTCCGATGCAGGAAATCCAAAGATTTCTGGGTTTCTTACGCTGGAAACCCAGAAATCCAAAGATCTCTTGGTTTCTGTGTCGACGAAAACCCAATTTAAGTCTTCATTGATAGAGGGTTTCCATCGACAGAGATCATTGTCGAAAGAAAAAAGAAAAGAAGAGAAGAGAGTTCGTCCTCCAAAGAGAAAAAAAAAAAAAAAAGAGAAGAGAAGAAGAAGAAGAAAAAAAGAGAGGAAGAGAGAGTGAAAAGTACTAAGAGAGAAAACATTTAAATATTAAGATTTTTAATTTTTTAATTTTATTGGATTATATCCATCATCTATCATATTGATGGACGGCGGACATAATTTTAAAAAAATTATTAATATTTTAAATTTTTAAATTTTTAAATTTTTTTAGTAGTTTTGATCACCACCGTCTATTTTAGAGATGGATGATGAAAATTGTTTTTTCAATTTTTTAAATATTAAATTATTATTTTATTAATATATTATTTTTTTGTATTTTATTTTGTTTTGACAGTTCTTTCTTTTCACATAACGATGAACTGTTGACTTTTAACATCCAAATTGATGGTCGAAGAGTTTTTTTGGCTTTTTTAATAAACTATAAAGAGTTTTTTTCGTCTATTTTGTAAATCAAGTGGGGGGATATTAGTGATTTCTTAAAGTAAAGAGGGATTTTGACTATTTCATCAAACTACAGGAGGAAATTGGGATTATCCCTATAAAATACATAATCATAGTTAAATGATAAATTTATAAAGTAAAATTTGAAAAAGAGATAATAAGTTGATAATTCTCTCATAATAATTAGCTCGTATACTTAACAATAATTATATTAGCTAAACTTTTCTAATTTCAGTTTATGTATATTTTCTCTTATCTTTTATGCTATTTATTGTGGATTTTTTTTTTATATTTATTGTAAGTTAAATCTTATAAAGCACTATTTATAAATATATATAGAAGAGCATCATTCCTTTGGCAATTAAATTTTGATAAATCCTTTACTTGGATGGTTTATAAAAAGGACTTCTATAATTTATGAGTTCACATAATAGTTTTCTAAATTTTAATATGAATTCGTATTATATATATATATATATATCTGTATAATATAGTAAAATGGAGGATTGAGAAATCTCTCTCCTATTTAATATCATCTATTAATAATTAGTTTTTTAATTCAATAAATAATCTAATTAAAATTTTAATTTAACAAAAAATTCTTTTATTTATATAATTAGAATTAATTATTAGATATTAAAAATTAATAAAAATAATATAGTAAAATGGAGCCATGTATCTTCTTATTTATATAATTAGATATTAGAAGCGCATGTATCTTCTTATTTTTCCATGAGAAACAACCAGTAGATCCTTTTTCTTCCAAATCAATCTCTTCAATCTTGGATTTTTCTTCATTGATTCTCTTCATTTTCGCCTTATGCATCTTCTTTAACACATATGCCTCTGCAATAAAGGCTCCAGGGGTTGCCATGGCCTCGAAAATTAAACAATGATTTGTGTGAACGGAACAAGTTCGAGGAGCTAAATTTATAGGAGATTGTACTTGGGGAAGAAGCAAGTTTGATGGGGACTAATTGAAGTGTTTCCTTTTATTTTGTTGACTCTTTTCAGTGGCGGCGCTGGCGTCGAACTATTTTAATTTAAACATGGACTAAATTGAACTAGGGTTATTCAATAAAGTGGTCCTTCCTAGCTTGGCGGCCAAGCTACTACTGTATGTTAATTTGCTATATGTGATTGACATTCTTTTTATTTTATTTTCTGTGTCTCATAGCTAGGGGTTGCATCATGATTCTTTTGTGTATTCTTTCAGGAGAAGAAAAGAATGTTTGGCACATTTCATGTTAATACAAGTGATCATGCACCTTCTCATCCATTTTAGTGGTGGCATTCAAGTCACACTAAATATATTTTATAAACTTTTTATGTGTAATTGTGGTTTAATTGTTTCTCATTATCAAAGCAGAGATTTAAGTTAGACAAGTAATTATTAATTTGGTAGGTTCTAGTCAGGGGCAAACTCAAAGATTTTGTATTTGGGGTCGAGTTAAATACTAATTATACCTTTTTTTATGTGAGGTAGTAATAAGAAAAAAATTCATAAATAAAAACTAAATTTACGAGGAGGCAAGGACATAATAAATATAACCTCATAATACATCAACAAAAGTATATAATCTAAATGAAAAGGGTAAGAAACATACAACTCAATAAAAATACAGACATACAGTCAAGCAATTTTAGTGGGATTATATTTCACTGTCCTATGTTTCCACACCTATTATATCATATATATATATATATATAGTGTTGCAGAGAATCGATTGATGAGTTTCAATACAGAAGTGGTCACGTGGTGAACTTTGAAGTCTAGTGAATTGTTGGATCGAGGTCGGTAAATAAGGACAAATATCCATAATTAGCCCTTTTTGAGGACAAAAAGGACTGGCTGAGTCCCATGTCTCTTTTATTTGTTTCGACCACAATGCCCTTTTTTGTCACTTTTTCATAATAGTGTTTTACGAGAATTTAAAACGAGAGCAAAGATACTTAGCAAAATCAAACACGATTTCACCAGGCAAATAAAAAAGTTTTAAAAAATGGACGATTCAAAAAGGAAGAGAAAATTAAGGAAATAGAGTTTGAGTAATCATAACGTAAGCATTTTTTTTTTAATGTCAAATTGATTGTTTTCTTCGTCTGTTTTTTTTTTTTTTTTAATACTGACATTCGAAATGATTGTCACTATCATCAATTACCAATGTGGGAGATATCATCGTCCGTCTCTCCATGATTTTTAACATAACAGGACAGCTATGACACCACAATTATTAAACTGTCAATTCCATTCATGGTAGAAATTTTTTTTTTTTTTGGTGACACCAGTAATAGAAATTTAAATTTAAAATTTTCGCATCTGCCAACAGGATTTTTTTTTTTTTTTTACTTTATAATGAGAGTTGATATCTCTCCTATGTGACTGGATATTGTAATTGATCTTTTTCTAATATTATCATATAAATATTTTCGATAAGATATATGATGTTTTATTTTGATTGATTTGGATAGACTAAACATTAATACCACATTACTTTATAATATAAATATCTATTGATGCCCAATATGGTTTGATACAGCTTTCATAGCCCGATAAGACTAACAAACTCTTTAGGGTGCCGTCGATGACTCACACCTATACACCCTCCAATGTCTAAATCATATTTAGGTGGGATTTTCTCATGCTGGCAAGGTGTTTGGTTAGAACCAAAAAAAAAAAAAAATCTTATCTTTTGAAAGCACTGATGGAATATTCATAAGCTTCCGTTGGCTTTTGTTATTGTCACTCATGCATTACAGATGTCTACACCATTTGTCGAATTTCTACCGTGAACGGTTGACACATTTCTCTTTTGATAATATCGTTGCTAATTCATTTCCCCAATAGAAGGATCATCAAGTCCACCCGATCGGGAGATCTTTTAAAGCCCTTATGTATGTTGGACAACTTTCAAAGTTTCCCCCGACAAAGGCTTCTCGATAGACAATAGGTATAACGTGGCACATTTTTATTAGTTGACAATGTTTGGCCCTTACAGTATTATTTATGTTTGTTTGTATTTTCTTTTTCAAAATATTACAAAGAAATCGAGTTTAAGAGCATAGAATAACTCTAGCTCACAACCAATGAAGTATAAGTGAAAGCTTACCACTAAATAAAACTCAGTTTTTTTTTTCCTTCCATGCGGACACTTCTTTTTAAGGAAAATTTTACTAGCCCTGCTCGAATTTAAATACAATTTAAACATACTTCACTAGTATACAATTTTATTAAAATTATCTCTTCCCATCCCATCAAGCCATAATTTTACCAAACTTCAACGGTGCAAATAAAAGTAAAACCAACTCTTTTCTTGATTAACACTAAATTCTATTTCGTATATTTAACCATCGTAGTTATATTCAGCTCAGCAAAACTTTACTCATGTCTAAAAGATCGCACTAGTTTTTTAAAGCTATACTAGTCCAATGCATCATCACAAAACTCATTCTAAACATCCTTTCAAAGATTAAAAAAGAATCAGATTCAATCAAGTTGAATTCGTATGTCCAAGATCACCCATTCAATAATCAATTATGAATCATGAAAGTTGGAAACAATAATTATGGTACTTATCGACATGCACGTGAATGATAACACTTGGAATTGCATTTGGAAGCATGTAACGCAAAACACGTGAATGATGGTACTTATCGACATGCATGCGTGATCACTCCGTCAAACAGTTGAAGAATTACAAATGTCAGCAGTTGAATCGAGCCAAGTACATATGATCCGTGGAATGTGGACGCGGAAGATTGAAGTGGGAAATTAGGCGTTGAGTTGATTAGATTTTGTGTTGTTTTTGACCTTCAGATGTTGTGGTGTTGATGGAGGCTGTTTGGATTGACTTGAGAGAGTGAGACGACTCGCCAACGCAAATCAGGCTGTTTTGATCCATGGTATCTTATCATGTTTGTTTATCGCGATCAGTTTTGATGATGAAAGGTGGTGATTTTTCAAACGTTGGTCGAGTGTTTGCCACGTCGGTAGTGTTCATGATAAAGACAATTGCGTGATCGAATAGATTTATCGCATTATAGCCACATGTGACATGTCCTCTCTCTGTGGACGCAAACAGCAGTTGTTGGATAATGCCATGGAGCGAAACAATTTTTCATAAATTTGGATATTTTGTAATTGTAATTAACACTGGAAATTATTATTATTATTAATTGTATTAATTTACATGCTCGTTTACTATTTATATTGGATTAATATGATCGTGTTATCTATAATGATGATTTTTATTTGGATATCTCTTAATCTTTTATGGTTAATGAATGAAATCTTTCTAACAAACTCTAATATGGTCTTGGGTTCCATAAATCTTTAATTTATCTCCATTAATTAATAACTTATTTAATTTTGTATATAATCTTTTATCATATGTGATTATACATTGTTTCATGAAAATAATGATTAATTTGAATAAAATTGAATAAATTTTTATTCTATTAGATGCCAATTAAAAAAAAAAAAAGATTAGGTTCAAGAGCAAGAAGAGTATCACATAAAAGTCTTTGAAAAAGTTATAAAAAATAAAAGTATTCGATAAAAAAGTATGAGGACTATTGGTGATCTCTATGCGTTGGTTTGTTGTTGTTGTTATTATTATCATTATTATTTGAAAATATATCTACTTGTCTGGATACTGGATGATTATTTATTTATAGGACAGTACGATTGGCTTGATTCTTATTAATTAAATATACAATCTCATTTACGTGGCGGAAAGAGTATGAAAGAGAGAGACTATAGTCATTATAATAATTTATCTCCTAGGCACTAACCCTTCCAATACTTCGTAGTCTAGTATGATCATTCTGATCTAAGCTAATATTATTGAACATTTTGTGCCTGCCTATAGTCATTATAATAATTTATCTCCTAGTCTAGTGCGATCATTCTGATCTAAGCTAACATTATTGAACATTTTGTGCCTGTAAATGTTGGCAGCCGTTTTAGTAGATGTGTGCATTCCTAGCCACGTGCTCCTGTATACACTACTCATTTTTAATAGGTCATCCATAATGATAAGTCAACTGAAAATAAATAATTATAATTAATGATCATGAATACAAATTTTAGAATATCCTTGTTAGATGCAATTAAATTATGTCTGCTATACATGAGATCGTCAAAATAATTTATACTATGATTTATAATTCGTAAGGTATTGGTAGATGTGTCCAACTTTTACCGCTGGCTGAAATTTTACAAAGTTCATTTGTTTTTAATATTTGTTTGTGCGAAAATCGTTTAGGACCTTTGATCATAAGTTCCCCGCTTACTAAGATCTGAGCTTCATGAATTTATTCATCGATCTCTGTCCTATAAAACAAACTCGCTAGGGTGCTTCCAATGATTTGGACCGTATTCATCCTTTGATGCTTAACTCAATCTTTTTGTGATTAGAGGAGGATGAATGTGTGTTGTTTTGAATCAAAATTTATTACTTTTTTGACGTTTTGCTGCTGTACGTATTTATAGGCTCCCTCTGAGTCCCCGTCGCTGTCAGACATGCAAAAAATGTTTGCTCCATTTATGATACTCTTCGTGATTAACTGACAACGTATCGTGGGTAAGATGACGGATAGCAGTGTGTCCCTCGATCGACGAACAGGTTCTTCATCACTCAAGTGGCTCGAAGGTTCACTAATATTGCCACTTGGATACAACGTGGGAAGTTCTTCATTGGTTGAACATATTCATATAATGTAATTGAAAGATTTCACCGTAGATGTAAGAATGTTTTCTTCCATAAATTTTTTCATGTGCAAGACACATTGGTTCGAGTAGAATATTAGGAGCATGAAAACCTTATAAGATATTATAAAATGCATGGCCTCATCAATAGCCGGTTAGCCAGTTTCAACATCTTCAAGAGCTCCAAGAACCATCACCACAGCAAACATGTTAAAAGAGTTCTTAAAAGCAGTTGTGCTTGTTTAATTTCGAAAGAATATCAAACAACTGGAAATATTACACACGAAAAGATAACTTCAAAACACCAAATTAAGCTCAATAATTTGCATGAATTTGATTGCATCCTCGTCAAGAGAGCTTCAACACAATTAATAGCAAAATGATTCGATAAACTTAATTAGTTATCAGACAACACAAAGAATACATCAATCATCGATTCATCCATCGTTTAGAATATTTTTCTCGAAATAGATGATTGAGATGCACGATTTCTTGAGCATTGCCATTGCCATCTTCACTAGGGAACATGAATTACCCATTGATTTGATCGGTGTGACCCATTAACTTATGCTAACCAATTTCTATTAACTACCATAACCAAATTCGACCCAATTTTAGTAGACTGTAATCAGCTTCCTATTTTAAAACCGAGGAAAAATTTTAGGCATCTATATATATAAAATCCATTCAATTTGCGACATGAATTTTTTTTGTTCTTATTTTTTTGAGTTGATATCGAATGAATTAGATATATGTAAAAATATCATAGTATGAATATTTATTTTGATTATTGGGAGCTAACTACTTTCATAATAAGAGAAGGAAACTATATATACACACAGTTTGTCATAATCGGGTGATAACTACTTTTATTAATGTGAAAAATACCAAAAATAACCATCTAAATAACATAAAATACATTTATACCCAACAGTTATAAAAAATTCTATTTTAACCTCCCAAACAAATGAATTGCATTCTATACCCAAGATACCCAAATTGCCCCTGGCCTAAAATTACTAAATTGCCACTCGATTTCAAAATTAAAAAAAAAAAGGAAAATCGAAATTATGAAAATACCCTTACTATATAACATATCTCGATCAGTGAGAATGGGTGACAAACGCAACATGACGATCTACCAAACCCGGTGTCTGTCAAGCCACGCACCCCAACGCCGACTTTGCACAGTGGCCGACCATCTCACGCCGTCGCCGTCGCCGTCGCTCTGTAACCACTGCAAACTGTCGCCGAGCACGTCCTCCTACTCCATTGGTGAAGGTAAGCCAATTCGTGTATAATTTTGTGACTTTTTGAATTTCTTGCCATTTTATAGAGTTGGTTTGTGTTTTTAAACGTTGGGTTAGGATGATTATGATGAGATTGTATTGCATTTGGTTAGGATGTGGTTGGATTTGTACTGAAATTGTAGGTTTAAAAGAGTTAATACTATGAGAAGCCGATCGAGTTATGTGCGGCACCATAATCGGACGTTGGTTTACGTATACCAACAAAAGCCGAATCGACTTATGTTGGATATCTTATACCGACGTCGGCTTAGGTTGACGGAACAAAAACCGATCAGCTTTATTTGATGGTTAGGGTCAGGTTATGTTGTATTTTGTTTAGGATGTTGGTCAGAATTCAATGGAAAATGCAGGTTTGGTTGAGTGATCAGCTTTTGTTTGGAAACATAGGCCGACGTCGGTTCAAGTTGAAAAACGAATGCCGATTCGGTTGATGTTTGGAAACGAAGACCGACGTCGGTTTAAGTTGACAAACAAATGCCGATTCGGGTTAGATTGGTAACGTAAGCCGACGTCGGTTCAAATTCTTTAACATCATCCGATTCGGCTTACGTTGCCCAACTTAGCCCGACGTCGGTTTACGTTTGCCATCACAGATCGATGTCGGTGTATGTATATTTACATAAATCGATCAGTTTATTTTGTCAGTTTTTTTGATATGTTTAATTTTGTTGCTTTTCTTTCTACAGATGCAATTCAATTATAGGTACCCGGTACAGCATGTGCCAGAAGGAACAAATGGGAGTACACATAATAGTATGAAGCCTATTTGATTATCTAAATGGATTTCTTTCACAGAGACAGCTTCTGGATAGGTTTAAAGCAGAGAGTTCGATCGCGTATTTTATAAAACAATGCAGTCAACAGTTGTTGACTACTCCCCTTACGCTGACCGTTCTTGCTAGAGAGTTAGTAGATTATCCTGAATCACGCCCTGATGAGATGTGGTTTGAGATTGAGGGAAGGCCATATAGGTTTGGAAAGCAGGAGTTCTTACTAGTGACAGGACTCCGGTTCGGGTATCTTGACTTACATGTCCTCAAGTGGAAGCAAACAAATGAGGATAGTCTCTTGTGGCAACTTTTTAAAGGAATATCACTGAGATTGGCTGAAATTATGCAAATGTTAAAGGTCCGGGGGGAGGATATAAACGATGAGGACATCTTGAAGTTGACTAATATAATCATCGTTTACGATTTATTCTATGGCTTTGATGATCAGTTTAGGGTGGACGATTATCTATAGGTCTTGATAGAGGATCTTGATATGTGGAATAAGTTCCCCTTTGGTACAGTCGCCTATAGTAGGCTGATAGAGGGCCTTCATCGGGTGCTTGATGAGGATCGGCTTATGACTGGACGTAACATTAATTTATATGGTTTTATTTGGGCATTTGAGGTACGATATTTAATATATTGTCTTTATAAATAATAAAAATTATTTAGTGTTTATATATATTAACTAATTGTTTATCAAATTTTTTTGTAATTTAATGAAAATTACAGTGATGGTTGGTGGAAATATTTTCGTGGTTGGAAAATAGGGTAGGAAAGAGAGTCATAGGCGACGATGTGGTGCTGCCAAGGTGTGTGAATTGGACGTGTAATAACAGAAAGAAAATAAGGTGGTTTAATGAGCTTAATCGTGTAAGTATCTAAACTAACCTATATTTATTTCCATTTATTGACTATTATCGTTTGTAATTATAATATTAAATATATATATATATATTATGCAGTTAATAGGAGGGAGTAGGACCCTTGAGCCCACTGATGCAGAGAAAGAAAAAGATTATTGGAAGTCTTTCAACCCTGAACATTTGGTTAGGGAAAATGCTTATAAAGTAGGTGATGGAGGGGCTGTTGATGCTTCAAATAATGAGGAGGAGGGTGAGAGGGAGTCCAATAGAGAGGAGGAGGGTGTGAGGGAGTCCAATAGAGAGGAGGAGGGTGTGAGGGAGTTGAATAGGGAGGAGGAGAGTGAGACGGAGTCGACTAGGGAAGAGGAGGAAGAGGAGCAGTATCATTATCACATCCCAGACCCACAAGTTGACTCAGAGAGTACATATTCAGAGGCAAGGACAAAAAGAGCACACAAGTTTAGACGAGGTGAGGATCAGCATAATGACACCCCAGTCCCACGAGGTTGCAGCGTGGCCTCTGGAGTCTCTCAACGTCAGGTGTGAACTTTGTATGATTATATTACTGTATTTTATTTTTACATAATTATTATATTGTTGTTTAATTAATTTTGCGGGAGCCTTAGCATGATGACACCTCAGTCTCACGAGGTCGCAGCGTGGCCCCTGGACCCTCTCAGCATCAGGTGTGAACTTTGTATGATTATATTACTGTATTTTATTCTTACATGATTATCCATTTAATTATTATATTGTTGTTTAATTAATTTTGCAAGAGCCTCAAACAAAGGTGGACAAGATTATGGCCTTGTTAGAGTTTATTTTAAAGACACAACAGGAGCAAAATGAGAGGTTGAGTAGGATTGAGAGGATGTTGAAAATTTGTGTGCCTCCGGATGGCGGGAATGACCCGAATGATGATGATGATGATGATGACGATGATGATGATACTGAGAGCTCTATCCGGAATGAGTACATCCATCGCTCTTTACCACAAAAAGAGCGTCACCATTGAAAATAATACCATCACCAAAAAGATAATATTCAGTAGATGTTTCAGTACCCCATCAGGACCCACCGCAGTAGGATGAGAGTGACCGGATAAATTTGTATTTTATTTTGTGTTTTAGTTTAGTTTGTCAAATCATCACAAACTTGTAATTATAACTTTTAATTTTCTGCAGATTGTAGAGGTCCAGGGGGTAGGATTGCAGCTGCTGAGGGAGGTCGATCAGATACTTCCCTGTGAGGACCTACTGGCCGATTAGGATCCACCGCAGCAGCATGAATTTGATCAAATAAATTTTGTGTTTGTTTAGTAATTTAATTTAGTTTTGCTAATCATGATAAACTTGAGCAGATTGAGGAGGTTCAGGAGGTAGGATCGCAGCTGCTGGGGGAGGTCGATCGGATACTTCCCCGTGAGGATCTACCAGCCCATCAGGATCTACCATAGCAGGATGCGAGTGAGCAGGTAAATTTATAATTTATTTTGTGTTTTAGTTCAGTTTTTCAAATAATGGTAAACTTGTAATTACAACTTTTGATTTTTTACAGATTATAGAGGTCCAGGGGGTAGGATCGTAGCTGCTGGGGGAGGTCGATCGGATACCTCCCCGTGAGGACCTTCCAGCCGATCAGGATCCACCGCAGCAGCATGAGTGTGATCAGGTAAATTTTGTGTTTGTTTTATAATTTAGTTTGGTTTTGTTAATAATTATAAACTTATAATTACAACTTTTGATTTTCTACAGACTGTAGAGGTTCAGGAGTTAGGATCGCGGTTGCTGGGGGAGGTCGAGGTCCCACTACCGCATGAGGACCTGCCACTCCATCATGACCCACCATTTGAAGGGAAACTGTCACGGCCTAAACGAAAAATTAAACCGTCGGTATCTTTATTGTCACCATATACAGATCCTAAACGTGTGAAAAAAAAGAAAAAAGTGTTAAAGAAGCAGGTGGCGGAAGTTGTATTGCTAGGGGATGATATGGTTGAAAAAGTATACAAGCAATACAAAGCTTCCTCTTCTTTAGATCTTAGGTATTAATAAAAATATTCATTATCTTTGTTTATTTTGTATACTAATTTAATATAACTTACTTTTAATTCTTGTTTTTATTTTAGGCGTTACGTCGACGGTTATCCACTATCATTCACTCCTGAAGACTTTCGTACTATTGAGAATGAGGATAGTTGGTTGACATCAAGAGCATATCAACGGTTATTTACAGTGCCTACGAATCAAAGAAAGCGAGTGGTGGGATGAGGCTCATAATGAGAGATATGTAGTGCATGGATCGACTTTTTTTTGTGAGTGTCTACATTTTATAATTGTTCAAATATTTTTTCATCTTTTCATATCTGTTAAGTAATAAATAATTTTATCACTTGCAGGCGGACTTGACAATAGTTATGAATAAGGAATATGTCAGTAAAGGAAAGACATTTGATCCTGCTACAGCTGTGATCCCCCCCCCCCTCACTGGATAAGGTTTGCTAGCGGTTTTGAGGACGCTAAAATCCCTTGGTGGTTTGTTCATAATGTAAGTGTCGTACGAATAAAAATTATTATTTGATTGTTCGAATTCAAACTATATCACTAACTTTCTCAATATGCAGCTATTGTTCCCATGTAGTCTACATTAGACCCATTGGATAGTCTGCAAGGTGTGCCTAAGAGAGCAGAAGATTGTCATATATGATCCACATGTAGATACAGAGTTTGTCCACAGGAGAAATGTTATTGAGCCATTGGTCTGCTATATACCGTTGATCTTACGATCGATTGATTACTACGGGAAGACTAACACAGAAATGCCACCCATAGAAAAAATATGGGATGTGGAGCATGTGGAAAAACAGAAAGTGTCAGCAACCTGATGGGTAAAATATATATTTTTTAATCATATATTTAATAATGTATATAATGAATTATCTGACCTAAATCTATGTGTAATACAGGAGCAATTGCGGGGCATATTGTGCAATGTACATTCATGACATTTTATGCTCTCTAGAGGGTGAATGAAAATCTGTCCAAACCAAGGAAAACTCCTGTCAAATAAGGGCGCAGATAGCATCGGATTTATATATGTATTCCACCCCAATGTACGGAGTAGACGATTGGGGGCAATGGATATTAGATGAGGATGACAATGTTGTATATGATTGATTGATGTGAATATTTGTTTACATTTGATTGATTCATTCATTATTTAGTAAATATTTGCTCAGATATTGTGTGGTAGTATGATGGTGGATTAAGAGACTGAGTCTCTAAAAGAAATAATAGAAGTGTTATTCTTAATGCAGGTTTATTGGGCAATTTGTGAAGAAACAAAGGAAACTCTGCTCAATTTTTCCTAAATTACTTACAAAAAAAAAAAAAAAAAAAATCTTTTTAAGTGAAGACGGGAAAACCGATGTCGGGATACGTATGACCACATATACCGACTCCGGGTTCCATAAGAAGATGTATACCGATTGCATACATCGGGTTGATCTGCAATTTAGGTCGATATCGGTTTTAATGGAGCCACAAAACCCGACGCCGAGATCAGTAAGAGGATGTACACCGATTGCATACATCGGGTTGACCAGGCAATCTAAGCCGATATCGGTTTTAGCGTAGCAACAAAACCCGATTCCGGTGTTTGTAGGCTACAGCATACCGATTTTCAAATTTCTCAATTTCAAATTCATAATTTTTGTCCATTTTCTTTGTTTCTATTGATCAAAAAGACCCCCAAACTATAAATTTCCTATTATGTATAACTACAACCCAACAATGTAGACAAACATGAGCTATTGTATCTTGAGTTATAATGTGTACTTTAACCTAATGACATCTAACAATCCAATGTGATCAATATAGTGAATATTGCAATATATTTTCTTAATTCAATTAAACTAACATAATTTAAAGCCAATGGGGATAATTTTTGTCCCACCAAAACATCATAAAGTGGTAAAAAATATATATATATTTATATCGGTTTTCATGCCCTACTAAAACTGACATCGAGTATTATGATGTTATAAAAACCGACGCTGGTTTAAGTCTTACAACTAGACCCGACATCGATTGAATATCACCACTACAACCGACGTCGAAGTAATCCAAGCATAGCCCGACGTCGGTTTACAAAGTATATCAAAAACCGACGTTGGTTTAGATACAAAAAGAATTTTTTTTTTTTTAATTATTTATTTTATTTTATTTGTTTTTTTTTTTTTTTTGTAGGTTGTTTCCGTCATTTGTTTTCTCATTTTTTTATGTTTCCAATAATTTTCACCCTTAACCAAAATAACACAAAAATTTTCAAATTTTAACAGAACATCTTCTATTTTGTTTTCATATTAGAGACGATATAATCGAACCTGTAATATCATATTAATGATTACGAATATACCAGTACGACTATCGTAAAAACAAAAACAGACTTTGTTTATATATCACATTTTGAGCAATAAATGCGATAAACCTTACAACATCATGTCTATTCATTATAAATTTTCATGATTTCATCATCTTCTGAGGGTGGAATAGGGAACTGTAGATCACATCGACGTCGCGTGTGTCCAGTCACACCACAAAGGCTGCATTTTCGGGAGGTTCTAACCCGTCCAATAGGGGCGGCATTCGTTCGAGCCTTTGTATCATCTTCTGCCATGCTCCCAGTAGATCTAACAGTGCCAATAGAGCTAGTTCCAGCCTCTCCAGCAATTTCTGTGCTAGTCCTAGCATCTTCAACAGCTTCTGCACTTGTCCCAACACGTCTACCTTGACCTACGCTCGTCCCTCCGATGGTAGGGTTAGGACAACGAAGACAGTTGTGTCCCCTTTCACCACATTTTTTCTTTCGACGACTTTCTCCAGCTTAAGGAATTCGTATCTCTTTGGGTTTACCTGCTTGTCGTCTTCCTTCGGATGGTAGCACAATTATACTTTTGACTTCTGAAGGAACATGCCAATCTTTTGGGCCAGGAACAAGATTGATCAGACGTGCATATGCAGCTTCTAGCCATTCTTTGCTATAATAATCATAACAAAGTGTATAATAATGAACACCGTTCACCCTGACAAAGGTAGAAGGTTACCAACTGACATTAAATAACAAAAACACAATAATAAAGTATAATTACGATACTTGGCAACAACAATTGCATGATGACATGGCAACTGATCTAGATCTTAATGTCGACAACTGCATGTCCGTTCAAAAGGCTGAACAAATCCATAACCTAGTTCATGTGTGACTCCGAACTGGATCGACTGTTGAATGGTAGATACAATGACACTTGTCGATTCATTAGCCATCGAGTTCACATGATCTTCTGCAGTTTTGGTAACCGAAGTTCTGAGTTTCTCAGTATGAACACGTCTATCATTATACCACTTTTGCAGCATATGTCTTAGATATTCATGTGCGGTTGTTATTGGAAGCCGACGTGCTTTCATCATGCATTTGTTTATCGACTCCACAATGTTAGTGGTCATCATGCCATATCTTTTTTTAGGAGAATATGCACGTGACTATTTTGTCACTCCAACATCAATAAATTTTTCATGCATTTGCGGATATACCCATTGAATTTGTTCCAAATATCTATCACAATCCGACATTGTATAACAATATGCTGCAAGGTAAAACATATCCTCCACATCTTTTTGCTTTCTAAAGTGTTTTTTCAAGTTTTGCTTCAAGTGGAAGAAACAGAACACGTGTGGGACTTCGGGAAAAACATCACTCATCGTATTCACAATGCTTTTATGACGATCGGATACAATAATCAAATCTGATGGAAAATGTTGTCTCCCACCAATAATCTCTCTCAATCTACTTAAAAACCAGGTCTGTGAATTGTCTGAGTCTCCATCACCAAATCCAAGTGCAATAGGATAAATCATCTCCTCCCTATCTTTGCATGCAACAACAAAAATCACTCCTTTATATTCACCTTTCAAATGAATAACATCAATCGCAATAACCGGTCTTATGTAAGATCGAAAACCCTTAATTGAGGCTCCAAGTGCAACGAATGAATATAAAAACCGGTTGTTTTCATCCGTCTCAATTGCAGTCATTGTATCAGGGTTTATTTCTTTTAACATGTGAAAATATGAAGGAAGCTGCTGAAATGACTCATCTGTTTTTCCATATGCTAGTTTCTTTGTATATTGTAAAGACCTCCAAGCTTTAGTGTACATGATCTGCACACCATATTGCTCCAACATTTCTGCAATCAAAAGCTGAGGTGTTATACTATCAAGGCGCACTTTTTTTTGATACATTGTTGCTACAACAACAGTCTTCACACTGTGTCTATATGACTCGTAAGCATCTTGACAACATGTGTGCTCTGGTACATACTTATGCACATACCACATAGAACCACCCCTTCTACTTCTTGCACGAATCTCAAAACTACAGCTTAAATCCTTACAACTAGCCTCATATCTAACCATGCATGAGCGTCTAACCTTATGTTGATGCTTGGAATTAAGCACACATTTTCCAATGGCTACATTTAGTTCATATTTACTATAAAAAAATGCACCTTTATACAATGTATCACGTCGGATGAAGGTCGACATAGCAGCTGATGTAACCTCAATTTCACACTGATCTACACCAGGAACAATCCAGTATGGTTGTAAAGGGTTGGTTTCAAATTGTGAACTCGAAAATCGTACTTCTGGATACTCCACGGTTTTTGTATCAGCTCCAATTTCAATATCATCACCTTCAGTTTCCTCATTATCATTTCCACTGTTCGATGTCTCATCACCATCGCTAACTGCATCCCGATCTTCATCATTATAATCATTTTTGCCAAAATCAAAGTCATACATTGGACTTTCTACAGATGTAAATGCGACAATAGAAGCTGAAACTTGGTTGCTACCACTAGAAGAAATAAAACAATTTTGACCTTTACCTATAATCGGACTTGCAATTCTATCCGTAGGTACCTCCATATGCCTTGGATCTGATATTGCATTAATGGCAAACTGAGGGACAGTAGATGACGGGCCCCCCTCCTTACTAGGCCTGCCGGCCGCCTTACGGTAGCTCTCCAGAGGATATCTGATCCAACTAGAAGGTTTCCATAAAGTTACGCCGTTTACTTTCTAAAACTTTCTGTAAATGTGGAAACGTAGATAAATTTTTCTTTTTATTTAAACATTTATAAAACGGATTTATAAAAATTTGGTCAGCATAACAACTGTTTTTAAAACATACCATCCTGTAAATTTCAAAATTTAACATTTCTATGTCAAACAATTCTCCACTACTGGCCTCAAGCCCTCAAATCATTTTCACAATTCAACAGCAAACATTTTCAATTCAAAATCCATAATTATACTTCCTCTCAAAATACTTTGTAAAATAAGATTCTTTCTATAAGTTTATTAAAATTTCAAAACTGGGTACTTCTTATAAATCTTTCTTTATTTCTGAAAACTGGAAACAATTTCTACTTTGATAAACTTCACGTCTATGGACGTGCTTTTCTCTTTTATCAAAATTAAGTAATTTTTATAAACCTTTCTATTTTTCTCTTTTATCTCGCCAAAGGCAACCCAGGGAATATATCCTCCTGGCGTGGTAGCATATAAAATCTAGCTAACCACTAGGAGTGGGGATCTATCATGTGTAGTCGCCGAAAGCGGGTCCACGCTGCGGACCGACTACACTACCCTATACGTGTATACGGATCACTCATACCTCGCTCACACAAGAGTCAACTAGACTCAAATCTCACTGACTGACTTCCTCTCATCTACTGTATCACGTATAGGGCATTCGGCCGGGTACTAAACTGGGGTTAGGGTAAACCAAAAGCATCTAAAATCTTTTATAATAAAAATCTTACTTTTCTTTTCTTTGATTTCTTAAAATAAAACTTACTTTTCTAAGGCCGAAGTCTATCATTTATAAATAACTTTAGTATGTATAATTCTCGAGTATAATTATTCAATATACTAAATTACTTCAATACTCAAATGATCATAATTGCAATTTAATAAAATATTTATGCGATTCATATAAAAATATATCATATGCTAAGGCAAATATAAAATCGCATAATAAACTCTTTTACTAAAACAACAATTAATTAACTCAATTCTCATATATTAAATTCATAAATACTTTATAAAATAAAACCACTCACTTATATTTCTTTTCAAAGCTTCATTTCCATCTCTATAATTCTCACATATTAATTCATTTAATCATCTCATTTTCACTCCATAACCTTATATAAGTCACCTAATCATTTAAAACAATCTCAACACATATAAAAACAACAATTGCTCAAACCTAAAATAATTATTCATCAACAACTCATTTCTTTGCTTTTCTTTTCAAGATTTCCATTCAATCAACACAAATCTCACACACAACTTCATCTAATCATCCAAATACTTTTATTACCTATACTTTTTATAATTAAATCACATACTAATATACAACAACTTCATTCATCCCATTTCATCTCAACAAATAATCACACCAAAAACACTTCAACAATCATCCATCAACATAACCACAACCTTAAACTAAACATAAATTTATTTCATCAATTTATATTCAACAAACCCTAACCCTTACCTCTCAAATCTTTAAAATCCACTCAAACAAACTCATCTTCACTCCGTTTCAGCTTTTAATAATTTCGATTCATATTCTGGAGCTTTTGACGTCCAAGGTCCATTTTTCAAAAATTACTATTCATTCGAAAATACTATTCCGTCCGAAACTACTATTTATTCGGGAAACACTGTTTCTCCTAGGGAAATGAAAATTCCGGATCTTACAGTAGAACTAATACCCCTAGAATTTCTTATAATCTTATCAACATAAATTTCTCTATAATAAGCTTTTTTATCTGAAATCACACATCGGACACTAAGATCAGTAGTGATAGGAATCTTCACTACGAGCATTCCTCTAGCTCGGAGTAAATAATGCAAACGAATATCTCATATTCTTTTATCAATGCCAATCATTGTAAAAACAAATTCCATCAATCGAGAAAAATTGACGTTCTTAGGGGCCCCCATCATGAATGTCTCACCTTCAACATAGTTATTCCCATTTCACTCTCCGTTACATTTGACTATTATCAGCACTTCACCCATTCCTATAAAATTTAAAGTATAAAATAAATAAATTAGTCTAACACATACTCTCGTCATATTAAAATTTAATATCTAATTTCCTATTGCCAAATTCATCAAAATCTAACTAAATATTATCTAATTGATACCAAACATACACAACCGAAGTAATATAAAAAAAAAAAAAAACCCAACAAAAGCCATTCACGCAACCCGATTCGGGTTATATGAAAACATAAATCCCGAATCGGGTTTATGGATAAAACATAAACTGATTCGGGGTTTATAAGGTCATATAACCCGATTCGGGTTAAGTTATTTATATAATTCGATTCGGGTTTTATTTATAAAGATGACCCGATTCGGGTTTCGTATATTCACAAAACCCGACGAGTCGCAGAAAAACGCAGTTTTTTTTTTCTCTTCGTTTTGAGCAGATCTCACTCACATCAGGTTAAATCACAATCAAAATTCACTCTTATGCCCTAAAACTAAGCAATGTGACTAAAATAATTTGAAAATCAACCAACAACAACAATCACATACCTTAACTTGAAGAAAAGTTTGAATATGGAGTTTGTTAGAGGCATAGAAGCTTCAAAATGCAGTTTAATGAGTGTCAAAGAACTTAATGAGTGCACAAAATGCAACTGCTATGGATGAGAAAAAAATAATGTAAAGATGAGAAGAGAGGTGAGAACCTTTTGGAATAGAAAAAGGAAGACGAAGAAACGGGAAGAAGAAGAATAAAGAAAAGGGTAATTTCGTAATTTTAATAAGGTTTTAATGAGAATTTTAAATTAAAAAATACTTAGGGGTAATTTGGGTATAGATATTAATTAGTTTGTTTGAGAGGTCAAAAAGAAATTTTTATAAAAATAGGGTTAAAAATGATTTTTTTTTTTGTTCTAGACTTAATTTAAAAATCACTCTTTATTAATTTATATGTAAAGTTTATAAAATGTGGTTCATAAACTTTGAAACTCTATTACTAAAATGGACGTAGAAATGCTTAACCACACATACTCAATTAATGTTCAAGTTGGACCTATTATGCAGTCAATATCCCGAAAAATTCAAGTTCCACCGTGGCTACATCGACCTGTCAGCGAAATCAGAGAGAACCCCATCAATTCCACTAACACGCCCCGCAAATACCCCGCCATTATTGACTTCACGAAAACAAAATCCATCATCACAGCGCAACACAACCTCAATGCATCCATTTTCAAAAGGAAAAAGATACAGAGCGATCAAGAGATCGACATCGTGTACATGTGAGAGAGTAAAGGTATTGTTGATTATATGGATAAAAGTGGAAAAATTGCTGGCTGGCTTCTTGAGAGTCTCATGCAACATAATTGGTATGCCATATAATAAATCAATCAAATTTATTCTTTATGCAATATAATAAAATTCTAGCCATTTACACAAGGATGTTTTAAAAATATTTTTTCTTATAGAGTGGCAGCAACGCAAAGAAAGGAGCAAAAGCTTTTACATTAATGATTTTATTTTTTGAATATAACACGGATCTTATCAAGGTTTATCAAGAAATTAAATAGAGCTATATTGGAAGCTTCAAATAGATAGAAAAATTCCTTGAAATTTATTGTTCCTTCGTTGAATTTATCATATTTGCAGAGAAGGAAACTATACCGCGCGCTAACTATTTAGCCAGTTATGAATTTTCCTGGTTGTATGTAATGTGCATATCATGTTTTGTGACTTTTAAGTTCAGTTGTTTGCATTAGCTTGAGGAGCAAGTGTTATTGCGTTCCCTCTTGATTAACTAGTTTTTATTTATTTATTTTAGTTCTTTTAATAAATATCTTCTTTCTGTCTTAGGAAAAATAAAGGAGTTTTATCAAGGCATATCGAGCTTAAACATTATGGTAATAGTTTAGAAATTTACTATGTCTACCCCCACAATGTCTGCAAAAAAGCAGTCCAAAATATTCCAGTAGATGTCAAATCTCATAATATTCTTTTCTCAATTATAATTTTTTTTTCTCAACCATGTTCTGTTTTCCAACTCCTTTCTTGATATAAGGATAGTTTAATGTGTGTTATTTTATTTATTATTAAATTAAATAAATATTTTTTACTATTAAGAGTATTAAATCACATTAACTTGTATTATGATATATGTTATTTGTTGGCTTGACTGTTAATATGATCAAAAGTTGGATGATAATTTTGTGAATGCGAGATGATTAACCCCAACAATAATTGTTGACGTCCGGAAACGGTCAACCAAAGATTCTGGGGCCCAGACGGCGGACTTGGTAATTAAGGATTGATTGGTACTGGTCGAAGGGTAGTAAATGGTGTATTAATGGGATGCTAGGTTGGTGATAATTAATTCAGGTGGAGGAATGTCGTTCCTGGTAGTTGGTCGGAGTTAATAAACTGATGAACAAGTAACTAAAGGAAATGAGAGAAAGAAGTAGAGAAAACACAGGGGTTTTCACGTGGTTCGGTGACTGCACCTACGTCCACGGTCACTCTGGAATAATTCCGGCAGAGTGATGGTTATCTAGTATTAAGCCTGTTGTACAGTGAAAATGTCTCCCCTCTTTATAGAGGAAGGGAGCTCACAATAAAATAATACAAAGGAAAAGTTTACACGTAATAGGCAACGGCTAGTTTCAACTAATCCTGACATTGCCATGCTGCATTAATTGTAAAGGTAATGATGATTTCCTCCCTGCACAAGTCTGCATTAATTACACCTGAAGAAGTCTTCACTTCATTAAATGCTTCTGGGTAATTGTGTAAACAGTGTCTTGCTGGAAATCATGGGGGTCGGCAGTTCTGACAACTTGCTGCACACGGTTCCTTATAGGCGGACTTTCTGGTCAGCCAGATGTATGCTGGAGAGGAGGTGAGGCGATCTGGAGGTTAGCGCGAGCTCGCGAGCTCGCGATTGGCGCGACCTCGCGGGCTCCTCGGGCTGAAAGCATTGGCAGGTGACATGCTGAAGAACTGTTGCTAGCTCGCGACCTGGATGGCCTCGCGAGCTGGGCTTGCAACTGTTGGCTCTGTCTTTGGGCTTTCTGGGCCCTTGCTTCTGTTCAAATTAAATGGGCGTGTACTGTTGCTAGTTGGGCCGAACCAGAAAATGGGCATAACAATAATAATAATAATTATTATTATTTTATGTATATATGCTATATATTGCGTGAGGGTCAATAATTAATTTCTTTCATTTATAAGAAGAAACCTTATGCAATTTATAGATAGAGAAAATTTTAGAAGATTGCGAAATGGAAAAGGATCTGTATAGCAATGTGGGAACAAAATGAATATCTGATTCTCAGTTTCTTCATAACCTTTTGATAGGAAAAATCTGATTGCTGTGCTATTACTTGTAACCTTCTTAATTCTGATGTGGTCAAACCAAGTTATAATGCATACAACTGCATAAGTACTCATTAACTTCTTGAACGTCTCTAATTTTTAAAAATTCGGATTAAATTGTGGGTCGGCAATTTGGTATTATTGCAGTTTTTAAAATAATCATTGAAGTTTTTGGTTATTATGGTTTTAAAATTGTTATAAACCATAAACGGGTAAAAACGAAAATGACCTAAAAATTACGGTGAAAACATTTTTGTCCCATCTCAATGATTATATCATTTGTGTTCTAAACAAATATTTTTGGATAAAATTTCCTTTTGGAAAACAAATTTGCTTCATATTCTTCAATTACTTTCATCTCTAGAATTATTTCTTTTCTATTCGGCTTTTTCCCCATCTAATTTTCTCTCTTTTTTGTTTGATATTTTTTATTTCTTTCCTCTCCCTTTCTTCTCCTTCCTTCTTCCTTCTTCTTTCTTTCTTTTTCCCTTTTCCTTCTCTGATGAACTTTGCACCCCGACCAATTCTTCAGACACCCAACAACTACTCCGTTATTATTGTCTGTTCATTTAATTTCACAAAATCCCTAGCACAACCTCAATACATCAATTTTCAAAAGGAAGGAGAGATGAAGAGCATTGTGTACACGTACGCTTGTGAAGAGTTGTTGATTGTATGCATATAAAATTAGAGAGAGATTAGAGAATAATTTGGGCAAAAAAAATCCAAGAATTGTTGTGTTTACTCTTGCATTATTCCAATTAGTTTCTTGATCGGAGAAGGTGTTTTGTTAAAGTTGATATGTATAATATTATTATTATTTTAAAATATTTAATAATTCGATTTGAAATATTGTAAAATTGATTGAGTTTTTTACTAACAAATTATTGTTAGTATGACGATCAACATGATTAAAAGTTGAAGGGTATTTTTGTGAACACAAGAGGAATAAGCTGAAGAACTGTGTGTACGTGCTTGTGTGGCTAATGAATGTGGTCTGCGAGCTTCGATTCTAATTTAATATGTTCAAATTCTATAATAATTAGGTTTAGGGTATTTTAGTTTCCTATGTTATTTTATTGCACAGGAAACTTTGACAATCGCACTATACGCACTAAAGTAAACCCTTTTATTTATAATTAACAATTTGTATATTATATATTTTTCAAATTTAAAGGGTTCTAGTACAATGAACAGCGAAGTCTTCGTCAACATTTCAGTAAAATACAAGCATGTTTCTGTATGCAACCTTAATAAAAAGATATGAGTAAAACTCAACTTGCCTTAAACATTTAATTTTTTGTTTTTTAATTTTTAATTAGGAACTAGCTGGCAAGCGGCAACACTGGAAGATATTAGAAGAGAAACAATAGTACCATCGCTTATTCTCTCATACAAGCATATTAGCAAAGTTTATTGCACAAAACAAAAGGAAACTTATAAGGATTTGGTCTCATAAAACGCGGACAATGTCACCAATTACATCATATAACACGATTACCTACTCAAATGAAATTAACATTCTCCTTATGATAAATTTGGAATAAAAATTTCTTAAACAAGCAAATGATCACAAACAAATAAAAAATTAAGCGAATATTTGGGAATTATGCCCGGAAATCCCAACAGAATTCAACATGTCAACATCAACATGAACACATATCAATCAAAGTCCAATTGCTCCAAACACTATATTGGTTACCACTCCAACAGCTAGCTTTTTCACAACCACGTGCATTATTTTCTTCCTTTTCTTGCCACCTCCAGGACCCTGATTATTGCCTCCATATTGATACTGATGATACATGTTATAAGGGTCCGCATAAGTGCAGCCACATGGGACCCCGTAAACATATCCACCAAAAGAAGGTGGGGCTGTTGCTGTTGCCGGCGGCGCGCTTGGCTGATGGACCGATCGAGATGTTGACGTTGAGCTATCACACTCAGTTAAAACGCACCCAACATGGATGTCAAAGCAATTACTAACAGCACACCTGTAGCGCCAACCTGTGCACTCACTTTGGCAAACCATGCACCAACCAGACGGAGCTGGCTGCAGCGTCAAAGGGTGGTCGGGGTGCGGGTGCAGCACGTGCCGGAGATGTTGTGGGAGCTGGGTGCAGAGGGGGTGGACGTCAAACTCGCAGAGCTTGCACCTGTAGAAGAGGCCTTCGACGTGGTCACCACAGACGTCGCAGATGCGCTCGATCTGACGGGCGGCTTGTGGCTTGCGGACGACGAGGTTGAGTTGGTGTTGGGGGTGCATGAAGGAGGAGAGAGTGATGGGGCACGTGCCGCAGTGTTCATGCAGATCATAATCGCAGGCGTTGCATCGATATCTGGTCCCGATTCCAAGAGTCTTGCATGCATCACAGAGGTATTCTTTGTTTTCAAACACTTCGAATAATTGATGGCCTGGATGGGTAAAATGCTCTATGCTCTTCTTTGGCAATGGAGCCATCGATCTCCTTTTATGCAAACACCGGATTAACAGAACAAACAAGCTATATATGCTTTATATGTTGACATGGAAAATGGTTAGAGCTATGACAACTAAGAAAACTCACAATTATTTTAAAATGTTGCGAGAGTGCAACTTGAGAATTTCTTTAATGATGTTGACCAGTAAAAGATTTAGAGGAACTTTTACAAATATACATGCATATAGCTAGTAGATTGGCTGGTACTAACCATTACAAGCAAGATTGATGCTAGTCTTATTACCTCCCTGAGACCTATGTTGCTTTTTTTTTTTTTTTTTTTTAATCTTTATATTAAATATTTAAAGTTTGAAAAAAAAAAGTCGGTTAATTTCACTACAAGAAATTTGGCCTAATACGTTGCCGTAGCCTTTTGCAACGTGCTGGAGCAAGTTGCTGATAAGCATGTTGCCATAGTATTGAAGGGTTTGGCAAGAACACCTATAATGTGCAGCAAGAACATCAACCATGAATAACAACACACAAGTCTCCTTTTTGAAACCCTAGAAATTGATTTTACAATGTACATGGGTGACCTAGAAATTAAATACATACAACATGAAAATACACTGCTAAATCATGCCAAAGTTCGATCTAATGATCAATTAACAAACATTATGAATCATGAAACACATAATCACAACAAACATGGTGATTCAACAAAAACCCAACTTAAGAACACAACCAATCTACAACAAATGCATCATACTAGAATAATCAAGGCATATTCAAACAAAAGTCAAGATAATAAATCAATACCTTGATAATTTTAAGATTCCATGACCATTAATGAGAGATTTGAAGTGATTTGGGTGTTTTAGAGTTGAGAGAAAACCAAAAGGGGCTGCTAGGGTTTTTTGTTAGAAGAAATGGCTGCTGCACGGTGAGGAAGAAGAAAAACAGGTTTTTAGAGTGCAGATCTAAAAATTATATTTCAGTCCCTAAAATTTAACAAAATTGCAATTTATCCTAAAAGTATAAAAAAATTTCATTTACACCCCTATAAGATTTAAAAACTTTTCATTTATACCCTTAGCATATGCACACCTTATGGATATACAATTTCCTGAGTGTGTGCGATCCTAAAACCTTTATGAGATTAAAAGCAACTTACAATGAGATTTTATGACTTGTGTTTCTATGCTAAGTTACTCATAAAATAAATTATAAATAAAGAGCGTTTTGAACGGAATTCAACCAACCTAAAACTACTTGATTGAATAGGAATAATGATGGATTTTTTTTTTTTTTTTTTTTATTGGAGACTTTCACTTGTGTTGTTGGATTGAAGGAAGAAGAAACTTTTGGGCATGAAGAATGAAGAAGAAACTTTTGGACATGATGAAGTGTGAAGAAGAAAGGAGTGCAACTTGGACTTTGGATGAAATGAAAGTTGGATTTAAAAAAAAAAAAAAAAAATCTTATTTATACATAAAAATTATTTTAAAAAATAAGTTACAAATTTAAAATAACTTAATTTATAAAAAATTAACAATATTTCTTCCTAATAAAATATGATTAAATTAATGCATTTTAATTGATTATTTTTAGTTTTAATAATTTGTAATATTAATTTACAATTTTAAAAAAATTCATTATTTTAAAACAAATTATAATAAAGTCATCCTTTGTTTTTAAATGATTTAATAAATAACCAAAAAAAGAAATCGGTTTATTTTTAAAGTAATGTGTTAAGATTTCTAGTTACTTAAAAAATCTGTTTTGAGAAAAAAGCGATGTGTTAATTAAATACATATTAACCGATGTATTTGTAATGTCTTAATTTTTAAGACATCGTATTTTAAATAACGGATTTTTTAAATTTATTTTTAAATCAGTTTTAAAGAATCGATATGTCACTAGTGATATCTTTATACATTTTTGTAGTAGTAATAATAATCAATATATTTTATTTTGGATCAAATATTTTGTAGAATTTATGAACATTTTTTAACATAAACAAATTCTTTCTTTTTCCTTTACAAAATCATAAACAATTTTTTTTTTTTCAAAGTTGGGATTTCTCGCAACCTAGCAAAATCAACACTCAGCAATTTATAAATGTGCTACAATGTAATTTCACTAAATTAGACAATTCAACCATTTCCTTTATATTCGATCATTATTACTATAACAATGTGGCGCTAAATGTAAGTAAATTGGAAAGTTAGCTCGGTTTGTTTTAATTAAGGCATACCTTATATATGTAAATTGTATATAAGTCAAATAATAATTATCTTTTTATGTTTGAAGTGATATGTAATTAGTCATTATGATGTTAAATAAAATAAATTTCAAAATTAAATTTATTTATATCAATTTAAAATATTAGATTTTAGCAAAGTGCAATCATACACATTGCTAAATGATGGGTTTTCAGCAATATGCAACATTAAATGTTGCTAAAAGGTGGATTTTTGACAACGTGCAGCCCTGCACGTTGCCAAAAGGTGAGGTTTTGGCAATTTATATCTATGCAAATTGCCAAAAGAGGGGTTTTTGGCAACGTGTATGATTTTGCATGTTGTCATATGTCCCTTACTTTCAGCAACATGCATTTGCACATTATCGTAGATCTCTTTCACAATATGTAACCTTTGCACGTTGCCGTAGATGACTTATGGCAACGTGAACTTGATGCATATTGCCTTTTGAACATTGTTGTAGCTTGGATTTTCTGTAGTGTTTGGAATATAAAACATTAGTTAAAACACAAAAATGGTAAAATAATCACAAATTTAAATATAAAAATCAATGGGATGGTTGATGCTTTAAATTTTACCCATAAAATATGTATTTATTTGTCAAAATTGTTTTAATTAGAAGTATATCATAACTAATATTTTTCTCCACCAATTAAAGTATAATATATATACATATATATATATGTATTCAGTGTTCAAGTGATGGACCCTGTATGTTGGATGAATTTGTGGAATTAGAGATGGTAATGGAGTGGATTAGAGATAAATACCAAGGTATCCTTCCCCATATTCACTTGAGATATTATATCCCATTGTCCTATCCATCCTCGCTACTATAAGCAGGACAAATTCGAGAGAATATCCGAATTTGAATAGGAATACATCCCTATTTTCCACCTCC
Organism: Litchi chinensis; assembly: GCA_019925255.1. Taxonomy (NCBI): domain Eukaryota; kingdom Viridiplantae; phylum Streptophyta; class Magnoliopsida; order Sapindales; family Sapindaceae; genus Litchi; species Litchi chinensis. The sequence continues at coordinate 4,826,107 of CM034475.1, read as the reverse complement.
ATATCCAATAAAAATATTAAATTATTATATTTTACATGCGAAAAATATAAATAACATCTAGTTATAAAAAATGCAATTAGCATGCATAATTTGAATAAAAATAGTTTACTAGTTGGTAATTGTAAAATAACTTCACCTTTGAAGTGAGAGAAAAAAAAAAGAAAAAAGATAGAGAATAATCTATATAACTATGCTTTAGTAAGTGCATAATAAAAGTTATACTCATTATATTGATAAAATATTAAAATTATTAATAGATTTAGATCGAATCACCCTAAAAAGTTCTTGTCACACCCATTATAAAAGAATTCTTATTATATTTAAAACTTTTGAATTTGATAGATATATTGACAAAGAGAACAAATATTAGCCTGCAAATTAGAATTGAATAAAAATAACTTATTAGTTGATGCTTTGTAAAATAAAAGTGAGTAAAAAAATAGAGAATAATCTATACAAGTATTTTTAGTAAGTGCATAATTTATTATATATATAAAATATTAAAATTATTAATGGATTTAGATAAAATCACCCAAAAAAAGGTTTCGTCACATCCATTATGAAAGCAATTTTTTTTTTCAATGATCATTATTAAAGTATTTTTGTTATATTTAAAACTTTTGAATTTGATAAATATATTAAGAAAGGGAGCAAATATTAGCCTCTAAATTAGAATTGAAAGACAAAAACTTGAGCATTTAGAGACAAAAACTTGGGCACAAATTGAAGTCATGGGTTGTGAAAATTAGATAACTGATAATATTTGTTTGTTTATTTATATATTTATTTTATCATGTCAGGGCCTTTTTTTTTTTTTTTAGTTACTAATATGTAAGGATAGTTTATGATAGTTTGATGGATGTAGGGAAAAAAAAATTAATTTTTAATTTTTTAATATAGATGTAAAAAGAACACCCAATTCCTTATCAAAATTCTATCTCAAGTTTCTCAGTGCTAATCTCCAGAACCGAGAAGAGATTAATCACCCTTAGAAACTCATCGAAGTACCAGCATTCATGACACTGATTATCCTAACTCACTCATCAAAACGAGACTTATTGGTCAGGTTAGTCTCTTTTCATTTCCAAAGATAACCCATCAAAAGAGAGTTCACTGAATTAATATCAAACTACTAGAGAGTAAGACTAAAGATAAAGAACCAGGTGAGTTCTTTCCTTATCTCAATATTTTGAGATATTTCATCATTATCATTTCAGGTGTTTCAAACAGAAGGGGGAAATTTAGCCAGAAAACATATTGATTTTATTTCTGAAAGATTTTCTAGATATCTTACAACTGGAAGATGAAGCCATTTTATAACTGAATGACTTGAGAACAAGACAAATAAGCTTACATCATTGATGATATCACTCATCAATTAATACGGAGGAAAAAGTCAAACGACATTATTACAAACTTTAAGAATTACAAACACGAAGGACCAACACGATTGACATATCAACCAAACTTTTGACAATCTTGATTATACTTTTTGACGTGGTAGAATGGAACGAACAGAATAGAATCTGCCAATAGTGACTGTAATTATGGCGATGTTGACAAATTGTAATTAGCATGGTCTTTATCATCTAAATCAGTAACACCACAAATTTGACATGTCCATATGGAATGCATGTATTCTTGATGTATGGAACAATAAGAGCTGGGATCACATTCGGGACAAAAATTTGCATCATATGTAGGAGTGTCTTCATCAGATAAGGACACAGCAGCTAACTGATTGATATTCTTTTGTTTGCTTGTGCTGGGAGCATCATTATTATGCTTTTGTCCTTTTTATTTGTCTACATCATATATTCTTGTTGCTTCTTGGAGATCTTCTATCTGCCATGTTTCTTGTTGGGAATCTGGAAAATTCCAAACTAAAAAATCTTCTTGGGTTGAAAAATGAGACACTAAAGAGTCAATATATTGATTACGTGCTTGAGACAAATTATCAAGATATGATTGAAGAAAAGTAGACCAAGGAGCTTCATCTGATAGGGTTAGCCATAACTCATTCGGAATAATATGATTTTTTCAAAAAACTTTTTTCTGGATAGGTCTGATTCTTGCTACATAATTAAGCTCTCCATTAAAAACTTGAATAGTGTCTGTTCAATTATTTCAAATTCTTATTTTGAGAAATAGACACCATCTGAATGGACAGAAAAAGGATGATGGAACATGAGTATTGACCATTGTCTAGGACGGAAGATTTTTGACCAGGTTTTCCACTCAGGAAGAGATTTAAACTAAGTGAGAAAATCGATAAAAAATATGTCTAAAACTTCTGAGGATTCATGACTCAAAGCAAGAGCTTGTTTAAAAAGATCATTAGAGACTTCAATAGCAAAATAATGGAGATGACCTAAGCACTAAAGAAAATAAAGCAATTCTAAAGGAAAGATGAAATAAGAGAAATGTAATTGCGTAGGAAGGGAAAAAACCTTAGTAAATGGATAAGTTGGATTTGAAAAAAAGTTTTGAAAAAGAGTTTACCATAAGTTTGAATACATTTATACTGGTAAGAAAACAATAATTCCTTAATTCTTTGTTCAAGAAAATTTGATCTAAGAAGGTATGAGAATTCTAAAATTTCTAAACATGAAATTTTTTATATGAAAGAAGATGAAGATGGTTGAAACATAAATACAGGAAGTAAAGCAATGTTTGGTTGGATTGGTCGGGAAATATAATCTACAAGGAAATTATTTTTAGCTTTGATGTGTTTGACTGTGAAAGAGTACTTGTTGAACCATTCTGCCCATCGAAGAAGAAGTTGATGAGACAATTTCTTCTTATGAAATTGGAGCATTTGAGAAAATGATTTTATATCAATTTCCACAATAAAGTGATGATCAATTAAATTAAACTCAAATTTCTCAATAGCATTTTTGACTGCTAGAATTTCTTAAATGTTGAATGATAGTGCAACTGGCTTGGTTTGAAACTACCGCTTTGATAAGCACAGATCTATCTAACACCTTGATCTATTTGTTCAAAGAGAATTGCACCCCAAAAGTTTTCATTAGCATTAGTCTACAAAATTCTGGTTCCTATAGAAGGGATATATAGAGGAGAGAGAGCTTGACAAACTTGCTTGATTTGTTGGACTGCTTGGGTTTGTTGAGAACTCCAATGAGGAAGATTCTTTTGCAGTAATGTTGAAAGAGGTTTAGTAAGAGCTGCAACATTGGATATGAATGTTCTGACATAGTTGACAAAACCAAAGAACTGTTGAATTTCTTACTTAGACTGCAACTGATTAGGGAACTTGAACAACTCTTGTCCAATGTGAGGTTGAGGGTGATATTTTCCATCAGAAATTTGCATGCCAAGAAAGTAATCTGCTTCTGAGCAATTTCCATCTTTTTGGCTGAAAGCATAATACCATGATCTTTAGTGATTTGAGCAAACTGTTGAAGGAGTTGAAAATGTTCTTGCTCATTTTTGGAGAATAGAAGAATGTCATCTATGTAGATGAGTGCACTATGCAGTATATGAGCATAGATATTGGTCATTACTTTTTGAAACAATAAAGGAGTTGTCTTTAAACCAAAATGTAAGACTTTCCATTGGAAATTGTGATCTAGAATGCAGAATACAGTTTTGTATTTATCATCAGGATAAATACTAAGTTGTCAAAATCCAGCTTTCAAATCAAACTTTGAGAAAATGTGAGCATTTGAAAGACAAGCAAATAAAATCTGCCTCATGGGTAATGAAAACTTATCATCTTAGAGAAAATGATTGAGCGATTTGTAGTTGATAACCAATCTTAATTTTCCACGAACTTGCTCAGATATTTTATTCACATAGAAAGCTTCACATGTCCATTGTGAAGTGGTTGGTTTAATAATATCTTATTGTTGCAACTAGGAGTATTCAGTTCTTGCAAGCATGAGATGTTCTGGATTCATGCCTGAATGACTTGCTTTGGTCGGATTTATGTTATCATTCAAGTGAAATGAGAGTTTGACAACGAAGTCAGGGTTTTGCCAGAGAGGATGAGAACATTTTTAGAGAAAATTAGAATATGTTTCAGAACAAGAGTATTGAATAAGCTAATTCTGGAGCTCAGTAAAATCAATGGATGGTTGAAGGGAATAGAAACTGAGAACAGAAGTCCATGGTTTAAAATGTTGCTTAAACCAAAGACCATCAGAGAGGATTCTAAGAGAAGAGAGTTTAGAGTAAAGATCAAATCCAAAGACAAGGTCCTTTCGAGGTAAATGTGAGCCAAGAACTTTTTGAGTAACTATACAATTAGGAAATATTTCAAAATAAGGGATTTACTAATAAGAGACATAGTAAAAGGATTACCATTGACAGTACGAAATTTTTCTTGATGTGGTTGCCAATAAGAGGAAGGAAGTATGTCTGGATTTAAAATGGAGGTTACAACACTTGTATCAACAAAAACAATAACAAGAATAGGCTTGTCATATTTGGTAGGAAAAATTTTTATTATTGTCGAGGGAATTATTGATTTTGATGATTGAATAGCATATTGGATCTGATAGCAAAAAGAACTACAGAATCAGAGATGGATTTTGATAATTGATCAAACTGAAGAACATCTTGAGAAGTAAGAGTATCATGAACTGAAAACAAATCTTCAATTTCATCATCAGAAAGAGAAATACCTTTTTGAGTAAGGTACCAGACCATTTGTTGAGATTTCTTCTTTTGGTTAGGATAATTTTTTGCAAAATGACTTTTTTTATGAGAGAGATAACATCTGTTAGTAGATCTCTGTTTAAAAGGTTTTTTTCTGAGAAATCTTCTGAACTTTGTTGTGCAAGAATAGGAAGAGGATTTCTTCTCGTGAGATTGAGACTTGAAGAAATTATGTTTCTTCTTTGTAGAACAGCTGCACTGATCCTGATTCTTGTATTTGCTCTGCAAGTCTAGTCTTTAACAAAACTTTGTCAATTGCTTTGATCGTTTCATATATTCTTCAAAGAATTTCTTTTGAGCACAGAGTTTATCCAGTGCAGTGAGGATAAACTGGTAAATTTCACCAAGAGCACCTTACTGAAGAGATTTGTCTTGGGTCTGCATAATTTTCATAGCTTCTTGTGAAAGAGAATCTGGGATAGAAAACAAGAATGTCTGCAAAATATTTGGATCATCAATTCCATGAAGAGCATGAAACGTTTTAGCATCTGTTGATAATGTTAATCAAGGTCTTTCTTCTTGCAAGAACAACACTTTATCCAGACATACTCCCTGATCTCAATCAAGCACTTTTTGTCCTATACAATGAATTTTGTGACAGACTTCAGACTCATGAAGCAAAAATGATAAAAGAATACTTCCAGATGAAATGTTGTTTTTACAAGAAGAAATACCTTGATTGGCATTATCAATAGATGCTAAAACGGTTTCATGCTCTTCATGGAATTTATGATCCAAACATGAAACAAGTATTCTTGTCTTCTGTCTCAGATTCTCTTTTATAAGAAGCTACAAAAATCATGCAGACCCAAGACAAATCTCTCCAACAAGGTGCTTTTGGTAAAATTTACCAGTTTATTCTCATTGCACTTGATAAACTCTATGCTCAAAAGAAATTCTTTGAAAAATATATGAAACGATCAAAGCAATTGACAAAGTTTGTCAAAGACTAGATTTGCAGATCAAATGCAAGAATCAGGATCAGTGCAGCTGTTTTGAATCCAGACTTCAGGATCAGATCAAATGCAATAATCAAGATCCCCTCTGGCAAAACCCTGACTTCTTTGTCAAACTCCTATTTCACTTAAATGAAAATATAAACCCAACCAGAGCAAGTTATTCAGGCATGAGTCTAGAACATCTCATGCTTGCAAGAACTGAATGCTCCTAATTTCAATAGCAAGATCTCATTGAATCAACCACTTCACAATGGGCATGTGAAACTTTCTATATGAATAAAAGATCTGAACAAGTTCGTGGAAAATTAAGACTGGTTATCAACTACAAACTGCTCAATCATTTTCTCCAAGATGATAAGTTTCCATTATCCATGAGGCAGACTTTATTTGCTTGTCTTTCAAATGCTCATATTTTCTCAAAGTTTGATTTGAAAGCTGGATTTTGGCAACTCGGTATTCATCTTGATGATAGATACAAAACTGCATTTTACATTCTAGATCACCATTTCTAATGGAAAGTCTTACCTTTTGGTTTAAAGACAGCTTCTTCATTGTTTCAAAAAGTAATGACCAAGATCTATACCCCTATACTGCATAGTGCACTCATCTACATAGATGACATCCTTATCTTCTCCAAAAATGAGCAAGAACATTTTCAACTCCTTTAATAGTTTGTTCAAATCACTAAAGATCATGGTATTATGCTTTCAACCAAAAAGATGGAAATTGCTCCGAGGCAGATCACTTTCCTTGGCATGCAAATTTCTGATGGAAAATATCACCCTCAACCTCACATTGGATAAGAGTTGCTCAAGTTCTCTGATCAGTTGCAGTTTAAGCAAGAAATTCAACAGTTTCTTGGTCTTGTCAACTATGTCAGAACATTCATACCCAATGTTGCAGCTCTTACTAAACCTCTTTCAACATTACTGCAAAAGAATCTTCATTCTTGGAGTTCTTAACAAACTCAAGCAATCCAACAAATCAAGCAAGTCTGTCAAGCTCTTCTTCCTTTGTATATCCCTTCTACAGGAACCAGAATTTTGCAGACTGATGCCAATGAAAACTTTTAGGGTGCAATTCTCTTTGAACAAACAAATCAAGGTATTAGACAGATCTGTGCTTATGAAAGCGACAGTTTCAAACCAAGCCAATTGCACTACCATTCAACATTCACAGAAATTCTAACAATCAAAAATGCTATTGAGAAATTTGAGTTTCATTTAATTGGTCATCACTTTACTCTGAATTAGACATATCCAGAAAAAACTTTTTGAAAAAAATCAGATTATTCCGAATGAGTTATAGTCAACCCTATCAGATGAAGCTCCCTGGTCTACTGTTCCTCAATCATATCTTGATAATTTATCTCAGGCACATAACCAATATGCTGACTTTTTAGTGTCTCATTTTTTAACCCAAGAAGATTTTCCAGCCTGATATTTTTCAGATTCCCAACCAGAAACATGACAAACAGAAGATCTAAAAGAAGCAAAAATAAGATATGATGAAGACAAACAGAAAAGACAAAAGCACAATAATGATGCTTCCAATATAAGCAAACAAAAGAATATCAATCAGTTAGCTGTTGTGTCCTTATCTGATGAAGACACTCCCACATATGATGTAGATTTTTGTCCTGAATGTGGTCTCAGCTCTTATTGTTCCAGACATCAGGAATACATACATTCCACATGAACATTTCAAATTTGCGGTGCTACTAATTCAGATGATGAAAACTATGTCAATTGCAATTTGTCAACATCGCCATAATAGCAGTCACTATTGACAGATTTCATTCTATCCGTTCCATCCTACCACGTCAAAAAGTATGATCAAGATTATCAAAAATTTGGTTGATATGTCAATCATGTGGGTCCTTTGTGTTTATAATTATTAAAGTTTGTAATAATGTTGTTTGGTTTTTTCCTCTGTATTAATTGATGAGTGATATCATCAATGATGTAAGCTTGTTTGTCTTGTTCTCAAGCCATTCAGTTATAAAATGACTTCGTCTTTTAGTTGTAAGATATCTAGAAAATCTATAAGAAATAAAATCACTATATTTTCTGGCTAAACTTCTCCCTTCTGTCTGAAACACCTAAAATGATAATGATGAAATATCTTAAAATACTGAGATAAGGAAAGAACTCACCTAATTCTTCATCTTTATTCTTACTCTACAGTAGCTTAGTATTAATCCAGTAAACCCTCTTTTGATGGGTTATCTTTAGAAATGGAAAGAGATCAGTCTGACCAGTAAGTCTCGTTGTGATGAGTAAGTTAGGGCAGTTAGTGTTATGAATATTGGTACTCCGATGAGTTTTTAAGAGTAATTAATCTCTTGTGAGTTATGGAGATTAGTACTGAGAAACTTAAGAGTTAGAATCTTGATAAAGAATTGGGTGTTCCACCCTCTATTGGTGTGACAAGAATTTTTTTGGATAAGGATGAATACCAATAGACTATATCTATAGCATATCTGAAAATAAATGGATACCTCACTTATATCTATCTTTTTTTTTTTAAAATAACAAATTTTATTTCAATAAACAATTAACGAAAGATACAATATTAAGTGACACTTTATTATCTATAGATTTCCACATAAGATAAGACAAGAGAAATTTATTATTATTATTTTAAGGTATTAGAATGAATCCAATAAATAGCCGAGATTAAATTGATAAGACCATAATAACACGGACCGAATAAGGATTTATGTTGGTGTTTATATCTATCCTTGCTCGCTCCCAAAAATGATAGCGTTTAAATCCGTCTCAAATGGATTGAACTTTTATAAATATGTTATGATCCGTGGATAAGTTTACTATTCCTATGCGGGTTCCTTTTGTGGCCGTTGGATCAAGACAATGGTCACAAATTATTGTGTAAAAAAATAATAGAAAAAGGAAATAAAAAGTTCTGGTCAGTCAGGGCTCTCAAACCAAAGCCACCGGTCTTCTCTCTCTAATTTTACTTGGCCGAAAAAAAAAATCAACATAAACAAACAAAACCAAAGCCACTCAGGTTTAAATCAATTAAAAAAAAAAGAAAAGGAAATATCATAAATTAAAGTGGATTAAATTATTTACAATTGATTTTAAATGAAATAGTATTTATTTTAAAGTAATATTAAAACTATGAAATGCTTATAATATTTTACTAATATATATTAAATTAATTTTAAAATATTAATAAGCGGCAGGGGTGGGCATAAAAATATAGATCTAGTCTGAACGATCCGATCCGTGAGTGTTCGGTCGGATCACATGTTCAAAGGCAAGGTGTTCGGATCCTCACTTATGAAAATAGCATATTTTACGGATCAGATTGGGATATCCAAAACCGATTCGATTATTGAATAGGGGTATATACATAATTTCGCATGCCCTTATATAAACATGTTTAACCTTAACATCTCATTTACTCATTCCACAGCAGCTCAATAGCCCCATTTCTTCTCCATTGCGTAGCCACCGAGCAGTCTACTTTCATCTCTTATCTCTCAGCTTGTCATTGCCGTCAGCTCCCCTCGTCGTCGTTATTGTGAGCTCCACTCATCTCCATTCGTTGCCGCACAGCCACAAAGCAGTTTATCAAGAAATTAAACAGAGTACGTTATATTGGAAGCTTCAAATAGATAGAAAAATTCCTTGAAATTTATTGTTCCTTCGTTGAATTTATCATATTTGCAGAGAAGGAAACTATACAGCTAACTAGTTAGCCAGTTATGATTTAAGCATGGATTATATCATGGGTGGAATGTTGCACTTTATTGGGCTATCCGGCAACATCTTCTTCATGATGCTTGGGGACAACCTAATTATAAGTTTTCCAAGTTTTTCTCTCTTTGGTGTCTGAATTTTCCTGGTTGTATGTAAAGTGCATATCATGTTTTGTGACTTTTAAGTTCAGTTGTTTGCATTAGCTTGAGGAGCAAGTGTTATTGCGTTCCCTCTTGATTAACTAGTTTTTATTCGTTTAGTTTAGTTCTTTTAATAAATTTCTTCTTTCTGTCTTAGGAAAAAAAAAAAAAAGTTTTATCAAAGCATATCGAGCTTAAATATTATGGTAATAGTTTAGAAATTTACTATATCTACCCCCACAATGTCTGCAAAAAAGCAGTCCAAAATATTCCAGTAGATATCAAATCTCATAATATTCTTTTCTCAATTATAATATATTTTTTAAACCATGTTCTGTTTTCCGACTCCTTTCTTGATATAAGGATAGTTTAATGTGTGTTATTTTATTTATTATTAAATTAAATAGATATTTTTTATTATTAAGAGTACTAAATCACATTAACTTGTATTATGATATATGTTATTTGTTGGCTCTTGACTGTTAATATGATCAAAACTTGGAGGATAATTTTGTGAATGCGAGACGATTAACCCCAACAATGATTATTGTTATTATTATTATTATTTTATGTATATATGCTATATATTGCGTTAGGGTCAATAATTTCTTGCATTTATGTACTAAGAAGAAACCTTATGCAAATTGCAATTTATAGATAGAGAAAATTTTAGAAGATTGCGAAATGGAAAAGGATCTGTATAGCAATGTGGGAACAAAATGAATATCTGATTCTCAGTTTCTTCATAACCTTTTGATAGGAAAAATCTGATTGCTGTGCTATTACTTGTAACCTTCTTAATTCTGATGTGGTCAAACCAAGTTATAATGCATACAACTGCATAAGTACTCATTAACTTCTTGAACGTCTCTAATTTTTAAAAATTCGGATTAAATTGTGGGTCGGCAATTTGGTATTATTGCAGTTTTTAAAATAATCATTGAAGTTTTTGGTTATTATGGTTTTAAAATTGTTATAAACCATAAACGGGTAAAAACGAAAATGACCTAAAAATTACGGCAAAAACATTTTTGTCCCATCTCAATGATTATATCATTTGTCTTCTAAACAAATATTTTGGATAAAATTTCCTTTTGAAAAAGAAATTTGCTTCGTATTCTTCAATTACTTTCATCTCCAGAATGATTTATTTTCTATTCAGCTTTTTCCCATCGAATTCTCTCTTTTTGGTTTGATATTTTTTATTTCTTTCCTCTCATTTTCTTCTCCTTCCTTCGTCCTTCTTTTTTTTTCTTTCTTTCTCCCTTTTCCTTCTCTGATGAACTTTGCACCCCGACCAATTCTTCAGACACCCAACAACTTCTCCGTTATTATTGTCTGTTCATTTAATGTCATTAAATCCCTAGCACAACCTCAATACATCAATTTTCAAAAGGAAGGAGAGATGAAGAGCATTGTGTACACGTACGCTTGTGAAGAATTGTTGATTGTTTGCATATAAAATTAGAGAGAGATTAGAGAATAATTTGGGCAAAAAAAATCCAAGAATTGTTGTGTTTACTCTTGCATTGTTCCAATTAGTTTCTTGATAGGAGAAGGTGTTTTGTTAAAGTTGATATGTATAATATTATTATTATTTTAAAATATTTAATAATTCGATTTGAAATATTGTAAAATTGATTGAGTTTTTTACTAACAAATTATTGTTAGTATGACGATCAACATGATTAAAAGTTGAAGGGTATTTTTGTGAACACAAGAGGAATAAGCTGAAGAACTGTGTGTACGTGCTTGTGTGGCTAATGAATGTGGTCTGCGAGCTTCGATTCTAATTTAATATGTTCAAATTCTATAATAATTAGGTTTAGGGTATTTTAGTTTCCTATGTTATTTTATTGCACAGGAAACTTTGACAATCGCACTATACGCACTAAAGTAAACCCTTTTATTTATAATTAACAATTTGTGAATATATATTATATATTTTTCAAATTTAATGGGTTCTAGTACAATGAACAGAGAATTCTTCGTCAACATTTCAGTAAAATACAAGCATATTTCTGTATGCAACTTTAATAAAAAAGATATAAGTAAAACTCAACTTGCCTTAAAACATTTAATTTTTTTTTTTAATTTTTAATTAGGAACCGGCTGGCAAGTGGCAACACTGCAAGATAATAGAAGAGAAACAATAGTACCATCACTTATTCTCTCATACAAGCATATTAGCAAAGTTTATTGCACAAAACAAAAGGAAACTTATAAGGATTTGGTCTCATAAAACGCGGACAATGTCACCAATTACATCATATAACACGATTACCTACTCAAATGAAATTAACATTCTCCTTATGATAAATTTGGAATAAAAATTTCTTAAACAAGCAAATGTTCACAAACAAATAAAACAAAATTAAGCGAATATTTGGGAATTATGCCCGGAAATCACAACAGAATTCAACATGTCAACATCCAAATTTTGATATAGAATCACCAATTAACATGAACACATATCAATCAAAGTCCAATTGCTCCAAACACTATATTGGTTACCACTCCAACAGCTAGCTTTTTCACAACCACGTACATTTTCTTCCTTTTCTTGCCACCTCCAGGACCCTGATTATTGCCTCCATATTGATACTGATGATACATGTTACAAGGGTCCGCATAAGTGCAGCCACATGGGACCCCGTAAACATATCCACCAAAAGAAGGTGGGGCTGTTGCTGTTGCCGGCGGCGCGCTTGGCTGATGGACCGATCGAGATGTTGACGTTGAGCTATCACACTCAGTTAAAACGCACCCAACATGGATGTCAAAGCAATTACTAACAGCACACCTGTAGCGCCAACCGGTGCACTCACTTTGGCAAACCATGCACCAACCAGACGGAGCTGGCTGCAGCGTCAAAGGGTGGTCGGGGTGCGGGTGCAGCACGTGCCGGAGATGTTGTGGGAGCTGGGTGCAGAGGGGGTGGACGTCAAACTCGCAGAGCTTGCACCTGTAGAAGAGGCCTTCGACGTGGTCACCACAGACGTCGCAGATGCGCTCGATCTGACGCGCAGCTTGTGGCTTGCGGACGACGAGGTTGAGTTGGTGTTGGGGGTGCATGAAGGAGGAGAGAGTGATGGGGCACGTGCCGCAGTGTTCATGCAGATCATAATCGCAGGCGTTGCATCGATATCTGGTCCCGATTCCAAGAGTCTTGCATGCATCACAGAGGTATTCTTTGTTTTCAAACTCTTCGAATAATTGATGGCCTGGATGGGTAAAAAATGCTCTATTCTCTTCTTTGGCGATGGAGCCATCGATCTCCTTTTATGCAAACACCGGATTAACAGAACAAACAAGCTATATATGCTTTATATGTTGACATGGAAAATGGTTAGAGCTATGACAACTAAGAAAACTCACAATTATTTTAAAATGTTGCGAGAGTGCAACTTGAGAATTTCTTTAATGATGTTGACCAGTAAAAGATTTAGAGGAACTTTTACAAATATACATGCATATAGTTAGTAGATTGGCTGGTACTAACCATTACAACGTATCAAAAAAAAAAAAAAAAAGTACTAACCATTACAAGCAAGATTGATGTTAGTCTTATTACCTCCCTGAGACCTATGTTGCTATTTTTTTAATTTAATATTTATATTAAATATTTGAAGTTTGAAAAAAAAAAGTCAGTTGATTTGGAATATAAAATATTAGTTAAAACACAAAAATGGTAAAATAATCACAAATTTAAATATAAAAATCAATGGGATGGTTGATGCTTTAAATTTTACCCACAAAGTATGTATTTATTTGTCAAAATTGTTTTAATTAGAAGTATATCATAACTAATATTTTTCTCCACCAATTAAAGTAGAATATATATACATATATAAATATAGATATGTATACAGTGTTCAAGTGATGGACCCTGCATGTTGGATGAATTTGTGGAATTAGAGATGGTAATGGAGTGGATTAGAGATGAATACCAAGGTATCCTTCCCCATATTCACTTGAGATATTATATCCCATTGTCATGTCCATCCTCGCTACTATAAGCAGGACAAATTCGAGAGAATATCCGAATTTGAATAGGAATACATCCCTATTTTCCACCTCTATATCCAATAAAAATATTAAATTATTATATATTACCTGTGAAAAATATAAATAACATATAGTTATAAAAAATGTAATTAGCATCCATAATTTGAATAAAAATAGTTTATTAGTTGGTAGTTGTAAAATAACTTCACCTTTGAAGTGAGAGAAAAAAAAAAATAGAGAATATATAATAATCTATATAACTATGCTTTAGTAAGTGCATAATAAAAGTTATACTCATTATATTGATAAAATATTAAAATTGTTAATGGATTTAGACCGAATCACCCTAAAAAAGTCTTGTCACACCCATTATAAAAGAATTCTTATTATATTCAAAACTTTTGAATTTGATAGATATATTGACAAAGAGAACAAATATTAGCCTCCAAATTAGAATTGACTAAAAATGACTTATTAGTCGATGCTTTGTAAAATAAAAGTGAGTGAAAAAATAGAGAATAATCTATACAACTGTTTTTAGTAAGTGCATAATTTATTATATATATAAAATATTAAAATTATTAATGGATTTAGATAAAATCACCCAAAAAAGGTTTCATCACATCGATTATGAAAGCAATTTTGTTTTAATGATCATTATTAAAGTAATTTTGTTAAATTTAAAACTTTTGAATTTGATGAATATATTAAGAAAGGGAGCAAATATTAGCCTCTAAATTAGAATTGAAAGACAAAAACTTGAGCATTTAGAGACAAAAACTTGGGCACAAATTGAAGTCATGGGTTGTGAAAATTAGATAACTGATAATATTTGTTTGTTTGTTTATTTATTTATTTTATCATGTCAGGGCTTTTTTGTAGTTACTAATATGTAAGGATAGTTTATGATAGTTTGATAGATGTAGGAAAAAATATTAATTTTTAATTTTTTAATATAGATGTAAAAAGAAATCGGGTGTGACAAGAATTTTTTGGATAAGGATGAATACCAATAGACTATATCTATAGCATATCTGAAAATAAATGGATACCTTACTTATATCTATCTTTTTTTTTTTTTTAATTAAATAACAAATTTTATTTCAATAAACAATCAATGAAAGATACAATATTAAGTGACACTTTATTATCTATAGATTTCCACATAAGATAAGACAAGAGAAATTTATTATTATTATTATTGTTTTAAGGTATTAGAACGAATCCAACAAATAGCCGAGATTAAATTGATAAGGCCGTAATAGGACGGTTCGAATAAGCATTTATGTTGGTGTTTTTATCTATCCTTACTCGCTCCCAAATGTGATAGCGTTTATATCCGTCTCAAATGGATTGAATTTTTATAAATATGTTATGATCCGTGGATAAGTTTACTATCCCTATGCGGGTTCCTTTTGTGGCCGTTGGATCAAGTCAATGGTCACAAATTATTGTGTAAAAAAATAATAGAAAAAGGAAATAAAAAGTTCTGGTCAGTCAGGGCTCTCAAACCAAAGCAACCGGTCTTCTCTCTCTAATTTTACTTGGCCGAAAAAAAAAATCAACATAAACAAACAAAACCAAAGCCACTCAGGTGGCTGAGTGTACAGACGAAATTGGTTAGTGAGCCCTGAGCCTGAGCCTCTGACGAGACCACTGTTACAGAGAGAACGTGATCAAGCGGGCCAATGGGCCAACCAATGGGTGTGATCTCTTATTCCAAGGCCCATGGGCCATACCCAAGTCTCGGTCAATTCCAACCAAAACAATTTCCCCAGCAACCCAAAAATATGATAAAATCTCGCGCTGTCGCTTTTTCTCTGAGGGAGAAATCTCAAATCCATCGGATGCATGGCGTGCAGCATAAATGTAACGGTCCGGTGTTCCACCGATACGCGGCGTTTTTCTGGCACGTGTCGTCGTCAGCGCCTTTACCAACCCCGAAACCATCGATCCTCTCCCCTACTTAAACAACAACAGCTCCTCCGCGTCCCCACCCTCACCCTCACTCCCTACAAGGTAACACCTTTCACGGTTTCACCTCTCAATTCTCCTCCTCCATTTCTCTCCTCTCTAATCCCTCCTCCCTTCTCTTCAGATTTCCTCTGCCAGTGTCAGGGCCCACATGGCCACTGAAGAGAAACCAATCTCCGGCGACCGCATGCTTGTATGTTGTTCACTTCTTCCTCTTTGCATGCAATTTCCTATTGTCATTTTGCACCGTTGATCAATTCAATTGGGTGTGGATTTTGGAGTTTCAGGTGTTTGTGCCGCCGCATCCGTTGATCAAGCACTGGGTTTCTGTTTTGAGAAATGAACAGACTCCTTGCCCAATTTTTAGTATGTAAATGTTTTCACTTTTTTTTTTTTTGAATTAATTGTTGTTTTAGTTGGTAGTTCAAATTTTTTTGACTTTGGTGTTTTGCAGAGAATGCAATGGCAGAGCTGGGAAGGCTACTTATATATGAAGCTTCAAGGGATTGGTTGGTAAGTTGTTGAATTTTAAATGTTGTCTTGTCAAAGATGAGAAATTGATGTTTGCATTGATGTTGTTTGCATGCATCTCTATATGAGAAATTGATGATGTTATTATTAACTGTTGAACCTGTGGAGTGTTAATTCGGTTTGCTGTTTCCGTGTATAGAAAGAATCTTGTTATGAATGAGTGAGGAAGTCAGATTATTTGTTTTTGTACTTGTATTGGCTGTTTAATGTGCATTGCAACTCAGGTTTTCTACTCTAGTTGTTGGTGATGTTTTGACTGTTGGAGACTTGGGATGAAAAAGTTAGGTGCTTTGTAGAAGTGCTTTGAAATTTATTGAATCTTGCTTTGTAGAAGTGCAACTGATTATCGAAGTACTTTGGGCTGATCAGCAGCCTTAATCTTCTCTGAATTCTGTCATTGTTTTAACCATTTATTTATTTGGCCTTAGATGTTGTTGTTTAATTGTTTGATTTAGCTGAGCTGTTGTTTGTGAAGGCTTTATTTTTTATTTTTTATTTTTTGTTTGTTCTCATTTCGTAGAGTTTATTGCCACCTTTTATAACTACATATCTTGTTGCCTTGCTTCCAGCCAACTGTCTCAGGGGAAATTCAGTCACCGCTGGGTGTTGCTTCAGTTGAATTTATTGATCCAAGGGAGCCAGTGGCGGTAAGTATGGCAGTTTTTAAAATGTTTGTAATTATTGCTTTTATAATTTGTTTGTTCATTGTATATTAAGTGCATTGCATAATTTAATGCTAATTTCGTGGAACAGAGCTTTCTCTTGAGTTAGCCTTAACTGTTGTTTTCTTTTAAATTTGCAGGTTGTTCCAATACTGAGAGCTGGTCTTGCTCTTGTGGAGCATGCGTCATCGATCTTGCCTGCTACAAAAACATATCATATAGGTAAAGAGAAACATTCATGCATGCAAAGTTAAAGAGGATTTTGGGGTTTAGCAGTTAATTTGTAGAAAGACTGTTGGTTTTGGGGGTCTCATGACTTTGAAACATGTAATGCCATTTGTGACTTGCGGTTTTTGAATGTTGTAGGCTGAAGAACTAAACTGTTTGTTTGTTGTTGCTTATTAGGATGATCATTTGATCCACTAGCAGCTGTTTTCCTTTTATAAAGAATTTGGTTTTGCTTCTATACTACTTTGTGTTTTTGTTAATGTTTACAATTTGAATTGTTCTACTAGACTCTAGATGACTATCCATATTCCTTTATGCAATTGAGCATCAGTAGTTAATGATTTTTATTTTTCTTGCAAATTAGGGGTTAGCAGAGATGAAGAGACACTTCAGCCAACTGTTTATTTGAATAAGTAAGGATTTGTTGAAGAGACACTCAATATGAAGTGGTTTTACTGTGTGTTGTTTCCAAAGAAAGTCAATGATAACTTTTTCATTATCTTGTCTAATCAAATAGCTGCTGCTGTAGTCCCATTTGTACTTGAGGTTCTAACTTTGATTTTAGTCGCCTTTCTTTTTTCCGAGTGGAGCAAACTTACTATTTGGTATTTTTGTTGTCTCCCGTGTAGGTTGCCTGAAAGTTTTCCAGAGGATTCACGAGTATTTGTTGTAGATCCCGTGCTAGCAACAGGTATTAATGATACCATTCTAATGGCTAGAAATTGTTTGTATCAGAGTTATTGTATGCATAATGTTCAAGCAGAGATCTCTCTCCATCTTTTTCCTTGTAAAATGAAGTAACTCATAATCATACTATTCATTCTTTGAATTTAAGTTGGAATTCATTATTATGTCCTGTCATCTTTCTAGTTAAATGACTTTGTCTCTTGTTGCTACATTAGTGTTGTCTCCTGTAATATGATATCTTGCTGGTTTGTTCTACATATTGGTTTGTTCTACACAAATTAACTCTCTGGTAATTAATTGCAGGTGGCACAATTGTGGCTGCTATTAACCTCATTAAGGAACATGGCATTGAAAACAAGCAAATCAAAGTGGTAAATAATTAGCAGACATCTTTTCTTGTTTTGTATCAAAGTGATTTTCATTGCTAACATAAAAATAGTGGCTCAGACCTGTTCATTGATCTGAGCATGCTTCAATATCATTGTTTCAAGAATTTTCAATTTTCTTCGTAGTCAACTTTTTGCAGTGCAAAAGAGAATTGCATCTTGTCAACTGTTGACGCTCTTACGTATAAAATGTCAACCTCTTCAGTCTTCGGCACACAAATAGTCCATTTTTGTTGCCTTTCTTTTTTTGTTGTTTCAGTGCACTGCTTAAAAAATTGTTCTGTTGCAGATATCTGCTATTGCTGCTCCACCAGCCCTCCAGAAGCTCAGTGAGAACTTCCCTGGGTAATATGATATTCTATAACTAAATTTAACAAATCGGGAACCGAGCATTCATTAAATTTTTCCCAGTTCTGATTGCTTTTTGCATTTTGCAGGCTTCATGTGTACACTGGAATCATTGATCCCGTTGTCAATGACAAAGGGTTAGTGTTTCTTATCATTCACATGCAGAGAGTTGTTAGCTTAGGATACCAAAATGGCTAACTGTTTATTCAAAAAAAAAAAAAAAAGCCTAATTGCTGTTATGACTTATGATCATGATGTTTTGCATCTCATTGAATGCTCTATTTCAGGTTTATAATTCCTGGACTTGGGGATGCAGGAGACCGTTGTTTTGGTACATAAAATGACTCCTGTGATTCGTTGAAGAAAACATCCTATTCTGAATTGATGTAGCCAATTCCCAGGTTGTAATTGTTTGCAATTTTGAGATATTGAGTCTTTTCATCAATTCTGTAGGCTTTCTTGATTTTGTGCTCTTTATTGATCGGCCGACTTGCTTTAAAGATTTGTTTAAATGGGAATGGCCTGAAAGAGACCTTCTTGATTGTGTAAAGTAGTTGTAAAATTCATTTAGTTTGATTTGTATCTGGTTTCTACCAGACAAGAATTTTTTGCCTTTCGGTATCCTATCAAGATAGAAATTGATGGTCCAAACTGGCTTAGTAGTAGAACAATATTACAATTTAGTCCTGAATTTTTGAGAATTAGAGATGCTCACGAAGTTGATGACTCTATATGCATTTATTTGCTTCAGGATTTGGTGTCACTAATTTAGATTAGATTATATAGGATATTATGGACGGTGATGTGTGTTGTATTTATTGCCGTTAGAATTGGATTTAAAATAGTGGTGTCCTGTGTTTAGTGCTGTTAAAATTGGATTTAAAATAGTAATACCTGATGTGCTAGGTGTGGTTGGAATTGAATTATAAATAGTTGTGTTTTGTTTGATATGGAATGAGATTGGACTAAAATAGTTATAATTTATGTTTGATATACTATGAGTTTAGTTATAATTATATTAAATAAATTAATTTTCATTTAAATCGATTTTAAAAAAAGGAAATATCATAAATTAAATTGGATTAAATTATTTACAATTGATTTTAAATGAAATAATATTTATTTTAAAGTAATATTAAAACTATGAATTACTTATAATATTTTAGTAATATATATTAAATTAATTTTAAAACATTAATAAGCGGTAGGGATGGGCATAAAAACATGAATCCGATCTGAACGATCCGATTTGATCCGATTCGATCAGTGGGTGTTCGGTCCAGATCACATGTTCAAAGTAAGGTGTTCGGATCCTCACTTATAAAAACAACATATTTCACGAATTGGATCGGATCAAGGTATCTAAAACCGATCAGATCCGATCCATAAACAGGGGTACATGCATAATTTCGCATGCCTTATATAAATATGTTTAACCTTAACATCTCATTTACTCATTCCCCAGTAGCTTAATAGCCCAATTTCTTCTCCATCGCGCAGCCATCGAGCAGTCTACTTTCATCTCTAACCTCTCAGCTCATCGTCGCTGTCAGCTCCCCTTATCACCGTTATCATGAGCTTCACTCATCTCCACTCATCGTCGCGCAGCCACCGAGCAATCTACTCTCATCTCTTACCTCTTAGCTCGTCGTCGTCGTCACTTGTCGTCATTATTGTGAACTCCGCTCATCGCCGTAGTGTTGTCACTTTGGTGTCTACTATCATCTTTCACCTCTCAACTCACTGTTGCCATAAGCCCCATTCATCACTGTTGTCGTGAGTTACGGTCCACCAAGTCTACCATCATTTCTCACCTTATATGGACTGTTTTGTTTATTTTATGGATGTAAACTGTTGGGGTTTAATTTGGAGTTTAACTCTTGTTTGGATGTGGCCTGTTGACTTGAGATTCATGTGGACTGTTGACTTGTTTATTTTGTCTATTTTGTAGATGTGGACTTTCAAGCCATGTTGATTTTTTTTTCTCTATAAATTAAAAAATGAAAGTATGTTGAAATTGAAAGCAGGTGTTCAAATATGGAAACCGATTCGATCTGATCCGCACATTGGGTGTTTCAATCGGATAAGTTTCTTCCTCTTGATGAATTATATTCGGATCCAAAAATGATGATCCGTGAATTTACCATGTTCGAATTGATTTCGATCGAAATCAATCCGAACATGATGTTGTCCACCCCTAATAAGCGATAACACAATTTAGGGATATCGAATTGCATTTTGTTCAGTCTATTGTGTAGTGCAGACAAGGGACTGGACTAGACTTCATCAGTCCAATCTTGGGCAAGATAGCATAAGAAGGATACAACTAACAACATAGCAATCGATGTATTCCTATAAATAAAAGAATGAGTTACACAACACTCCTAAAAGAGGATGAAAACATGGTTATTCATTTATTACACAAAACCCCATCTTAATGTTGACTTTTGTAAATTGAGTGAAGGGCATTTTGATACTTTCTCCCGAGCTTGGTGGATTAGTGGGAGATGACGTAAGTGTTTGACCAAAAAATAAAATAATAAAAAATTCTAGTTGGATGAAATCAATAAAAATTAACCTCATTAGATCACGTCTCTCTCCCTCTCATCTCACCTACTCACCATCACCAATCAACTTTGCTATTTGTGAGATTAGACATATTTGATAGTTCCTCATGTTGGATTTGGATTTAAGAAGTTTCAAGTTGTGCACCATATAGATCCCTTTACACGGTTTGTAGAAGTTGATTTAATTATATTATTAAATGTTCATTAGATCACATCTCTCTCTCATCTCACCCACCCACCAGTATCGGTCAACTTCATCACCACCCATCCACCATCAAACTTCTCCATCTCTCTCTTCTCTCTTCCCTTTCTTCCTTCAGTTCGGTCCCTAAGTCCATCTGTTTCTATCGTCGCACAGCTTTAGCTTCCCTCTCTTCCCTCTCCACCGTCGCATAGATCTGGCTTCCCATTACTCCAGTCCGTCCAGCTCCACTATCTATACAACGATAGCATCACGTCCACCACATAAGCCCCTTGGCGAGCCGACCGTGCACGGTCAACACTTGGCCCCACTCAGCAGTCTGGGCTCGAAATCGCGGAACCGATATAGAGGGAAGTCGTACTCGGTCCGTCTTGATGAAGAATGAGAGATGTCTCGTCTGGTAGGGCACTTCTGCTCTCTACTGTCTCCGCTGGTAGGACGCCTCGTCTAGTAGGATTTCAATTTTTGATTTATTTTTTTATTGTGTTTAGTTGCAGAAAGGGTACGGGTGATGAGAAATCTTCGAGATGGAAGAATAGAACCGATAAATTGATGAAGATTTTGTACATTTTGATTTAGGGAATGTAAATTTTTTAAGAAGATTTATTATTCGTAAAAAATATGGATTGAACTGTGTTACACAAATGTGGGTCCAATTTTTTTTGTAAATGTTGATTGTTTTGGTTTGGGAAAATCTCATCTTATTTTTAAGGGAGAACTTCATCTGGGTCTCTATATTTTTGAAAAATTTCTCATTTTTAAATATGAATCCGTTTATAGCCTTCATGGTCCCTAATTTTTCAAAAACTCATCAAATTGGTCATTCTGTCATAATTTTGGTTCCTATGTTTAATATAAAGAACTTCATTTTGGTCCCTATGTTTTTATTAAAAATGATGACAGAATGACTAATTTGATGAGTTTTTGAAAAGTTAGGAATCATGAAGGCTATAAACGGATTCGTATTTAAAAATGAGAAAATTTTCAAAAATATAGAGACCCAGATGAAGTTCTCCCTAGTTTTAATAGATTATCTATTTTTTTTTCATGTGGTATCATTTTTATAAAAAATACTCCATTATGTCACTCTCTTAATAGAAAAGTGAAACTAACATAGATAAAGGATAAAAAAACTAAACTATTCCTGATATGATATTTAAAAAGATAAAAACAAATTAAATTAAAACAAAATAAAAAATGGAGATCTAGATTGGATCTCTATCGTCCATGAACTCCATTTTTAGATCTCTTCTCTCTCCCTATTTCTGAGTTTACAGGATTTCTCATTATATATCTCTCATAATCATTAGCCTCCCACAATCACCAACAAATACCATAAAAAAAAAAAAAAAAAAAAACCAATCAACACAAGGAAAAAAAAAAAAACCGTTGGTCTCCACCGTTAGAGACCCATGGAAACCCAGATAGGTCTCTGATTGTGGAGACTCAGATGGGCCTTCAATGGTTAAGACCAATCGTGGAAGCCCAGAATTGGGTCTCCCATCATGGAGACCTAGTTTCGGGTCTCCCATCGATGGTTTCCACTGTGGAGACTCTACGATTGGAGACCCAAAATCGGGTTCTCCACCGTGGCGTCACTATTGTCAAACCACTCACCTGAAAATTTGGTCAGAGATAGAGAGAAAAAGAGGAAAAGTGGGGAAAGAAAGAGAGAGAGAGAGAGGAATTGAGAGAAAAAGAAAAAAAAAAAACTCTTATATAGTATTTTTATTTTTTTTATTTTTTATTTTTAAATAAAAATATCATATTTTAATATCATTTATTTTATTTTATTTTATATTTTTATTGAATTTCTTTTTTTACCTCTGGAATCAAATGGTCAATTATATTAACCTGACGAAATTTGTTATTGTTAGGGGTATTATCATCATTTTATATGTCTCCAGATGGTTTTTCGAGTGTTTATTGAAAGTTAAACATTATTTTAGATAAAAACGAAACTATATGAAAGAAAATAGATAATTTATCAAAAGTTAGAGATTTTTTGGGATTATCCCTTTTGGTTTTGGTCTTGGTTGTGTTGATGGTTTGGTTTGATTAATGAGTGGTAGAGTTGTTCTGTTTTTTTTTTATTATTATTATTATTATTTATTTATTTTTAATTTAATGACCCATATTTTCAAAGTTTGAATATTGTTCATCTTCTATGTTTTTATTAATGTTTTTTCATCTCACGGAAATGTTTTTCTATTTAATTTATTAAATTTTTATTTTTTAAAATTAATTGGAGATCCCACTCCTTTTTTTAATTGTTTTTAATTATTACTTATTAATTAATTATTTTTTAATCAATTATTTAATTAGTGTTTTTCTCATCTTTAATAATTTTTTATAATTATTTTTTAGTTTTTTTATTAAAAAGGTGAGGGTATTTTGGTTTTTTAATGTTTTATCACCAAAAAAAATAATAATAATAATAATAATAATAATGAAACAAACATGAAGGTGCATAATTGCAAAGTCATTCCGTTCCAGAGGGTAAAATGGTTAAAAAAAATATTACATACAAAACTTACTTTCATGACATTAATTCAATTTATAAGGGTAAATTGGTTAATTAAATAAAATTATAAAACCTTAATCATGTGCAAAATTGGTGGTGTTGGCAGCTGAGGGAAGAATATTTTATCATTTTTTTTTTCGTCTTTTTCATTAGCAATTGAGTAACTTTATATTGTTAAGAGTCTTTTAGACTTTCAATCAAATATTCTAATCAACTGTTAAAGTTAATGGAAGTCAACGTTAAGCATAGGGATTTTGTGCAGTAAGAGGATAACTTGTTTTCATTTGTTTTTAGGAAAACCTTAGAGGAGTGTTGTATAATTCATTCTAAATAAAAAAAAGTTATGAAGAAATTAAGATCAATTCTGTTTCCATGATGATATGGATCCTTTTCCATGTGATCTTTTGAAATTTACACTATTAATAAATTGCATAAGGACATAAGGAATGTTCTTTACATAGAATTCATCGAAGAAAATATTTGGCATACTATTGTCATTGATAATTAGTTAAAAAATTAATGATTTATATACAGATTAACAATTTAACATGCCGTTATTTTCAAATTTTTAAGTAGATTTTAATAGTACTCATCCTTAACTAATTAATTAGTAGAGAGACGTACGCTATACAAATTATGCACAGCTATACCTCCCAGCCTAGATTAGCAACCATGACCATCACCTCCACATCCACCACCGTGACCAGCCTCCGCATTCGGTGTTGCCGCACGCACACCTCCACCTCCAGTCCCAACTGCACACCCTGCAGCATAACCACCATCACTGTGTACACCTGTAGTGTGATCATGCACACACACCCCAGCTTCAACAGCATAAAGACCAAGAGCGAGGTAGCCATACGATTGGTCAGCACATCCACCATCATCTCCATGTGCATTCCCGCCTGCATGATTTTCACCGCCACTATCACTAACAGGCTGTACATGATTTTTAGAGCGACTATCTCTAACATTTTCACTACTGTTGCTTATAATTGAATTGAGGCTGCCGCTTCCATCATCAATGCCTTTTAATTTCTTAGTCTTACGTGATAGATAGACAACCAGGAGGATAAGAAGTCCAAGGAGGGTAACGAGAGACAAAATACCTATCAGAACTGCGTTCGTTTCTTGGTCTTGAATTGAATTGCTTTGCTTCTGCTAGAACTTTTATACAACCTAGCTGCAATTTACATCCCTTTTTTCCCTCATTTACAAGGGAGGATTTGAATTTGTATTTCATAATATCTTATGTTATTAACAATCAAAACAGCAATAACAATACACAACACCTTTAGTAGGAATAACCTTTAATAGGAATAGTTAAGTACTTACTTGGACTCTAAGAGGTCAAAAGTCCAAGTCTCACTCTTATCTTTTAACACAAGATGTGAATTATGAGTATTCTCTTAATAAGAGTTGACATCCTGACAGTCATTTGATCTGTGAGGTATCAATATAGTGTGATTTATCTTGATAAGTCATGGCAGTCTCATCTGACCGATAAAGTTTTAACATTAACAATAATAACAATAAGGGATGAGGAAAAAGTGTTAAAAAAAAAAAACCAATAACAACAAAGAGCAAGGTAAACTCGCTTTGAAAATTATTTTCCAATGAACTAGATATAGTTTAAGGGATAAATAAACTTCAAATTGAAGTTTACAAACAATGGAGTTTTGATTGATAACTAAATTCAACTATAAACTACAAATCTATTTATAAAGTTACATAAAATATAGAAAACATACAAGAAATCATTACATTAAACAAATATTAAAAAAAAAAATGCAAGAAATCATTACACAAAACAAAACTTAGAAATGCATTAGCTAATTACTTCTAAAATTGGATATGAAAGTGATAAAAGAGTGGACGGTTGCTTTTGAAATTGGTTTGAAGTTTGCGGAGTAGAGGTATGACTTCAAAATGAAGAATGATATTTTTTTAATTCATACTTTTATTTGTCAATATACAACCCGATATATAGAGAAGAAATTTCTATAATCACTTACAATTACTCTTATTTACAGCCAATCAATCAATCAATCATTCAATTAATCGATTGATTGATCAATCAATCAATTAAACTAACAAGGGCATAATCACAAATTATTCTACAGAATCTTAACACTCATCCTCAAGTTGGTGCATAGATATCACACATTTCCAACTTTCTAAAAAATTTGAGAAGACTCAATAGGAGACTGCTTTGGTGAGGATGTCGGCCAGCTGATGTTCTAATTTTATCTTAAGCAACTCTACAATCTTTTCATCTAATTTCTCTTTGATGAAAAATCCGTCCACCTCGACATGCTTTGTATGATTATGTTGCATTGGATAATGAACAATGTCACATGCTACTTTTTTGTCACAAAACAAACGGATTGGTTGCCTAGATAGGTAACTCAAATCTTGTAAGAGAAGTTTTAGCCTTAATGCCTCACAAAGTCCTAGTGTCATGCTTTTAAATTCAGCTTTTGCACTTAAATGAGCGACAACATTTGTTTTTTACTTCTCCATGTCTCAAGATTACCTCATACAAAGGTAAAGTAACCAAAGGTAGATCGCCTATCATCCATAGCACCAGCCCAATCAGCATCAGTATATACTTTAATATTCTGGTAATTCGCATTTTTTGTGAACAAAATTCCCTTCCCTAAAGCACTTTTTAGATATCTCAAAATGCACATGATTGCGTTCATATGTTGTTCTCCAGGATTATGCACGTATTGACTTACCACACTTAATGCATAAGTAAGATCTGGCCTTGTATGGGCTAAGTACATTAATATCCCTACAAGTCTTTGATATCTTCTTTTATTGGTGTATTTGATTAGGCTCAGTACATAAATTTAGACATTCTTCTATTAGTATTTCAACAGGTTGACATCCTGACATTCTAGTCTCTTATAAAAGATCTAAGACATACTTTCTTTAAGATAGAAATATTTCTGTACTTGATTGAGACACTTCAATTCCAAGAAAGTATTTAAGATGACCTAGATCTTTCATTTTGAATTCTCTAGACAGATAATTTTGCAAAGTTTTTCTTTTTTCAGGATCATTTCTTATAACCACCATGTCGTCTACATATATAATGAGTACTATAATCTTTCCATGTTGCTTCTTTAGGAACAAAGTGTAATATGAATTGCTTTAGAAGTAACCAAAACCTGTCATTGACTTTGTGAACCTTACAAACCATGCTCTTAAAGATTGCTTCAATTCATATAATGACTTTTTCAATCTGCATACTTTTTGACTCTGTTTTTTTGATGTCATGCATCCTAGTGGAAGATCCATGTATACTTCTTTAGACAACTTGCCATGTAGAAATGCATTCTTCACATCGAACTGTTGTAGTGGCCAATCCAAGCTTACAACTAAAGATAGTAATACTTGAAACTATATTGATCTTAACTACAAGTGCAAATGTCTCTGTGTTCCCATATCTCATTCTTCTACAATGATTTCATTTCCTCATGCATGACTGATTTTTACCTTGGATCAACTAAGGCTTCCTGTACACTGTTAAGAATAGCTACAGTAGATAATTTATAAATGACTTATTTGATTCAGACAAACAATGGTTAGACACATAATTCCTCATGGGGGAATCTGACTTTACTAGACTGTTTAAGTTCATAAGTGGGTTTAAGAACACCTCTTGTGTGACAATGTGGTAATTGTTTTCTAGATGGCTTAAACTCTAAACTAAAAACATCCTTAGTATATGATGATTAGTTAGGCATATCAGTGAAGTCGTCCTCGGACCCAAATTGTTCGAATGATGGTGGATGTTGAGTTATACTTTCTCCCTCTTCTTTTATCATTTCATTAACATCTAGGTGCTCATCGCCACTTGGTTCCAAAGTGATTTCACTCAAGTCCACTTCACTCACTTCCTGATTCATTGGTTTAGATTTTTCAGATTCACCTTCCTCAAAGATATAATAATCAAGAGTCTAAATTTCTTGATGATACTCCCCATAAAGTTCGGACTTAGAGGAAAAATACATTGTATCTTCATGAAAAATCACATATATTGTAATAAACATTCATCGAGTGGGAGGATGATAGCATTGATATCCTTTTTGGTGTAAGGCATATCCAACAAACACACATCGCGAAGCATGGAGTTAACTTGTTATGTTGGTGCTTGTGAAGATGTATAAATGCCACTCAACAAAAAACATGAGGAAGTCGATTCGGGATTGTTGGGGCAACTACAGTTTCAGTCAAAGCTTGAAGAGTTTTCTGAACATTAAGTGTAAATCTCTAGTCTCGATTTATGAATCCCTAGTGTTAGAAGCTAGATTAGGGAGATAATATAAATCCCTACGATTAATTAATTGAACTTCATGGCCTCAGAAAGTCATTAAATTAAGAGTACGACGAAATTCGTCGACCATAAAAAAGTTAAATAGCATTGCAATAAAATCAAGTTAGTATTAATCTAAATCGACTTATCGATTTCGTGAACACCCATTCTAGAACTTCATAACAATCAAATTAGTAAGGAAAAATATTAATGAAGAGTAAAATAATACATCCGCAAAGGAGAGACAAGCGAAAGAAAATAATACTAGTAAGTGCAATTTAGGATGTGTTATTTAGAATGGTTAGTTAATTTCTAAATTTAATTTAGTTAAAGAGATGGTTGATAATTAAAATAAATCAAGGGACAAGCTTGACTCTTCATAAAATATCAATGAAATATATATATAATACATAAAACAAATGATGAAAGAAAAGTGGAAACAAACATGGATAGGCAAACATGAAAAACAAGGAAATGAGAGGAGATGGAAGTGAAATTAAAATATGATGGGGCTTGAATGCAATTAGGATAAGTGTTATTAGTATATAAGTGACCTTAGCTGAAAATTTCAGCAAACAAAGAAGCCATTCAGTCGAGTGAAACAAGAAGATTCGAGAGAGTCAAGACCGAAAGAGCAGATCACGCGTGAAACAGAAATTGCAGCCGTGAATCAAAGCCGAACCGAAGAGGATCAAGACCCGAAGTGTAAGGCAAGGAGAAGAGAAGAAGAAGGCGTGAAAAGAAGAAGAAAATCAGCTGCTGGTCGTGCATAACAGCAGCAACACAAAACAGAACAGAAGCAGAAACGTGAAGGAAGTGTAGAGGTGTTGGACGCCAAACCAGAAAAGTGGAAGAAGAAGCAATCATTCCAGCCCTTCCCAACCTCAAATCTCTTGTCTAAGACCTCTCCCAAATCCCTTTCAACTCTCTAAATCAAGAACCAAGTAAGAATCCTCACATCTTCTCATTCTTTTAGCTAAAAATCTAAAATTTGTTGAGCTGAAATTTCTGGACAGATTTTTATTGTCTTGTGCTGAAGGTTTTACACATGAAATTTATGTAGAACCCTAAATGATTGATGTAGGGACTTAAGTGTTGAGTTGTTGTGTGTTAATGATAGCTTAGGAGTGTAAACATGGGCTGTTATAATCTTGATCACAATAGAAGCGAAAATCAGCCCTCACACCCTCCAACTAGTTGATAAAATGTGTGAGTGAAGTTTGAGTTTTCAAGTGACCAAGTTATGTTTGTGTGGGTGTTAAGGGCTTGAAGAGCAGTAAATAAGCTCTGAAAATAAGTGGTTTTGAACCCAAACTTTGGCACAAAAAGGATTAGAAAATCATAGGGAAGCATGTAGAGTTGCAAAGAGATAGTTTAAGCAACTTTGTCAATCCCGAGCTGAATTTTGAGTTAGAGGAGACCTGACTATCTTTGACTTATTTGGGGGTGTTCTACACCTCAAATGATGCCTAGGAACCATAGAAAACCATAGGTTTTGGAACGGATCGAATCCGATAAAAATTGTGCAAGTTATGCACAAAATAGTGCCGTTAGAGCTCTGAGAAGTGAAACGGCTAGGTTAATGTGATTTTTATGACATGAAATGAGTTTAGTTAGTCATTATAAGTTAAATGAAGCTTAGTTGTGGAAGAAAAACTAGCGTCGCTAACCCGAAACCAAGAGTTTACAAAACGTGCACTAAAACGTACCCGAAAGTGTCCAAAATGGATGTTTTCATTAGATTTGACTTAGCAAATGATAATATTTTTCGATGAAATTTGACGTGTGACTAGAATGTGATATAAGTGAGCCGTAGGAAAAAGAACGAAGGAAAATGGAGCCCCGAGTAGCAGGTTATCGTCTATTCTGTCAAGGGCTATCCATTTTAAATAAAATTGTGATTTTTCATTTTAAGCCTCTGACAAGTAAACGGACCGTGTGGAGATATCCCTAGGGGTCCAAAACTAAAACTTTTCCATAAAAATCGGGATTTGAGAGTCTCGGTTGAATTAGAAACGAGTTAGGAGCTATATAGAGAGGATTGAGCATAGTTGGGAATTCCTAGCATATAGTTGAGAAATGGAGGTTTTTGTTAATAGTAATGAAGAGAAAATGTTGTGTAGGTGACGAGCACATGAGCGGCGTCCAAAAGCCTCGTCGAGACGCTGGACGCGGAGCGATGCAACTTTGAGGTAAGTGGTTCGCCACTTAATAGTTTGTAAATTGTTATACCAATTCTTGAATATGTTAAAAGAATATAGTAATTAAGGAATAAATGAAATGATATTTAATGATGTAGTTAAAGTTTAAGTGTATGGATTCTTATGGAATCCATATGTTACTTGAAAGTGATAACGAGTTGCATGTAAAGAAAATGAAATAAGAAAGTTTTCAGGATTTTCAAATTAGTGTCATTTGTGCTTTTGCACTTAAAGAAATTTATTATAAAAACCCATGTGTATACCGTATAAGTTAATGAGATTTAGCGTTATGTGACGACGCAAAGAATTTCATCCGTAATCGCTCAGTTTATAGAAAAGTATAGCGCTACGTTGCGTTGCAAACAATTCCGCACGTAGTTGGTTAGTTGACAGTTAGCGCTACGAAGCGATGCAGTAAATTCCGCTCATAGTTGTCTAGAGATTTAGCACTACATTTGCGATGTAGAGAATTCCGCATTGTAGTTGCTCAATGAATAGATTTAGCGCCCTACGTACGATGTAGTAAATTCTGTAACGTAGTGGTCGAGACACTTTAGGAGCTTCACGATTGGCGTTAGTTATAATCGCCCGTGATGGTTAGAATAAGTCAAGGATACACATGGAAGAATTTAAAGAAATTGTAAAACTTGAATTAATACAAATTATTATGTTAGTGTATGTGATATTGTATATCCTTGTTGCACTAACCCCTTGTTTATTTTGTAGCTCATTTGTTTTATTGCGTGTCGCCGTTGGACGAGATCGCGGTCTTTTGTTTGCTTATATATTGATAGGTGGGCGATCGCGCAAAACACTTAGAAACATTTTGTATATGTATTTACTCGTGTATATTTTGAATTTGAATGATGTTGGGACTGTAAAATGTAAATATAATCATGCATTCTATATATATGATTCATATATGTATACCTTGCATTAAAGTTTGTTGTTTATGCTTATGAAATTGTGATGAATGATGCATAATTGAGAATTAATGAAGTTGGGAGGTGTTCAGAAATAGTCGAAGTGTTGTTTTCCTTACAGGTGAAATTTTGGTTTATCAAAAACGCAGTCGTTATGCTGCCGAAATTTTTATAAAATGAATTTGAAATAGAATCAAAGAAAATGTTTAACACTCCAAACTAGTTACGATAAAAATTTAAATCGCTAAGTTTTAACGAGTAAACAGGAGAAAAAAGTTAGGGTTCGCTTCCCAGATGTCTTCGATCCGACGAGTCAGTTTCGAGGAATCCGTTGAAGTGTCCGACAAGATCCTCCAGACGAGAGTTTAGATAAGGTCTGGGAAGGATCCTGTCATTAAGTGAGCTAGAAGGTATCTGATTGATTAAGTATGCAGTAAAGGTAATTGCTTCTCCTCAATAAGATATCGACATATATGCTGCTATCAAGGAAGCTTGAACAACCTCTAATAAGTGTCAATATTTTTGTCCTGCAACTCTATTTTGTTAGGGTGTATAGGAACAAGTAGCCTAATGAATGATTCCATATGCCGCTAGGTACCGTTGAAGATTAGAACTTTGATATTCTTTACCATTATCTTTGCGTAGGACTCAAACCTTTACATTGTAATGAGTTCTAATCATTTTATGAAAATATTGAAACAATAAGTTCACTTCATCTTTGCACTTCATCAGACATAATCAAATCATTTTAATACAATCATCAATAAAAGTAACAAACCAACGGGATACACCTAAAGTTGGGACTTTAGATGCTCCCTAAACATCAACATATAGAACCATAAAAGGAAGTACACTTTTATTAAAAAATAATGAAAATAAAGCACAATGGCTTTTTTCCAGTTTACAAACATCATAATGGAAACTAGAAATGTCACACTTTGCAAGTGAACTAGGAAACAATTTTTTTTAATACACAAAGGATGCATGCCCCAAGCGTCGATGCCACAACCAAATGTCATATTTCTTCTTCTCCCCCTCAGACCCATCTACTATCAAGGCTCGTCCCAGCGTGGTGGAATCATTTGACTGTATGTCCAGGTAATACATTTCCCTCGATTAATACCATAACCAATCATTTATCTTGTTTGGATGTCCTTAAATATACAAAATTTTGACCAAAAATAATAATAATTATAATAACAATGCAAGATAAAGTTGTAGTGATTTGAGAAACTGACAAAAGATTGTGATATAAAGATGGAACAACTAAAATGGAATCCAAATTCAAAGTATCAGTAAGGGGTAAAGATCCTTCCTCAATAACTGTGGTCGTGTTACCATTGTTTGTGACAACAATTTTTTTTGAGGAATGTCTAAGGGTTGAGACCTGTCTAGAATCAAAAGACATATGATCTGTAGCACCAGGATCAATTATCCATGCACTATTAATAATAGATGCATAAATACTTAAAAACTTACCACCATTATTTGTAGCAACTACCAATGTAGGGGCCTTCTCAGAAACATTATTCTTTGTTTTTGTTTCGGTAATGGTTGCAATCGAGATCTTCTTGTAATCCTTCTTTTGCTGATCACAATTATGATCCCACCATTTTGGATATCCCACTAGTTCAAAGCAGCAACTCTTGAGATGGCCGACTTTATTGTAATGAGTACATTTAAAGGTTGACTTATCAACACTAAGGATCGTCTTAGGATGGTTGTTTTTGAATCAATCCTACCAATTTTGAGTGGATTGTTGTCAAGCTACCATGGCTAAGGTTTTAGGATTATCACATTCCTCTTTTAAAGTAGCATGGCATACTGCTTCTCGTCGAACCAAAGCATAACATTCCTTCAAACCGGGAACTTGATCTTTGCATAAAATCTCTCCTTGAATCTATTTGAAGTCACCATCTAGTCCAACAAGAAAGATATGTACCCATAGTCGTTCAATGGATTTTTTGTATGCTATAATGTCATCAAGATCTTTCATGACTACCTTATCTCGATGATCCAATTCATGAAAATTTTAGTCAATCCTCTATAATATTCAGAAAGAAAATTGCCACTTTGTTTAGTAGTAAAGGCCTTTTGATTCAAAGCGAAAACTTGTAGTTCATCACTTCCATCACAGAAGAAGGCTTTTGATAATGCACTCCAGGGCTTTGTTTGTTACATGGGTTTGGATAATTTGCAATCCAAACCCACCACAACAGTTTAGATAAAATAATCTGATATTGTTGTTGTTGTTGTTGTTTTTTATTTTTTGTTTTTATTTTTTTTATGTTAGGTGCTTTTTTTTTTTTTTTTGGTGCTTTTCACTTTAAACTTTTTTCCCCTTCAATTTCACTTTAAACTTTTTTCCCCTTCAGACCCACGTTGGGTTGACCCGAATTTAATCGGATCAATCCAGTCACATTCGGACCCGATCCGATCAACCCCCGGATCTGACCCTGTCAATGCGGGTCTGACGCGGGTCTGAACAGA
Organism: Litchi chinensis; assembly: GCA_019925255.1. Classification (NCBI taxonomy): domain Eukaryota; kingdom Viridiplantae; phylum Streptophyta; class Magnoliopsida; order Sapindales; family Sapindaceae; genus Litchi; species Litchi chinensis. The sequence goes on along the minus strand of CM034475.1, from coordinate 4,792,542 downwards.
CCCGCAAAAAGTGCGGGTAGGATTTGGGCCAGACCCTCAAATTTATTTGAGGGTATGGGTAGGGTCTGGACCCTCAAATAAAAATGAGGGTCCAATGCGGGTCTGGGCTTGGTACGGGTCCAGACCCGCATTTTGCCAACTTTAGTCAGAAGTTATCACCTTATTCAAACATTTACTTGGACCTGTTATCATTAAGTATACGCGTGGATTTATTCCTTGGTAATGATCAGAACATAATTTAAAGTAACACCAAAAGATAAAAATACGTTTTTAGCCCCTATTTTATAGAAAATTCTTTTGGCATCTCAAACAAACTTATTGTTACTTACACCCATATAATTCATATTGCCCTTAAGTATTTTTTACTTTAAAATTCCATTTTAACCGTACTCAAAATTATCAAAATACCCTTCTTCTTCCCTTTTCTCTTTTATAAGATTTTCACCTCTTCCATTCTTTACAATTTTTTGTCATCCATTCAAGATTGTTTGTGTATCCATTAAACTTTCTTTGACTCCAAAAAACACACATGCAATCTTCCTTGTCTCCAACAAGTCCCACGTTTAAGTTTTTGTTCAAGTTTAAAGGTATGGGTTTGTTGTAGGTTGATCTTCAATTTTTTTGTTGACATTACATAGCTAAAGGTCATAAGAGCGATTTTTGGTTGTGAAAAACCTTATGTAAGTAAAATACACAGAAAATGAAGGAAAAAAAGGAACAAAAGCTTTCTATAATTTGTCAGGTTTTGTGAGTAAACATACACCAAAATCGGGTTATGTATAATAACAAAAATCTATTCGGTTTGTGTTGATACACGAAACCTGATTCTGTTTGTATTGATGCACCAAACCCGATTCAGTTTGTGTTGTGTTTAATGGGTTTTTTTTTTTTTTTTTGCCGTTGTATATGTTTGGTATTTGTTGACGTTCGGAAACAGTCGACCCAGAGATTCAGGGGTCCAGACTGTGAACGTGGTAATTAGATAGTGATGATTGTAATAAATGTGTAGTAATGGATGTTTAAGGTTGGCATGTTGCAATAAAGATGAAAAAATATTGGTCGTGGCTAGTGAGATAATAATGGAACAATCAATACAGAAATGAGGGGGAAGAATGAATGTAAACACAAGATTTTTATGTGGTTCGGCGACTACGCTTACGTCCACGGGCCACTCTGAAGTAATTCCGATAGAGTGACGATATACTAGTATGCTCTTTGCTTCAGTACAGTAAAAATCTCCTCTATTTATAGAGGGGGAGAGTTACAAAGAAGAGTGTTACATACGTTACAAATGATGGCTAATTCAACTAATCCTAACATGAGCCATACTGCATTTATTGTAAAGGTAATGATTATTTCTTCTATGCACACGTTTGCATTTATTGCACCAAGAGAAGTCTTCTCTTCATTAAATGCATGACTGCTGCATTGAATGCTCCTCGATAGTTGTATAGGCGGTTTCGGCGTGAAGTCAGGGCATTTGGTAAATCTGATGACTTGTTGTATAAGGCATATTCTAGAGCGAGATCCTGATCTGATGGATTGCTCAGGGTAGAGGGATGTGGGACTAGGCTGGAATGTGCTCGGTCCGTTTCTGTATCACGCGAGCTTCCGAGCTCGCGAGTTTGGTGCAACATCCTGAAGATTGGACTTTCTGGGCTTTTGTCCCTGCTCATATCTAATGGGCTCTTACCAACTCATTTATCCAAGCCGAGAAAACGAGCATAATAGTATTAATTAGGGGTGGACACAAAAACATGGAACCGATCCGAACACCCTGATCCAGTCCGATCCGTCGGTGTTCGAATCGGATCACATGTTCAAAAGTAGGGTGTTCAGATCCTCACTTGTGAAAACATCATGTTTCACGGATCGGATCGGATCGGGGTATCCAAAACTGATCCGATCCGTGAACCCGTGAACAATGATACATACGTAATTTCATATGCCTCTATATAAAGTCCACGTAATTTGATGTTGGTAGCTGACAAATGAGATATTGCACGTGTTTGATGTTGAGTAATTTGTATGAATGTTTACAAATTTTAGGAGATATGTATTACAATTCACGAAGGTACACCAACAAAATATCTCTATTTATCTTCTTATCATAAGTTGAAATTGAAAGTACATGTTCTGATCCGGTCCGATCCGCAAAGTATGTGTTCAGATCGGATTGGTTCCTTCTCCTTGATGGATCATGTTCGGATCCAAAAATAGTGATCCGCGAAGTTACCATGTTCGGATCGGATCCGGTCGGAAGCGATCCGAACATGGTGTTGCCCACCCCTAGTATTAATCTTATATAGTTATATTTGATTAGATTTTTATGAATTTGACAATCTAGAATTGGATATTAAATATGATAAGAGTATGGGTGAGACTAATTTATTTTATATCTTTACATTTTATAGGAATGAGTGACATGACGATAATAGTCAAATGCAACGACGAGTGGAATGAGAATAATTATGTTAGGGGTGAGATGTTCATGATGGCGGCCCTCAAGAATGTCAATTTTTCTCGATTGTGGACTTTATTTACACAGTGACTAACATTGATAAAAGAATATGGGATATCCGTTTGCATTATTTACTCCGAGCTAGGGGAATATCTACAGTTAAAATACCAATCAGTATCTAGGGGTGGACGTTTTCGGGTTCGCGTTGGGTTGGGTTGAAAATCTCCCAACCCAACGTGGGTTGGGTTGAAAATTTTTCAACCCAACCCAACCCAACCCATTTAATTTTTTTTAAGATGTAACCCAACCCAACCCAATAAAAAATGATCGGGTTGGGTTGGGTCTGTCAGGTTGGATTTATAAATACTCTAGATTTATAAACCACTTGAGGTTTCTGATTTTTTCTATTGTGTCTTCATTCTTCTACTCTAGATTTATAAATCCTCTGTGATGGATTTCATGTAGTAGCGTAAAAGTGTATGTCTAGGAAAGATTATAGATAGAAAAGAATTGGTTAGGGGTAGGCGTTTTTGGGTTGGGGTTGGGTTGGGTTGAAAATCTCCCAACCCAACGTGGGTTGGGTTGAAAATTTTTCAACCCAATTTAATTTTCAACCCAACCCAGCCCATCTATTTTTTTTTTAAAATGTAACCTAACCCAACCCAATAAAAAATGATCTGGTTGGGTTGGGTCTGTCGGATTGGGTTGAAGATGCCCACCCCTATCAGTATCTATCTTAGTGTCTAGGGTGTAATTTCGGATAAAAAAGCTTATATAGAGAGATTTATGTTGATAAAAATGTGATAGATTCTGGACATATTAGCCATATTATCCCTCCATTTGCACTAACTCAATACCAGACTCAGGGTATATGGAGACACTTGCGACTAGAATTGTAAGTCCAATTATGGCTGAAGGTCAAAATTATTTTATTTCTATTAATGATAGTAATCAAGTTTTAGCTTCCATCGTCGCATTTACATCCACAGAAAATAAAATGTGTGACATTGATTTTTGCAAAAATGATCATGATGATGAAGATCGAGATATAGATAGAGATGGTGATAAGACATCGAACACTGGAGATGATGATAAGGAAATTATAGGTGATGATATTGAAAATGAAGCAGATGCAAAGGACGTGGAGTATCTAAAAGTTATATTTTCAAGTTTACAATTTGAAGTCAACCCTTCACAACCATACTAGATTATTCTTAGTGTAGATCAGTGTGAAATTGAGGCTACATCAACTGTCATGTCGACTTTCATCCAACGTGATACATTGTATATAGGTGCATTTTTTTTATAGTAAATATGAACTAAATGTGGCCACTAGAAAATGTATTCTTAATTCTAAGTATAAACATAAAGTTAGATGTTCGTGCATGGCTCGATATGAGGCCGGTTGCAAAGATCTAACTTGTAGCTTTAAGGTTCATTCAAGATGTAAAAAAAGTGGTTCAATGTGGTACATGTACAAGTATGTTTTGGAACACACATATTGTCAAGATGCCTTCAATCATATAGGCGGAGTGTGAAAACTGTTATCATAGCAACATTCTATCATAAAAATGTGGGAGTTGATAGTATTATACCTCAGTTTTTTATTGCAGAAATGTTAGAACAGTGTGGCATGCAAATCATATACACTAAAGCTTGAAAGTCTTTACAATATGCAAAGAAACTAGCATATGAGTCATTTCAGTAGTTTCCTTAGTACTTGTACATGTTAACAGAAACAAACCTCGGTATAGTGATGACAATTGAGACGGATGACAAAAATTGGTTCTTATATTCATTCATTGCATTTAAAGCCTCAACTGAGGGTTTTCGATTTTACATTAGATCGGTTATTGTTGTTGATGTGACTCATTTGAAAGGTGAATATAAAAAGATAATTTTTGTTGCAATATGTAAAGATAGGGAGGAAATGATTTATTCCATGGCTTTTGGATTTGGTAATGGAGAGTCAGATAATTCATGGACTTGGTTCTTAAGTAGATTATGAGAGATTATCAGTGAGACATAACATTTACCATTGGATTTGATTATCATATCTGATCATCATAAAAACATTGTGAATGCAAAGAGAAACGTTTTTCCTGAAGTCCTACATGTGTTTTGTTTCTTCTACTTGAAGCAAAACTTTAAGCAACACTGTAGAAAGCAACTAGATGTGATGGATATGTTTTACCTTACAGCATATTATTATACCATGGTTGATTGTGATAGATATTTGGAACAAATTAGAACAGTATGTCCGAAAATGCATGAAAAATTGGTTAATATTGAAGTGACAAAGTGGTCACATGCATATTCTCAAAAAAGAAGATATGGCATGATAACCACTAACACTGCAGAATCGCTCAACAAATACATTATAAAAGCACATCGATTACTAATAACAACTGTACATAAATATTTAAGACATATTCTGCATACATGGTATAATGATAGACGTGTTTATGCTGAGAAACTTAGATCTTCGGTTACCAAAATCACGGAGGATCATGTAAACTCCATGGTTGATGTTTCAACAGATGACACGATATCTACCAATCAACAACCGATCAAGTTCGAAGTGACACATGAACTAGGTTATGGGTTCATTGAGCCTTTTGCGGTTATGTAGTTGTTGTCATTGGAACTTAGATCAATTGCTATGTCATTATGTAATTGTTGTTGCCAGGTATCGTGATTGTACTTTGTTATTTTTCATTTTTTAATGTCATATACTAACACTGTCTTTGTCATATATATCAAGTTCAATGGTATTCACTATTATATGTTTTGTCATGATATTATAACAAAGAGTAGTTCAAAGTTGCATACGCACGTTCGATCAATCCTTTTTCTAATCCAAAATATTGGTATGTTCCTCCAGAAGTAAAAAGTATGATTGTATTACCACTCGAAGAAAGATAACAAGCAAGTAGATTGAGATATGCACGAATTCCTTTAGTTAGGGAAAGTCATCACAAGAAAATGTGTGGAAATTATGGTGAAAGGGACACAATTATCTTCGTTACCTTAACCCCTTATATCCATCATCCGATAGACAAGCGTAGCATCTACAAAAGGTACTAAGACAAGCGTAGAAGCTATTGGAGATGTTGGGACTAACTTTGTCGCCATTACTGGAGATGTTAGATCCATCGTCGAAATTGTTGGATAAGAAGGGACAAGTGCTGCTCTTACTGGACGTGCCAAGACCTCTTGAAAATACCGCATTTGTGGTGTGACTAGACACACATGACATCGTTGTAATCAACGGCTTCTTATTCCTTCCTCAGAAGATGATGCATACCATTAATCATGAAAATTTTGAATGAATAAACATGATGTTTGTTTAATATAACTCTCTTTTATGGTTCGTTCCTATTATAATTGACAAGCACTTATTATTTATTCAAATATATGTTTGACATGAACACGTAACTCTTGGTTAATTTTGGTCATTAGACAAAAAAATTAAAATTTTTTTGTAAAAAATTGGAAACTAACGTTGGTTTTTTGTATCAAACTACAAATCGATGTCGGGTCACGGTAGACTACACGTACCAATGTCGAGTTGCATCATACTACAAGAAATATAAATGTGTGTGACCTGATGTCGGCTTTAATGACTTATCACACATCGACATCGGGTTTATAAGGGTATTTAAAATTGACAAAATAGTTTGCCATAATTTTTTTCTTTGCTATTGGTTTTTCCCTTTGACTTATCACAAATCGATGTCTTTTGTTTCATTAATTTAATTAAACGAAAAAAAAATTGCAACATCTAATATGTTGATCATATTAAATTGTGAGATAGCACGAGATGACATAAGGTGATTATACATATTCTCACGCGAGATACATTGGATCATATTTGCATCTAACATGAAATTTAAGTTTATGGGTCTTTCAGGACGTTGGACACAAAAAAACGTGGATAATGTTCATAAATTATGGGCAATAAATCAATGTCTCGGTTTATGTGAATTTATATGGCCTGATGTCGAGTTTTGTTTGCGTACAAAAACTGATGTTAGGTTGTAGGATCTCACTGACACCGACGATTTGTCAATTTTAAATCAAATTCTGATTGCATTGTAAAATCGACATTGGATTTTATTGGTGTACAAAAACCGATGTTGAGTTATAGAAGCTCACCAACATTGACTTTTTGTGACAAATTTGTGATAAATTTGACAGAGTCTCCTCTGTTTTTTCGCAACCCAAGTATCTCAACCTGCATAAAAAGCAACACTTCATCTATTTTACCTAAAGACTCAATCTCTCTATCCATATCTGTACAATTACACTATATTTTCAAAAATTTAAAATTAATTAATGAATGAATAAAACATCAATTTATGAACATTGATCATATACAACTTTATCGTCCTTATCTAATGTCCATCATCCCTATTCATCTGCCCTATATCTTGGGATGGAATACATATATATCATATACTATTTGTGCCCGTATTCAACGTGCATTTTCTTTATCCTATTTAGACTTCCATTCATCCTCTACATAGCATAAAAGGTCATGGATATAGATTGTATACTATGCTTTGTAACTAGTCCTGTATTAGAAACATAACAAGTTAGCTAATTCATTAAAAACATTAATTGAATTAAATTTGGCCTAAATATATGAAGTGGCATTTATTTATCAGGTTGCTAAGGCACATCTCGTATATCAACACACTTCACATCCTATATTTTTTCCACGAGTGGCATTTTTGTGTTGGTCTTCTCATAATAATCAATCGAGTGCAATATTAATGGTATGAAGTAGGCCAAAGGATTAGTGTCATTCCTCCTATGTATAGACTTTGTTTTTGCCTTTAGATCATATATGACTATCTTTTGCTCTCTCAGACACTTCTTATAGACTATTTAATAAGTCTGATATAGACTAAACAGGAGCAATAGCTACATTTTAAAGGTGTTAGTCGTATAGTTCTCATTCGAATGATCAAATAACAACTCTTAAATGTTGAACAAGACTTACATTATGAGCAGACCACCAAGAGATTTTAGCATCTTCCTTATTGCTAGTGGTCCTTACCCAATGTGGGGGGATCTCTATTGTAACGGGATCAAATGTCTTTTCTTTATTGATGTATTCCCTATTTCTAAATACGGTCATGTCCTCCTACAACCAAAAAAAAAAAAAATTCAAATGTTAAATTATTTTCTACTTAACAAAGATGCACAAAAAAAAAAAAAAAAAAATGATAACTGAAATATAAACACTTACAAAATAGGTTGATTCATACACTACGTATCTCTCATCATGAGCCTCATCTTACCACCTGCTTTCTTTAGTTCATAGGCACTATAAATAACCGTTGATATGCTCTAAAGTCAACCAACAGTTCTCATTCTCGATGGTAAGAAACATATCAAGGGTGAATGACACTGGAAAACCATTAATGTAGCACCTAAAATATAAATAGGAAGTAAAAGGTATTAATATTAGATTAGTAATCATATTTAAAAAGTATAATCAAGATGTTTATCTATACCTGAGGTCCAAAGAATAAGCTTTGTACTGTTTGTACACATTCTCAACCATATCCTCTAACATTGGCACAGACTCCGCCACCTGTTTCTCTAACACTTTTTTTTTTTTTCCTTTTTCACTCGTTCAAGATCTGTGTATGGTGACAATAGAGATTAGGGGTGGCAGTTCGGAACTCGACATGACGGGTCAACACGAACCCGACACGAAAATTACGGGTTATGGTTGAATATAAACGGGTTGGGTAAATTAACGGGTCAACTCGTCCAACCCGTTAGCTTATCGTGTCGGGTTCGTGTTTGTTGAATCGTGTTACGGGTTGACCCGTTAGCGAGGGTGAAAAAGTAATTTTATATTTACAGGGGTATTGATGTAATTTCAATGCAACTATATATACCTTTTTTTTCTTCACAAACCAGCCCTAGCCGCACAGCCCACTGCCCACACACTGCAGACTACACAGTACACCCTTCTTCCACTTCGTTCGACAGCAGCCACACCCACTCCCACTCCCACCGTGACACTGTCCCATGCCACACTCTTCCAGATCCAGTCTTCCATTCGATTTCGAACAGCACCCTTGACCGTGAGGTGTGACTCGTCAGCCATCTACACCACACGGTCCACACCAGCCACTCGGTTTCACTCCCACTGTCCCACACTTCCATTTTGTTCATCTGCTAGCTCAGCCAACCCGTGACGTGCCGTGACCTTCATCTTGCTCATCTGCTCGCTCAACCAGCTCAGATCTCGTCTCCTTCATCTTCAACAGCCAGCTCCACAACTTCATCATCTCCTTCATCTCCGAGCTCCCACAGTACCCAGCTCAGATCTCATTCATCACCTTCATTGTCAACAACCCGCTCAGGTAGCGACGTAGGGTCAACATCTTCTTCATCTTCGAGCTCGTAGCCTCTCACTGTGGCAGTACCCAGTTCTTCTTTGGACGAGGGTGTGTTGATTACTGCTTTTGTGTTTCTTTGTTTCTGTAGCATCTTTCTTTTTTTTTTTTTTTTTTTTTGGGTTAGTTAACATCTGCTGGCATAAATTTTGTCCTCCTTGTTTACATCAGATTGACAGCTTGGAAGAGGCCATAGACATCGTTAACAATAATAAGTAAATCCTTGAGTATAGCTTCTTTTAAACTCTAAACCATCATTATATCATTAATATGAGTTTTACATTCACATTATAATACTTGTACAGATACGGCAACGGAGCTTCTATATTTACATCATCTGGTGCTGCTGCAAGGAAATTCCAGGCTGACATTAAGGCTGGGCAGGTAAAACTCAACCCCTGACAACTTTCTCAGTGCCTTAGAGATTGCAGCAGCTAGAGCATTATATTCTCGAGTTCACTTTAAGTGCCTTTTTTTATAGAGGTAACAACCCATTCCGTCAATACTAAATGCAGCGTAGCATATGTTGCACCACCACAAAGGCTCTTTATACTCAACATATTTCTTCCTAGGCTTAGTAACTTGTATTTTCCGTCTTTGTTTAATTATATCTGCTATGATATAATTATCACTTATCAAAATAGATTGTTTTTTACTTTTTTAGATGCTCTGCTTTTTAGATTGCTATACTCTAATAATATTATCTCCAGTTATTACCTAGTGAATTTGGTTTATGAATCAACATATTCTCATAATCATCTGTGCATACTTTTTTTTTAGATAATTTATAAAGTAGAATATTTAATGAGTTTCTATTCAATTTTGAGATTGTTATATGACAGGTTTATAACATAGTTCAAGTTTTATAAAGTAGAATATTTAAAGAAATAGTTCATATTGTAAAACTATATGACATGTGAATTGATTATGAGATTGCTTTTCAATTTTTCATGTATAGCTTAAATTTATGGATTCCAACGATACCGATATCAACGATTGGGAAACCAATAGTATGGAAGAGGATTTCGATGAGGAAAGAGATGAATATGTCGAAGTAGAGACCAAGGATACAGGAAAGGGGAAGAATGTCATGGTGATTATGTTATATTTTACTAAAAAGTGTTAATTGCAATTTGTATATGTTATATGATTATGAATTTTATTTTTATTTTGTAATAGAATAATCTTAATTTTTTTTTATTTGTCATTATTGTAGATAATCCAAATCTTGGATTGGATGAACTTACCAAAGATGTGATGAACATAAATGATGATAGTGAAACTGTTAGTGCTAGTAATCACACTATCGAATCTATCTCATCACAAATTGCCATGTAGTAGTAAACTTTTATTTGAGAATGATACAATATTTGTTAAAATATTTTTTTCATTTATAAATGTATAATTTCCTAATTAGTTTACTTTTAATTATTATCTTTTGACAGGTTTAGTTTGGCGGATGCAATCAACTCTTAATGTTGTTGTTTTATTATAAAGGACTACATTTGCGGATATATTTTTTATGTTGTTGTTTTGTTTTTTAATATGTAAGACTATATATTTTTATAATCATCTTTGTAAACATTTGTATTTTTATGGTTTGAATTGTATTTGTGGATGATTGTAATTTTTTAGGTCTTATGTATCTTTATTTTAATTTTGTGTTTTATTAAATCTATAATTAAAATTTAAATGTAGTAACTATCATTAAAATTTAAATGGGTCATAAACGGGTCAACTAACGGGTTATTTTTCGTGTCGGTTAAACGAGTCATTAACGTGTCGGTTAAACGGGTCACTAACGGGTCATTAACGGGTTGTTCAACGACTCGTTAAGAAACGGGTTAAACAGGTTGTTTTCGTGTCGACCCGTTAGTAATCGTGTCGTATTCGGGTTGAGGGGTTTCAACCCGTTTCCTTATCGTGTCGTGTTTGGGTCGTATAAAAAATTATCGTGTCGTGTTCGAGTCGTGTCCAACCCAACCCGTCAACCCGAATTGCCACCCCTAATAGAGATGCCAACGATTTAATCTTCCGTTTAGGCCATTCTGGTTTGACTTTCTCCTAGAATATTAAGAAAATCTAAATTTGCAATTACACATTTATAATGATATTAAAAAACTAACACCTAAAATATAAAATAAATACAAAATTTATCTGATCAATATCATGTCGGGATGGTGGGTCATGACGAAGTGGTGGGTCCTTATGGTATAGTGGGACCTTGACCTCCCCCAATAGTTGCGATACTAAGTCGTGAACCTTCATAACTTGCAAAAAATCAAAATTTGTAATTACATATTTGTAATGATATGAACAACTAAACTAAAATATAAAATAAATACAAAATTTATTTGATCACTATCATGCTGGAAAGGTGGGTTTTGATGGAGTGGTAAGCCCTCAAAGGGTAATGGGACTTCGACCTCCCCCACCAGCTGTAATACTAAGTCCTGGACCTCCAAAATCTGCAGAAAATCAAAATTTATAATTACATATTTATAATAATATGAAAAACTAAACTAAAACACACACAAAAAAGAAAAAAAAAACAAAGTTTACCTGATCATTATCATGTTGTGTTAGGTCCTGATGGAGTGGGAAGTGTCTACTAATCGTTATGTTTTTGGTGATGGTGGTATTTTCAGCGGTGATGATCTTTTGGGTGCTAAAGAATGATGTATGTGCTCAATGTAGATAGAGCCCTCAGTATCATTATCATTGTCATCGTCATCGTCATCATCCTGACCATCCGGAGTCTCATGAATTTTTAGTATCCTCTCAATCCTACCCAACCTCTCATTTTACTCATATTGTGTCTTCAAAATATGCTCCAATAATGTCATAATCTTATTACTTTTGTCTTAGACTCTTGTAAAAATAATTAAATTACAATATAAATTAAATGGATAGTCATGTAAGAATGGAGTACAGTAATGTAATCATATAAATTTCGCACCTGATGTTGAGAAGGTCTAGGGGCCATATTATGATCCTGTAGGATTGCAGTGTTATCATGTTAATCCTCAACTCACCTAAAGTCGTTCACTCATTTTGTGCTTGCCTCTGAATATGTAACCTCTGAGTCAACTCTTAGGACTGGGATGTCATTATGCTGCTACTCATCCTCTTTAGTCGACTCCCTCTTACCCTCCTCCTCCCTAGTCGACTCCCTCTCACCCTCCTTTTCCTTAGTCGACTCCCTCTCACCCTTTTCATTCTCTGAATGATCATCTTCATCTTCATCAGCACCCTTTCTACCGCCCATTTTATAGGCATTTTCACTAACCAAATGCATAGGGTTGAAGGATTTCCAATAATCCTTCTCTCTCTTTGTGGTGGTGGGCTTAAAGGTATTACTCTCTCCTATTAACTACACAATATATATATATATATATATACAATTCATATTATTATCACAAACAATAATAATCAAGAAATAAATAAATGTGGGTTAGTTTAGACACTTACAGAGGAAGCTCATTAAACTAACTTATTTGCTTTCTACTATTATAGAACCAATTCACACATCTTGGCAGTAACATATCACCTCCTTTGGCTCTCTTCCCTATCTTGTTTTCCAACCACAGAAACATTTCGACTAGTCACCACTATAATTTTCATAAGATTAAATAAAAATTTAATAAACATTTAGTTAGTTAGTATATATATATATATATATATATAAACACTAAACAATTTACATTATTTATAAACAGAGTATACTAATGTCGTACCTAAAATGCTCAAATAAAGTCATACAAATTAATGTTATGTCCAGTCATAAGTAAATCCTCATCAAGCACCTGACAGATGTACTTTAAAAGCTTACTTTAGCCGATTATAGCCCAGGAGAATGAAATCCACACATCAGCATCCTCTATCAACACCCACGGATAATTGTCCACCCAAAATTGATCATTATAGCCATAGAATAGATTAAAGGTGATGACTACATTAACCAACTTTAAGACATTCTCATCGCTTATATCTTGCCCTTGTACTCTTAACATGTGCATAATTTCAGCCAATCTAAACGAACTTCCTTCAAAACATCGTCATAGAACACTATTCTCGCTTTGTTGCTTCGCCTTAAGGACTTGTAGGTCGACATGCCTGAACCGGAGTCCTGTAACTAATAAGAACTCCTGCTTTCCAAACTTATATGTTATTCTCTTAATTTCGAACCACATCTTATCAAGACCTGCATCATGATATACCAACTCTCTAACAAGAATGACTAGTGTTAGGGAAGTAACAAACAACTATTGACCGGGTAGTTTTATAAAATATGCTATTAAGCTCTCCCTCTCGAACCTTTGTAGGAGTTGTCTCTGCGAAAGAAATACATTTAGATAACCAATATGTTTGCAACTATTGTGTGTACTCCCTGATATTCCGTCCGGAACATTTTGCACAGTGTTCTTATAATTGATTTGCATCTATAGGAGAGAAAAGCAACAAACAGTTTGTTAAACTTTTATAATTTAAATGTTCATAATTAAATTAAATTAAACTAATTAAATTAATTAAAATAAAAATAATAACATTAGTTTAATTAATTTCAAATTCAATATTTAATTTTTTTTATTACCATTAATTTATAATTTAATTACTTTCAATACATTTATGCTAAATTTATTTTTGATTTAATTTTTATTTTTTCATTAATTAAATTTCTTTTACATTTTATTTAAATTAATTAAATTTTAAATTAACTTATTTTTTAAATATTAATTAATTAAATTATTTTTATTTAAATAGAAAGAATCGACCTTTGTTGTTCAACATGCCCCGACGTCAGTGTATGTTGACCAACAAAAGCCGAATCACTTTGTGATCGATGTATAGAACAAACAAATGTCAATTCGGCTTATATTGGTACATTTATTTCGACATCGGTTCAAGTGTACCTACATAAGCTGAATCGACATTTGGTGGTACACTGGACCCGATGTCGGACTATGTTTCCAAACCTAAACCGATTGTCATCACGCATCGAACTCAACCAAACCTGTATTTTTCAGTTCAAATCCAAGCATATCCTAATTAAATGTAAAATAATCTCACCTTAATTGCTATAGCCGATTGACTTTTGTTAGTCAACATATGTCGACATTGAGGTAAATGTACCAATATAAGCTAAATTGGCATTTGTTGGTAAACATGACCCGATGTCAGGCTATGTTGCCCAATATAAGCCGATCGTCATTGCACATTACGAACTTAACCAAACTTGTATTTTCAGTCCAAATCTGACCACATCCTAACCAAATATATTATAATCTCACCTTAATCATCAATACCTAACACATAAAACACAAATCAACTCCACAAATCGCAAAAATTCCAAAAGTCATGAAATAAATCAAACCAAAGCATATTGGCATACCTTCACCAATGAAAGAGGACAACAAGCTTGTCGGCGGTCTACAACGGTTTCATAATGGCGACAACGGTGTGAGAAGGCTAGCAACTGTGCAAATGAGACATTGGCGTGCGCGGTTCATAAAGGGTGACTGATTTGATTTTCATCCCAATTTTTCATTTTATATATCCGAGGGCATTTACATAATTATGCTTCTTTTTTATTTGAATTTTGAAATTATAATGGCATTTTCATAATTTTGGGTTAGGGGCAATTTTGGTATCCTCGGTATAGGGTGCAAATTATTTGTTTGGGAGGTTCAAATGGAATTTTTTAAAAAAATTTGGATTAAAAATATATTTTGAGTTTTTGGTTTGGTTATTTTTGGTATTTTCCACTTAAAAAATAATTAGCAGAAACAGATATATTGAGTGAAAATTAATAATCACAATCCTTTGAAACATAAAAAGAGAAAAGTGAAATGCGGGGAAGTAGTAAAAAATTTACTAGTTGGTTAGAATAGTGACCTCACTTTGTTGAAATTAGAGGCAAACCATAGCAATCTTCTAAACGAACAATGACTGCAATGTGATATTTGTAAAAATTATTTAAAAAAAAAAAAAGAAAAAGACTTTCTTGTACGTGTAATGGTCACTTGGTCAGCAAGAAAGAATTTGTTGACCATTGACTTTTAAGGTCGTCCACATGGATAAACATCGTAATTTCATTTGTTAACCATTGTCTGGGACTCTTTCAGTCCACTAGTGATTGTGTTAATTTGCTATTTATTTTATTTTAGTTTAGTTTTTGGATTGTCTATTTGGATCTGGATTATGTGTGCCGACTTGCAACCTGTGCCCATTCTATCAAAAACCGGTGGATTATTGAACATTTGTTGTGGCCAATGAGATCGAATAGTTTTGCTAGTTGAAATTTAGATTGAAAAATAACTCAAAGATATTGTTTAAGGACACTATTCCATTGAAAATGTGGTGCATTTGATGTCAATTCATGCCCATGTAAAGCACTTCCTTCTAGAAATTTGTTATGTACAATTTATTTGACAAATCATTTTCTTTTAGCGAGCTTTGTATTCTCCATGAGGTGCTGTTGATCCTTTTAGAGGGTAGATTTGCCAAAGTAACTAATTCTCTTAATTCAGATTAGGTCCGTAGTGTTTTATTTTCTTATGAAAGGGTAATTTGTTATATTGGATGCATTGTGATGGTTTTAGTGTAGAGAATGTTATATTGGTTGCATTGTGATGGTTTGTTATATTGTAAATTATATGAGATTAGTTAATTTAAATGAATTTTTAAATTAATAGAGTGAAAGACTCAGAAAATCATAGATGACCAAATCCTACATTAAGAAGAGCCACAAAGAAAGTACCAGTTTAAGTAAAAAATAATAATTTTTAAATAAATTTATTATTTTTAGATAGAATAACAACATTAAGTACAAGCACGTGAAGAAGAGATATTAATTAGAGGAGTTGGGTTGCCATCAAAATATAAGTTGGTTGTGTAGACAACTCGCCAAAACTTCACCTTCATTAAAACATTTTCTAAACCCATTTCTTTTTCTCAACACAATTAGTGATGGTTGAGACCACATTTAAACAAATATTCAGTTATTAATTATTTTTGACAATTAAGAAGATTAATATTTTAATTTTATATAGATAGATATTAATTTAAAAAAAATTAACCAATCATTTGTATAATGTTTCAGCTGATCCTATATTTCACTGCTCGACTCTAAGTATTTAAACTATACAACGTAGTAATAAAGTAAGAAACTTGAAATGAATGAAGAAACAATCTTGTATTTCTTTAAGTAAATTTTGTAAACAAATAAACTATGAACAAATAATTAAATAAATCTAACAGTTTGTGGTACAATGTAAAAAGAGTGAAGATAATGATAATAAATATAGTATTAATGGTTGTCATATTATGATTGACTTGCACCCCAACGTAAAGTGAGATGTTCTCTTTAGGTGTAAATATTTAATAAATTAAATATTGTACTTGGAATAATGCTTTCTTCTTCTTGTTTTCTAGAAAATAATAATGTATTTTTTTTTCTCTTTTCTATTTTGAAAATAAATAAATGTTTATTTCATTGAAGACTTTTGATAACAATTTGATGGGTTATAGTATATTATATATCTTGAATGAATATGCACTAACTTGATGACTTCAGTTTATGGGTTTAGATATTACCGCCCGAAATAATGATTTGTACACCCAATTAATAAGTAAACTCATTACTAAAATTTAATATTTTAATAATTTAGGGTTTAATATAAGCATTCAAATATATTTCAATAATAACTTCCATTCATATTAACTTTCATTATGCTAACTAAGTGTTTGTAAAAATGTTTGTTAGAATTGTTTTTTCTTTCAAATTTAGAGAAGACTTTTATAAGTAGAGTGCATCAGTATCCCACTCATAGTTTTTAAAGAGAATGACAGCATTAAGTACAAGCACACGAAAAAGGGGTATTAATTGGAGGAGTTGGGTTGTCATCACAATATAAGCTAGTTGTGTAGACCACTAGCAAGAACATTTCCTCTATTAAAACATTTTCTAAACCCAACAGCACCTGTGTTTCTTTTTCTCAACACCATTAGTGATTGTTGAGATCCCACCAAAACAAATATTAAGTTATCAATTATTCTTGGCAATTAAGAAGATTAATATTTTAATTTTGTATAGATAAATACAAATTACAAAAACTTAACCAATCATTTGTAATGTCATAACTGGTCCTATACTTTCATTACTCGACTATAGGTATTTAGACTATATAATGTAACAACAAAAGTAAGAACCTTGAAATGAATAAAGAAGCAACCTTGTATTTCTTTAAATAAATTGTGTAAACAAATTAATTATGAACAAAGAATTAAATAAATCTAGCAATTTGTAGTACAATGTAAAAAGGGTGGAGATAATGGTAATAAACATAGTATTAGTGGCTATCACGTTATGATTGACTTACACCCAAACATTAGGTGAGATGTCATTTCTAATCAGGTGTAAATCTTTAATAAATTAAATATTATACTTGGAATAATGTTTTATTCTTCTTGTTTTTCAAAAAATAAAAATGTATTTATTTTCTCTTTTTTTAAGGCTTCATGTACACACTAAAACAATAGATCCAGTTGTCAATGACAAAGGGTTAGTGTTTTGTATCTTCACAATTTCACATGCAAAGATTTGTTAGCTTAGGATACCAAAATGGCTTAACTGATGTTATCATCATCTTGTTTCGCATCTCATTGAATGCTCTATTTCAGGTTTATAATTCCTGGACTTGGAGATGCAGGAGACGTTGTTTTGGTACAAAAATCACTCCTGCGATTTCATGAAGAAAAACACCCAATTTTGGATTGGTGTAGCCGATTCCCAAGTTGTAACTGTTTGCAATTTTGAGATATTGAGTCTTTTCATCGGTTCTATAGGCTTTCTTGATTTTGTACT